>CM059430.1:132302659-132637875 GCA_030390025.1 Squalus acanthias
GGAGAGACCTGTGAATCCATTTTGCTGCCAAGGATGGAGAGGGTGAGAGAACGAGCTCAGCGCTTCACCGAGCGGGCCTTGGATGCTCTGGTTGGCGCGGTGGAGCGCAGAAGATGTATACTCTTCCCTGAGAGTGGCAGGAGGCCTTTGCCACGTGAGTACAGAAGAGTGTGGAGGGAGGTGGCTCAGAGCGTCTCCTCCAGGAGCATGGTGCACAGGACCCATGTTCAATGCCGCAAAAAGTTCAACGACCTCACTCGGGTCGTCAGGGTGAGTGGCTTTTTCTTAATACCTCTCCATCCCTCCATCTCAACCTCACTCTATGGCCAGAGGGTCTTAAAACCCCAATGCACAACACTCATCCAACACTGTATCGGTGCCGTCTCCTGCTCTCGCCCTGAACTAGAACATTTCATTCACTATGCTTCCAATTTCCACCTTTCCCTCACCTTCACATGGTCCATCTCCGACTCTTCCCTTCCCTTCCTCGACTTCTCCATCTCCATCTCTGGGGATAGGTTATTGACTAACATTCACTACAAGCCCACTGACTCCCACAGCTACCTGGACTACACTTCCTCCCACCCCGCCTCCTGTAAGGACTCTATTCCATTCTCCCAGTTTCTCCGTCTCCGCCGCATCTGCTCTGATGAAGCCACCTTCCATACCAGTGCTTCCGACATGTCTTCCTTTTTCCTCAACCGAGGATTCCCCTCTACCGTGGTCGACACGGCCCTCGACCGTGTCCGTTCTATCTCCCGCACTTCTGCCCTCACCCCTGCCCCTCCCTCCCGCAACCACGATAGGGTTCCCCTTGTCCTCACCTTTCACCCCACCAGCCTCCACATTCAACGGATCATCCTCCGCCATTTCCGCCACCTCCAGCGTGATCCCACCACCAAACACATCTTCCCCTCACCTCCCCTTTCAGCATTCCGCAGGGACCGCTCCCTCCGCGACACCCTAGTCCACTCCTCTACCACCCCAGCACCCCTTCCCCTTCGCCCGGCACCTTCCCGTGCACGCGCAGGAGATGCAACACATGCCCTTACACCTCCCCTCTTCCCACTGTCCAGGGCCCCAAACACCCCTTCCAGGTGAAACAGCGATTTACTTGTACTTCCTGCAATTTAGTATACTGTATTCGCTGCTCACGATGTGGTCTCCTCTACATTGGGGAGACCAAACGCAGATTGGGTGACCGCTTTGCGGAACACCTCCGTTCAGTCCGTAAGGGGGACCCCGAGCTCCCGGTGGCCTGTCACTTTAATTCACCGCTTCACTCCCACTCTGACCTCACCGTTCTCGGCCTATTACACTGTTCCACGGAAGCGCAGCGTAAGCTCGAGGAACAGCACCTCATCTTTCGTTTAGGCACGCTACAGCCCTCTGGACTCAATATCGAGTTCAACAATTTTAGATCATAACCTCAGCTCCAATCTCACTTATATTTTATTTTTTCCATCCTTTTATTTGCCCCCCCCCCCCCACCTTTTTTTTCCTCCTAGAAGCTGGCAGCTGTCCTTCATTCTGCCAGTGGATTTCACACTTCTTTCAGCCTTAATCTGTCACATTAACACCACCTCTAGCCTTGCATATCTCTTAATGTCTCTTAATGTCTCTTCATCTCCCCCTTTGTTCTTTTATCCCCTCCCCCTTTTCCCAGCTTTACTCTGGCCTTAAATCTATTTGATTTCCGGCTCTTCACAGTTCTGACGAAAGGTCATCGACCTGAAACGTTAACTCTCTTTCTCTCTCCACGGATGCTGCCTGGCCTGCTGAGTTTTTCCAGCGTTTTCTGTTGTTATTTCACTCATCCAACACCTATGGCCCTTTCATGAAACACACACACACATTCCACACTTTGCATACAGTAAGGGCTATCCACCTATGGGAGGCACATCAGGCAAGACCATGGCTGCATACAGTAAGGGCTATTCACCTATGGGAGGCACATCAGGCAAGACCATGGCTGCATACAGTAAGGGCTATTCACCTATGGGAGGCACATCAGGCAAGACCATGGCTGCATACAGTTAGGGCTATTCACCTATGGGAGGCACATCAGGCAAGACCATGGCTGTATATTTACTTAGATGCTGTCCTTTTACTTGCAGGCCAAGCTGGCGCATAATAGGAGACAGCAGCAACGGACAGGTGGAGGGCGGCCTCAGCTGCAACCCCTCAGCGATCATGAGGAGTGCGTCCACAGGATTGTGGCAAGCCGGGTGATCGGTCCTGTCGCCACTGGAGACGCCGACCCCGTTCTGGACAGCAATGGTAAGGTCATCACCTTTTTGTCCTCTGTCCTTCCACTTGTCCCTCACAACACCAGCCTTTGACACTTTCAATCCAACTTGCTAACTCGCTGCACTTATTCCTCCCTTACTGCCACCCTGTCCTCACGCTAAAGCCACTCTTGTACCTCCCTGCTTTCAGATGGTGATTCACCAGCTGAGGCGACGGGCCCTGAAGCTGCCAGTGGGAGTGAAGCTGCAGCCGAGGAGGAAGAGGAAGCCGGAGCATCAGTGCCACCCTCTCCCGAGGAAGCCCATGCCCACACTGGGAACACGCCTTCCCTGGAGGGGAGCAGGGGGGAAGGGTCTGATGAGGGTGAAGTTCCAGGACCCAGCGGGCTGCAGCAACGCCATGGGGGTAGGGAAGAACGGGGGCCTTCTCCCCAGAGGGAGAGTATGCCAGCGACTCCTACTGCAATGGACGCAGAGGAGGAGCGGCTGATCGCAGAAATGAACACCCAGGCGGTGGGCATGCACAGTGAGCTCATGGGTGCAGTGGGAAGGGTGCCCGAATGCATTGAGTCACTGGCAAGGAGTGTGGAGCACTTCGCTGTAGCACAGGCGGATGTCACACTAACGCTTAGTGCTGCAATTCAGTCACTGACTGCCGTGATCCCATCTCTGACTGCTCTCATGCAGACTCAGATTGAGGCCACGCGAGCACTGACTGTTGCCAACCTCGATGGTTCGTTCACATGTCCCCGGGGCTCTCACCGCGCCGCAGCAGGCCAGCAATCTGTGCTCCAGCAGATTGCTCCGGATGCTGAAGTGCTGCCCCGTGGGAGTGCCAGTGTGTCGGGCGAGCAGGGCGTTGCTGTCCTCTCTCACGATGACAGCATTCCTGCTGCCAACACTGTCACTTCTCCACTGCACTTGCCACCGCCTGTAGGACAGACTGCTGCCGCCCATGCAGAGTTGGTGCAGTCTGCAGCCGGGCCCTCCAGGCCCAGAACTGGTCGAGGCCGTCCTTCAGGGGCATCTGCAGTGTCAGGGTCTGACAATCTGCAGCCTTCCACCAGCCTTGCTGCAGCCACTGAGGTCCCATTACGGAGGAGCAGTAGGGTTAGAAGGGGGGAAGTGCGCAAGGGAAGGAGATCACCCTCGAAGGGCAAAAAGTAGGAGGTGTGACAAAATGCTGGTCATTTTTTTATTAAAGGCCGAGGTTCGTGGTCCAACTTTTGTCTAGTGTTTTGGACATTATCTCCAGGTTGTGAGAACCAGTTATGTTAATGACTGTTTTTTGTGTTTATTTCTATGAGTTTGTCATGAGGAAATGACACACACAGAGTTTGTAAAATAAATAAGTTTTTGTATTCAAAATATACATGTTTGGTGTTTGGAATCATTGGTGCCTTGGCCAGCTTAGGGTTTGCGTGCTGGGTTCATTGATGTTGTTAGCAATGGCAGAAGCCATTTCCACAGCAGGGGCCCTAGAAGCGGCTTGCTATCAGCCGTTGATGGACGGCCCTTGCAGTTTCACCATTGTGGGCCGCCCTCCCGCCTTGGTGCTGCTGATGATCATCCTCCTCGTCCTCTTCCTCCTCTTCCTCCTCCTCCTCTGGTGGTGCTCCAAGGCCTGGTGGCATTGGCTGGGTCCTGACGATTGCCATGTTATGCAACATGCAGCACACAACTACGAAGTTGGATACTCGCTCAGGCGAGTACTGCAGGGCTCCTCCAGAATGGTCGAGACAGCAGAACCGTTGCTTCAGCACGCCGATTGTGCGCTCAATGATGTTCCTGGTAGCTTGATGGCTCTTGTTGTACCGCAGCTCAGCAGGGGTGTTGGGCGTACGGAGCGGTGTCATCAGCCAGGTGCTCAATGGATACCCCTTGTCCCCGAGAAGCCAACCAACTGGCTGATGCGGTGCCTCGAAAAGTTCTGCCACAGTAGTCTGGCGCAGGATGAAAGCATCGTGGCAGCTGCCAGGATAGTGGGCATTGACAGCGAGTATCAGCTGTCTGTGGTCACAGACCAACTGAACATTCAAGGAATGGAACCCCTTTCTGTTCCGGAATTCCTCGGCATTCTCATGTGGAGCACGCAAAGCCACATGCGTGCAGTCAATGGCGCCCTGCACCATGGGGAAGCCCGCTATCCTCGCAAAGCCCAGAGCGCGGTCACGCTGCTTGTCTGGGGTCATGGGGAAAGAGATGAACTCTCGTCTCCTTTTAAAGAGGGCATTTGTGACCTGCTGGATGCAGCAATGCACCGCGAACTGGGAGATATTGGCGAGGTCCCCAGCAGCAGCTTGAAATGAGCCAGTAGCATAGAAGTTGAGAGCCACTGTGACCTTCACTGCCACCGACAGAGACGTCCTGGACCTCAGTTGAGGCTGCAGATCTGGCTGCAGCAGGTGGCAGAGCTCAGTGACCACCTCCTTGCTGAATCGCAGTCTTCGCAAACACAGCTCCTCAGACATATGAATGTAGGAGAGCTGTTCACGATATACCCTGGGAGGGTAAGCTCTCCTGTACATACGCCTGTTGTCCCTCCTCCGTCTGGCCATCATTGCCACTCTCTCTCTGCGTCTCTGTGTCCTCCGATTCAGCTGGAGCAGGACGACGCCCCCAATCAGTGCAGCCCCCATAGTCTCTTTGCAAGCAAAGTTATGAAGGACAGCAACCAAAGTACCAGCGAAGTTAGGATCAGTAGGCAAAACTACCTCACACAGCGTTGACTCAATGCAGAAGTCTCTCTTTCTCTCTCTCCGAATCTCTCTCTCTCTCAGAACGAGTGGTGCAAAAATGTCAACCACAGAAAAAGACAGGAAGAGGCCCCCTTTAAATAGCGCCCCCCCCCCAGCCCCACAGCGATTGATAGCGTTCCAGTCTTCCGGTCGTTGGATGCGCCAGGCGGTAAGGCAGGGGGCGCCACTCAATTTCCGCTCCGGGGCGCCACAAGGGCATTGCACCATGGAATGACGTCACAATCTGCGCGCGCAGGTGGTCGCAGCGGTAAAGTTTAGCGCCGCCGCACAATGGCTAGTTAAGTTCCAGAGCGGCGCAAACATCGCTGCGCCCGGGCGCTAGCGGCTTTGCGCCCCATTAGCGCCCTCTGAAGGCGCTAACGGGAGGCGCAACCAACTGAATTTTTACCCCTATGAGTCTATGAAAGGGCTGTGGATGCTCAGTTGTTGAGTATATTCAAGGATGAGATCGATAGATTTTTGGACTCTAAGGGAATCAAGGGATATGGGGATCGGGTAGGAAAGTGGAGATGAGGTAGAAGATCAGCCATTTTCTTATTGAATGGCAGAGCAGGCTCGAGGGGGCCGTATGCCTTACTCCTGCTCCTAATTCTTATATTCTTACATGCATACTCACATGTACATGAACACACGCTAACACACACTCACTGGATAATGATCAGTACATAAGAACATAAGATTTAGGAGCAGGAGCAGGCCATTTGGCCCCTCGAGCCTGCTCCACCATTCAATAAGATCATGGCTGATCTGATCTTCGACCTCAACTCCACTTTCCCGCCCGCTCCCCATAACCTTTGATTCCTCTGTAGTTCAAATATCTGTCTATCTCAACCTTGAAAATATTCACTGACTCAGCCTCCACAGCTCTCTGGGGTAGAAAATTCCAAAGATTCACGACCCTCTGAGTGAAGAAATTCCTCCTCATCTCAGTCTTAAATGGGCGACCCCTTATCCTGAAACTGTGCCCCCTAGTTCTAGATTCCCCCACGAGGGGAAACATCCTCTCAGCATCTACCCTGTCAAGCCCCTTCAGAATCTTATATGTTTCAATAAGATCACCTCTCATTCTTCTAAACTCCAATGAGTATAGGCCCAACCTGCTCAACCTTTCCTCATAAGACAACCCCTTCATCCCAGGAATCAACCTCGTGAACCTTCTCTGAACTGCCTCCAATGCAAGTATATCCCTCCTTAAATAAGGAGACCAAAACTGCACGCAGTACTCCAGGTGTGGTCTCACCAACACTCTGTACAGTTGTAGCAAGACTTCCTTACTTTTATACTCCATCCCCCTTGCATACATTTGCCTTCCTAATTACTTGCTGTACCAGCATGCTAACCTTTTGTCTTTCATGTACGAGGACAACCAGATACTTCTGTACTGCAGTATTCTGTAGTCTCTCTTCAATTAAATAATTTTTGTTTTTCTATTCTTCCTACCAAAGTGGATAACTTCACATTTTCCCACATTATACTCCATCTGCCAAATTTTTGCCCACTTACTTAACCTATCTATATCCCTTTGCAGATTCTTTGGCCGCAAATTTAATTCTGAAGGCAGGGTGGGGGTGGGACAGCTGGTTTCCGGGTTCCGGTCCCACCCCCAGCTGCCTCTGCTCTGCAGACGTGATTTTACCTTGATTAGCCTTGTTTACCGGCCAATTAACAGCTGGTTTCCTTCAAGGGACCACGTCCACTTGGAGTTTGACAGTTGTTCTGTCAGTGTTTGACAGCATTGAGGTGCTGCAAACACTGATAATCACTGCACAAAGGTGAACGCTTGCACCCAAGCTCTCCAGTGACTCCCTCCATATGCTTATGGAGGGAGTCACAGCACGCAGGAGGGTTCTCTTCCCTTCCAATGGGCGGAAGAGACCTCCCCAGGACACCAACTTACCTTGAACCTCCACCCAACCCTCTCTATCTACTTTATCACTTCCCCATCTCACTAGCCACCCCTCACACTCATCCTCATCCTTCTGCAAGCATACCAACTAACAAAACACACAGGTAGGCACTTGAGAGGTTTAGCCAATGTCCATGTGAAGTTTCTGGTAATGTGTTGTCATACAGTGAAATATCTTTTTCAAAAAGTGCCCCTTATTGGACAGATCTGAGCGCACATTGAGAAGTGCCTTACTGAGCTCCAGTGATTGTTCAGTCATAACTCCACCCCCCCGCCCCCGCCACCCGCTATGGTGTGTGCATGGAATGGTTTGGACATGAAAGGGATGCTTCATGGTGCTGGTGTGGGATGTTGTCAACCTGGCGCATCATGTGGCAGCCAGGGTTCACAGCGTCAAGTGAAGAACATCTGGCCATGGTGATGTCATCGCTGGCCTCCCGGCCAGCAAATTTGTTAGGGACTGATGCCCTCTGTCCAGTGCAGCGTCAGGTGACGGCGGAGAATGTTGGTGATGTTGGTGTTGGGGCTGATCGTGGAAGGATTCAGAGGACCAAGGTCTGATTGTTTCATTGGCTCCGATGTTGCTTGAATAGATGGCAGCTGCAGGTGCGATGACAGAAGCAATCTGTCAATGGTGAGAGAGGTTCTCCCAATGAGGTGGCACTGGACATACAGTTGGATCTAAAAACTTGGAAGCTAAATAAATCTCTATATGTATTAAAAATGCAGTAATCAACATTATCTGCACTCTGAAACTGACCATCTGCAACATGGCATCCTTGACACCACTTCTGCAGCTGTCAGCTTTTCACAAACATCAGAGCAGACTCAAAACACGCCAGGTTGAGCTGGCGTGTTCCCCCGAACAGCGGGTAACCCGTGGGGGCGAAGGTAAAATTACAAGTAAGCCTCAAAAGACTCTTAAATTGGCTCTTAACAAGCCATTTAAGTAGATGAATTGTCTCCCCCACCGCTTGGTGTTGGGTCAGTTCTGTGCTGGGAGACACCTGGGAGACTCGCGTGGAGACGGGTTGACAGCGGATTTCCTACCTGCTGTCAATCTTTGCGATTTTGACAGCGGACCCGCCTCCAAATCTGCGCCCTCAGCACGATTAAATTCGTGGCCTTTGTGTTCTCCTCACAACTTGCTCTTCCACCGTCTCTTTGTATCATCAGCAAATTTGGCTACAGTACACATGATCCCTCCATCCAAGTCATTACATAGATTGTAAATAGTTGAGGCCCCAGCACTGATCCCTGTGGCACCCCACTAGTTACAGTTTGCCAACCTGAAAATGACCCATTTATCCAGACTCTCTGTTTTCTGTTAGTTAGTTAGCCAATCCTCTATCCATGCTAATATATTACCCTCAACACCATGAGCTCTTATCTTGTGCAGTAACCTTTTATGTGGCACCTTTTGGAAATCCAAATACACTACATCTACCGGTTCCCCTTTATCCACCCTGCTCATTACATCCTGAAAGAACTCTAATAAATTTGTCAAACACGATTTCCTTTCATAAAACCATGTTGACTCTGCTTGATTGTATTATGAATTTCTAAATGTCCTGCTGCTACTCCCTTAATAATAGATTCCTGCATTTTCCCAATAACAGATTTTAGGCTAACTGGCCTATAATTTCCTGCTTTCTGTCTCCCTCCTTCCTTTCCAATCCGCTGGGATCTTTCCAGAATCTAAGGAATTTTGGAAGATTACAACCAATGCATCCACTATCTCTGCTGCCACTTCTTTTAAGACCCTAGCATGCAGGCCATCAGGTCTAGAGGACTTGTCAGCCTTTAGTCCCATTAGTTTGCCTGGTACTTTTTCTCTAGTGATAGTGATTGTTTTAAGTTCCTCCCTCCCTTTTGCCCCTTGATTATCTACTATTATTGGAATGCTTTTAGTGTCTTCTACCATGAAGACAGATACAAAATATTTGTTCAATGTCTCTGCCATTTCCTTGTTTCCCATTATTAATTCCCCAGTCTCATCCTCTAAGGGACCAACATTTACTTTAGCTACTCTCTTCCTTTTTATATACCTGTAGAAGCTCTGTCTATTTTTATATTTCTTGCTAGTTTACTCTCATAATCTATTTTCTCCCTATTTATTATTTTTTTTAGTCATCCTTTGCTGGTTTTTCAAAATTTCCCAATCCTCTGCCTTTTCTTTCAATTTGATACCATCCTCAACTTCCTTACTTAGCCACGGATGGTTCATCCTTCTCGTAGTGAGAAAAGAAACGGCCTAAATTTTGCCCTCTCAAGTCCAGGGGCCGAGAGACTTATTTGCACAACACCGCCAGTGCTGCTTTGGATTGAGATCGGATAACTCAGCTCAGACCGGAGATCGAACCTTGAAGCTTTCTTGTCCTCACATCTCATTACCACACCACATGGCTCATCTCTCCCCCCCAACCGCCCCCCCACCCCCCGAGCATTGGGGCAAGACAGTTCCGAATTTCCAAAGAATTCAGATTTTTTAAAAATCAATTCCCAAAAGACAATTCTTTTGCTGTAATGTGATTTTAAATAGCTATTGCTGCAATCAGAAATGTAAGCTCCTTTAGTGGAAGTAATCACATTTCATAGACAAAATGACATTATGATAACCGTTAAATTCACGTCATTAAATATCGAACGCACATTTCCATTCTGTTGACATTATTCCCACAATGGAGCTGTGGCAGGATCAAACTATACATTTCGCTGGCAGAGAATGAATCTTTATTGAAAAGCACTTTTGTTCCACTTTGCAACCTTGAATCTTCAGTCACCCGTTGGTTGCCTTCTTACATAATCTGCATGGATTAACCCTTTCAGGATCAAAGCGCTCACGGCTTGAGGCAAATCTGACAAGTCTTCTGACAATTTTCTTTTTTCAGTAATGCTTCTGGTTGTAAAATCCAGAAAGGATAAATTCACCAATCCTTTCACTGGGCAAGGCTATCAAGGGATGTGGAGCTAAACTGGGTTAACGGAGTTGAGATACAGATCAGCCACAATCTAATTGAATGGCGGAACAGGCTCGAGGGGCTGAAGAGAGTGTGGGATCAGGATCGCTGTCAGCTGGTGCTCAGTGGGCAGCAAACTCGCCACTGAGTCAGAAGTTCATGGGTTCATAGTCCCAATCCAGAGACTTGAGCACATCCTGCCATTGCCATTTACACTTCACCTAGAGTCATCTTTTGTTTCTTTACTTGTCCCATTACCATCTCCTTTTGCCTTGCATCATCATCCCTTTTGTCTCTTAATCTCTCCTGGCCTTCCATCCTATCAAAGACCTTCCCTTTTTTTCTTTCCTCCCCTCCCCTCTCTCCCTGCCCCTACACTTGCTTAACAACCTGTTCCATCTCCACCTTTTTCCAGTTCTGATGAAAGGTCATGGGCCTGAAACGTTGACTCTGTTTCTCTCTCCACAGATGCTGCCTGACCTGCTGAGTGTTTCCAGCATTTTCTGTTTTTATTTCAGATTTCCAGCATCCGCAGTGTTTTGCTTTTGTACTTGAGCACATTGTCTAGGCTGACACTCCCAGTGCGGTACTGAGGGAGTGCTGCACTGTCAGAGGTGTCGTCTTTCGGATGAGACGTTAAATTGAGGGTCTGCCGGCTCTCTCAAATGGATGTAAAAAAGATCCATCGCACAGCACCCCGCTCGCGGCCCGGCCGCAAACTTGGGTCACGCCCCCTGACGTACCGCCGGACGCTATGTCCGACAGGGTCAGGGGAGCGTACTTGCGGTCGGGGCAGCGATATTTAAAGGGGAGGTGCCGGGCAGCCATTTTTTTTGTGGGCCGCCTGCCAGCACCTGCCCCCTCTGGCCTCCCGCTTGCAGAGTGCCGGTCGCGATCCGTCAGCCCGGCACTCCTCTTGAGCGCCGGGCTCTTTTACCGGCACCCCACTCCCTGGTGGCCCAGCAGGGCCCCGGTGCGCACTGCACTAGGCCCCTCCCCTTTAATCAGGGGAGGGAGGCCTGGAGTACCGCGGCGCTACGTGTTGGCGTGTGTGGCGCTGCTGCACGTAGTGCTGCGATATTGAACTGGAGCGCCCCAAGAGGGAGGGAGAGCGCTTCCAGTCGCACTCCGCCTCCTGCTTGGGGTGCTACCATTAAATTTCGGGCACAGGGGCGCTAACTTTTTCGGGACGCTAAAAGTAGCACCCCAGCGAAGTTAACGCCTCAAAGGGGGCGCGACCCAATTTTTCCCCCAAAAGGTATTGAGATGGGAACTAGCTGGCACAATGAGTTAGTCTTTGGCCTTTTATCTCTCGGATCATGGGGTCAAATCTAGCCCAGGATGATGGGAGAAAAGTCTTCCCTCTGCTGGGTCCTATGTGACTGGGCATTCTCAATCCAGTTCCTCGTGGGCATGAGTTTGTAGCACACATCTCTCCCTAATTGGCAGTCTCGCTCAGAGAAGCCACTGGATTGCCAGTTTGGGAAATTTACCTTCGCACACAAAGACATTATTCATGACACAACCACACCAATACTTGGGTTCCAATGCAAGTTTGGGATTCGTGCCAAAATTAAACTTCAAAATAAATACATAAAATTATAAATTCAGATGAAATGATGCAAATCGCTTGAAATGGAAGAATGCTAAAGGATATGGGGAGCGAGCAAGACGTTGGGATTAGACTAGGTGACTCATGGAGAAAAACATTGCAGCATGGGCGAATCAGAGAGCAAGTATGGTGGCAGCTGTGCCTCAGTGAACAGCACTCTTGCTTCTGGGTCAGAAAGTTGTGGGTTCAAGTCCCACTCCAGAAATCTGAGATGATCTTCCTTGGAGTACTGAGGGAACGCTGCACTGTCGGAGGTGCTTACTTTTGGATGAGATGTTAAATCTGCCCTCTTGGGTGGATGTAAAAGATCCCATGGCACTATTTTGAAGAAAAGCAGGGGAGTTCTCCCCGGTGTCCTGGCCAATATTTATTCCTCACACAACATCACTAAAAAAAACAGATTATCTGGTCAATATCGCATTGCTGTTTGTGGCACCTTGCTGTGCGTTTCATACGTTACAACAGTGACCACACTTCAAAAGTACCTCATTGGCTGTGAAGCACTTTGGGACGTCCTGAGGTCATGAAAGGCGCTATATAAATGCAAGTCTTCCTTTCTTTCTTGATGGGAATGACAGGAGGAGCAGGTGGCAAATGGTGGGTGAGGATTTGGAGAAGTGACTGAAGGCTAGACCGCAGAGATGAGCTTTGAAGACAGAAATAGGAATGCCGAGGGGTTTATTGAGGGAGTTCCAGAGACTGGAGCCGAGGTAATTGAAAACTCAGCCACCAATGAAGGGATAGGAGGGGCTAAGTCACAAAAGGAATTGCCTTTAGAGGTGGCAGAAGCATAGATGAGGGTTTCAGCAGCAGAAGGGCTGAGGTAGGGTTGGTCGTGGCAAGGGATAGATTGTGGAGTAGGAAGCTCAGCTCTGGGTTGCTCAGGATGCTGAGGTTTCACACAGTCTGGTTCAACCTTAGCAAGTTGTCAATGAGAAATGTGTGGAGTTTATGGCAGGGATCAAGGGGCTTTGGTCTTCCCTATGAGCAGTTGGAAGAAGCTTAAGAGCAGAGGACATCCTTTGAGAGCGGAGATCATTATAGTTTAATGGAATAAGCCAGGAGCAGTGAAAGACAGACTTGCATTGCTATAGCGCCTTTCCCGGCCACCGGACGTCCCAAAGCGCTTCACAGCCAAGGAAGTACTTTTGGAGACTAATACAAAAGCAAAATACTGCAGATGCTGGAAATCTGAAAGTAGTTTTTGAAGTGTAGTCACTGTTGTAATGTAGGAAACGCAGCAGCCAATTTGCGCTCATCAAGCTCCCACAAACACCGATGTGATAATGACCAGATAATCGGTTTTAGATGTTGATTGAGGGATAAGCTTTGGTCAGGACACCGGGGAGAACTCTCCTGTGCTTAAATCTCCCCAAGATTCACTCACACTGGATGTTGGAAAAAAATATGCTTTTCTATAAACCACAACAACTTGTAGTTATATAGGCCCTGAAATTCGCCTCTCCGGCTTGCCGCGGGGGTAAGGATAGCGTGCGCACTTACCTACCGCGCCTGCCGTTGACCTCTGGGCCCACAGGAACTTCAGCTCCTGGGCCTGCTCCAAGTGCCGGCGCGCAGTGCTTGCGTGTCCCAGGGGCGCAGTTAGTGCGATGCGTCCCCTGGGATCACGTGGGACCATGGAGAGCCAATGGCAGCAGACCATCTTTCATTCATAGATTTGACAGGAAGATCTGTCAAATCTATGAATTAAAATTGGCCCCAAAAGAACAGCTTAACTTAAAATAATTTTTTT
Organism: Squalus acanthias; assembly: GCA_030390025.1. Classification (NCBI taxonomy): domain Eukaryota; kingdom Metazoa; phylum Chordata; class Chondrichthyes; order Squaliformes; family Squalidae; genus Squalus; species Squalus acanthias. The sequence continues at coordinate 132,315,899 of CM059430.1, forward strand.
AAAAACCATCACATTTATAAATAACTATAAGTTAAATAAATTAACTACTTTAAACAAAAATTTAATTTTTGAAAAAATTAAAATACTTTTTAACAGTGCTAAAAATAAACTTACCTTTCTTTAAAGTGTCTAAAAAAGATAAACCTGTTGAAATTGTTTTTAAATTATACTTAATTAACCACTAACCTTGTTGAAAATGGGTCCTGCGCCTCCTACCCTCACAGCTACCCTACCTGAAGAAGGGGCGACAGCTCCAAAAGCTTGTAATTTTAAATAAATCTGTTGGACTATAACCTGGTGTTGTGCGACTTCTCATTTTTGTCCTTTTTAAAAGCGTAGGTTCTTCAATACTTACCCTCCCGTAGAAACCTGAAAAAAACCCTAAGTTTGCTGTGTGCGTGCAGCCTCTACCGCGCACGCGGTTCACCTATGAACCGCCCCCTTCACCAGACCGGAAGTTCCGGTTTCTCACGCATGCGCAGTGCATGCAGGAAACCGGCACTTCAGGACGCCTTACGGGGGAGTACACACTGTGTACTCACCCGGGAAGGGCCGAATTTTTGGCCCATAGTGCCTTTAATGCAGTAAAATATCCCAAGGTGCTTATAATGCCCCACAGAAATGTCTCAAAGTGATTACGCAAACTACTTTTAAAGTTCCGTCATTACATAGGCAAACACAGCAGCTAATTTATGCACAGCAAGATCCCAGCTATTACTGATACTAGCTTTTTATTTCCAGATTTTTTGAAAAACTGAATTCAAATTCACGAACTACCATGAAAGAAAAGACTTGCACTTATATAGCGCCTTTCACAACTTCAGGATGTCCCAAAGCTCTTTACAGCCAATGAAGTACTTTTGAAGTGTAGTCACTGTTGTAATGTAGGAAACGCGGCTGCCAATTTGCGCACAGCAAGCTCCCACAAACAGCAATGTAATAATGACCAGATCATCTGTTTTTTAGTTATTGGTTGAGGGATAAATATAATCGTATTGAATGGCGGAGCAGGCTCGACGGGCCGAATGGCCTACTCCTGCTCCTAGATTCTATGTTTCTATGTTTATGTTTAATACAGGACACTAGGAAAAACTCCCCTGCTTTTCTTCAAATAGTGCTGTGGAATCTTTTACACCCACCTGAGAGAGCAGACGGGGCCTCGGTTTAACACCTCATCCAAAAGACGGCATCTCCGACAGTGCGGAGCTCCTTCAGTACTGCCCCTCCGACAGTGCGGAGCTCCCTCAGTACTGCCCCTCCGACAGTGCGGCTCTCCCTCAGTACTGCCCCTCCGACAGTGCAGCGCTCCCTCAGTACTGCCCCTCCGACAGTGCAGCTCTCCCTCAGAACTGCCCCTCCGACAGTGCAGCGCTCCCTCAGTACTGCCCCTCCGACAGTGCGGCGCTCCCTCAGTACTGCCCCTCCGACAGTGCGGAGCTCCTTCAGTACTGCCCCTCCGACAGTGCGGCGCTCCCTCAGTACTGCCCCTCCGACAGTGCGGAGCTCCTTCAGTACTGCCCCTCAGACAGTGCGGCGCTCCCTCAGTACTGCCCCTCAGACAGTGCGGCGCTCCCTCAGTACTGCCCCTCCGACAGTGCGGCGCTCCCTCAGTACTGCCCCTCGACAGTGCGGAGCTCCTTCAGTACTGCCCCTCAGACAGTGCGGCGCTCCCTCAGTACTGCCCCTCTGACAGTGCGGAGCTCCTTCAGTACTGCCCCTCCGACAGTGCGGCACTCCCTCAGTACTGCCCCTCCGACAGTGCGGAGCTCCCTCAGTACTGCCCCTCCGACAGTGCAGCGCTCCCTCAGTACTGCCCCCCGACAGTGTAGCGCTCCCTCAGTACTGGCACCGGGAGTGTCAGCCTGGATTGTGTGTTCAAGTCTCTGGAGTGGGACTTGAACTCACAAACTTTGACTCAGAGGCGAGGTTGCTGCTCACTGAGCCACAGCTGACACCACAGTGGGATTTGAACTAACATTCTCTGGATTATTAGTCCATGCCTCTGGATTACAGGTGCAGAAACATACACTACCGTACCCTTGCTTCGTGTAGGGCTCAGACACAGGTTGTACATATCGCATGTGAATCCTCAGTCAGCAACAAACTGCTTTGGTGCGAGAAATGGCTGGTCCTTGACTGAAAACTCTTGCCTGCTTCAAAAAATCTCAGCCAAGTGAGACACAAGTGTCTCCTGACAGTTAAGATGCAGCAGAACGCTTCCAATCTGGTGGAGAAGCTAAAGGGAGCTCCACCATCAGGACATGGGAGAAACCAGAGCGCACAAAACGAGGAGAGAAAATTACTTTTCAGGAATGGCTGACAGGCGGGCCATTTATATGGTGACATGACCACTCTGCCAGCATTCAAAAGATTACACACTTTTTAGAAGTCAGTTATGTCTGAAATGTTCCCCGTTATTTATGTGCTGATACAGTCCTCGGACTCTTTTATTATTCGTTTCTGTCCTCCTTTCGTTTCCTTGAAGCGAATCATTGGGCTGCGATAATAAGAACAAGTTAAACTGCAAGTACTCCGCCCCCCCCCCCCCCCCCAACCCCACAATACACCCTGTGCTTCCTATCTTCTATCTGGCGTTATTATTCACTCCGTAAATTATATAATAATCAGTAGATCGCATCTGTCAGCCTCGTTTAACCTTCCCTGATCCCCCATGATTCTTTGCTGTCAGGTCTGAATGCCGAGTTTCTGCTAACCAGCTGATAACCAAGTGACTGATTACTCACCCCATTAACCAGACAATGGTCTGGAGAACACTCTGGCTCAGGCTGAATATTAATGAGAAGCTGTGAAAGCTCAGATAAGGCTACATAACGAGGTAATAGAGAGGTAAGGGAGAGAAATGTAAAGGGAAAGGGTAAAGGAAGAATGGGACGGTGGGGGTGGGGGGTGGGTGCGGGGTAGACTAAGAAGGTAGAACGTGTCAGCTGAATGTTTAAGATGGGGGCAAGTAAATGAGTGACAGTCATCAGTGTGATAGTGTGTTCCTACAATTCTCCAGACCCGTCAACGAGCTGACAGTGATGTAGATAAAGGTGATCTGATTGGAAGCTACTGTTTACTAACATATCTAAGCTACATGCCTGTTAACAGTGCTCTTGAACTCGAATGTCCTGACTCACGAGTCTCCACTCCCCAGTAAATTTGATCCACTCTAAAATATCGCGCTTGGCGAAGTTAATTATCTTGTCCTGTTTTTCCCCCCCATGCAAACTTTCTCCTGAAGCACCAAAGGTGCAGGACGGATAAGGTTTAAAATCTTATCTGTGTAGGGGACGTTGGTAAGTTAAGTGTAGCCTCGCTCCTGCGGGACCACCGAGCAATACTAACAGACGGCCGAGAGCTCCCTGCCAATACAGCCTGATTTCACCCCCTGAAAATATAGCCTCATTCCTGGGGACACCCTGAAAATAGAGCCTCACTCCTGGTGACCCTCTCTAATTATAACCTCACTCCTGGAGACCTCCTGTGATTATAACATCACTCCTTGGGACCTCCTGTGATTATAGGCTCAATCCTAGGGAACCCCTACAAATATTGACACACTCCTGGGTATCCCCCTGGTAATACTGACACATTCGCGTGTACCCCTCGCCACACTTTGGAAGGACAGCGCCCAAAGTAAAACAGCGCTATCCTGCAGGCAATGGATTTTATTACTGGACAGCAACAGACATAATGGCCCGTATTTTCCGATCACAGGCCTCCCGCGGGAGGGAATCTCCCTTCATACACTTGACAGATAGACCTGTCAAATATATGAATGGAGATCAATGAAAAAACATAGTAAAACTTTAAATAATTTTTTTTTTAAATCACATCTTTAAAATGACTTGAAATTACAATAATTTCGATACAATAATAAAAAGAATAATTATAGTTTTTTATGGGGCTAAAAATAAACTTACCTTTTTTTAAAGCATTTTTAAATGATAAATCAGTGAAATTTTTTTTTAAACATTTTTCAACTCTTATCCTGGTAAAAGCTGGCCTTATGCCTGCTTTTACCAGACGTAAGATTTCTAAGGGTTTTCTGCGGGCAGAGGGTCTCCAAAAAGCGGAACTATCCGCCCGCAGAGGCCCTTCTCCCGGCCAGCCGAAGGATCTGTCAAAAGCATTTTTGACAGATCGGAAATGCCGGTTTTCAGCGCATGCGCTGTGCATGCCTGAAACCGGCATTTCCGATGTCCCTACGGGTGGGTACACAGCGCATACCCACTCATAGGGATCGGAATATCTGGGCCATTATGCTGGTAAGTCAAGAAATTCAGACCTTACAGACTCCCAGGGCTGGATTTTGCCAATGGGGAGCTTTTGGAGGCGGGACTCCCACTTGCCGGGTTTCAGTCCCGCCTCCATCAACTTCTGGCCAACCACGCTATTTTCCCTTGATTGACCTTGTTAAGCCCGCCCAGTGGGTTTAGCAGGCCAATTAAGGGAAAGCCGGTTACAGAGAATGTCAACGTATGACGTTTCATCTGTCAAAACTTTTTGACAGATGAATTGTCATCATTTGACAGCTCTGTGAAGCTGTCAAACACTGACATTCTCTGTAGTTTTAGAGTTCTTGAATTCAAGACCTCATCAAACCTCTTTCTTTTGTAGAAATTAGATGGTTGTTGCATTGGAGAATGCAACGGCCATCTGTCATCTCTACCGCGGAGGTGCGAGACTCTCCGCATACCCACCGACTGAAGCCTGCAGGAAGAAACAAAGGTAAGTACACTTTTAATAACACTTTGCACTTACCTCAGATACTAAACCTCGCCACACTTGCACCCATCACTTACCTTCACAGGCAATGAAGGTTCACCAGACTGGTTCCTGGGATGGGGGGATTGTCCTATGAGGAGAGATTGAGTAGACTAGGCCTATATTCTCTAGAGTTTAGAAGAATGAGAGGTGATCTCATTGAAACATACAAAATTCCTACAGGGCTTGACAGGGTAGATGCAGGGAGGATGTTTCCCCTGGGTTGGGAGTCTAGAACCAGGGGTCACAATCTCCGAATAAGGGGTCGGCCACTTAGGACTGAGATGAGGAGAAATTTCTTCACTCAGAGGGTGGTGAATCTTTGGAATTCTCTACCCCAGAGGGCTGTGGAGGCTCAGTTGTTGAGTATATTCAAGACAGAGATCGATAGATTGTTGAATATTAAGGGAACAAGGGATATGGGGATAGTGCAGGAAAGTGGAGATGAGGTCAAAGATCAGCCAAGATCTCATTGAATGGCGGAGCAGGCTTGAAGGGCCGAATAGCCGACTCCTGCTCCTATTTCTTATGTTCTTATGTTCTTATTATAATTTATTTCTAGTGATGAGGAGAATGCCCTGTTCCTTTTTTTCTTGCATAGTGCCACAGGATTTCTTTTTACGTCTGTCTGAACAGACAAACGCTGCCTTGGTTTAATGCCTCCTCTGAAAGACGACACCTCCGACAGTGCAGCACTCCCTCAGTACTGCACTGGACCGTCAGCCTGGTGCTCAAGTCCCTGGAGCGAGGGCGGCGAGTGGGGGGGGCGGGCGGTGAGTGATGGGGATTGGGGGTGGGTGGTGGGGGTCGGTGGCAGGGGTGGTTGGGTGGTAGGAGGTTCCTAATCCTGATGCTCCGGCCATCATTAGTGCGAGGCAGACTTGATGGACCAGCTGGTCTTTTCCTGCCCACCATTTTCGCATGTTCATATGTTCCATGAGCTTGCGCTACCCTAACTCCACAACCTTCTTATGTCCAGCCTTATATCCTTGGTAATAACAACAGAAAACGCTGGAAAAACTCAGCAGGCCAGGCAGCATCCGTGGAGAGAGAAACAGAGTTAACGTTTCAGGTCGAAGACCTTTCGTCAGAACTGGAAAAAAGCAGGAAATTAAATCGATTTTAAAGCAAGTATAATGCTGGGAAAATTGGGAGGGGATGATAGAACAAAAGGGAAGGTCAGTGGTAGGATAGAAAGCAGGAGAGATCAAGAGACATTGAGAGACATTAAGAGATATTCAAGGCAAGAGGAGGTGGTAATGGGACAGGTTGAGGAACAAAGGATGGCTCTAGATGAAGTGTGAAATGCACTGGCAGAATGAAGGACAGCTGCCAGCATTATACTTGCTTTAAAATCTATTTCATTTCCTGCTTTTTTCCAGTTCTGACGAAAGGTCGTCGACCTGAAACGTTAACTCTGTTCCTCTCTCCACGGATGCTGCCTGGCCTGCTGAGTTTTTCCAGCGTTTTCTGTTGTTATTTTGGATTTCCAGCATCCGCAGTATTTTGCTATCTTATATCCTTGGTCTCTGCCCTCCTGTGCATTTACCCATTGCCTCTGATTCACTGTCGGTGTCAGGTCATCAGACATCTCGACCCTACTCTCTGACCAGTCCTTCCTAAAAAATACGCTGCCACCCTCCCCAACCTTAGAAGCCTCTTCAAAATCCCTCTCTTCAACCAAACTTCCAGCCATTCTCTCTTAATTCTCCCACTAATCCTTGGTTTCTACTCCTTTACAGTCTCTGTGAAGCACACTTGGGACATTTCTCCATGTTAAAGGCGCTATATAAATGTTGTTCAGTTAAAGAAAGAAAGACTTGCATTTATACAGCGCTTTTCACAACCTCAGTTGGTCCCAAAGCGCTTTACAGCCAATACTTTTGAAGTGTAGTCACTGTTGTAATGTAGGAAACGCGGCAGCCAATTTGCGCACAGCAAGCTCCCACAAACAACAATGAGATAAATGACCAGATCATCTGTTTTTTTAAGTGATGTTAGTTGAGAGCTAAATATTGGCCCCAGGACACCGGGGCGAACTCCCCCCTGCTCTTCTTCGAAATAATGACATGGGATCTTTGGGAGCAGACGGGGCCTCGATTTGACGCCTCATCCGAAAGTAAAGATGGGGAGAAAATTGATGGGGAAGGGGAAAAGAAAAGAAAAGAAAATTAGAAGGGTACTGCAGATATCAAACTGACCTTCAGTTATAAATAATAGTTAAACTGCAGCAAAAAGCCTCGATTGACAATGTATAAGTAATTTACTTAAAATACAAATAAATCCTTTATTGCAAACGATCCTTCTATAAAACCAATCAATACCTATATCGTACTCCATTACTACAGGTGCATTTTTAAAAGTATTTTCTCCTGATAATTGGCTCTGGCTCAATAGTAGAACTCAGCAGAAGGCTGATGAGAGAGAGAGAGAAAAAAATACAGGTAGTTTCCATGGTTACGCTGAAAGCAGGCAGCTTTCTTTTCAGTAAAATAAAGGACTTGTCACTGTGTTATTTCAGGGCTTCTTATACACTCAAAGAGTCACAGCTGTAATTTCAAATTATAGTCTTTATAAATGTGTGCGCCACAATTATTTTTAAAGACAAACACTGAAAATCCTTCAAACCAGCACTTCATAAGGTATTATTAACGCCACTCAATCCTACATATCATCCAAGATTATCGCGGCCCTGAAGCGTCTATTAGGGGTGAGGGGCGACTGGGCGTCCACTGTCATATCTCTCCCCTCGCGTCCCTTCCAGCAATCCATTTTCTCAACCCCCGAGCATGCACTTCAGCGAAGGCGAAGACTCAGCTACTTCAGCACTGCAGTGATTTTTTTTTTACCCAGCACTGGAGCGCCCCCCCCCACCCCACCCCCGACCCCCCAATATTTCAAACATTTTATTTGAGATTATAGCACCCCTTTTAGGGGCTTGGGTGACTTTGGTCCTCCCGCACACTGGAGCAGATCTCGACTCTGCGCGATAGTGTAAAACTGGTGATGGGTTGTCGGCAGCCTGTTTCACCTCTTTCCCAATTTTAATTTCCATTGACGCCAATCAAGAGCGATGTATAACGGGCGACTGATTTGATAGCGCCTGTTTTACACTATCGCACAAAGTAAAAGTGACCCTGTCTCTCTCTTTCATACTCTTTTTCTCTCCGTCTTTCTCTCTCACATTCTCTTTCTTTCTGTCTCTCTCATGCTTATTCTCTGTCTTTCTCTCACTCACATTCTTTTTCTCTCCGTCTTTCTGTCTCTCTCACACTCTTTTTCTCTCTCTCTTTTTTCTCACTCTCCCTTCACCCTTGTCCCAGGGTGAATCTCCTTGGAGCTGACTCTCACAGTCAAGTTCAGACAAAGCTTCACAATCTGGACATCTTTAAATGATGAAAATGACAGATAATTTATAACACGGGAACATTTTCACTGTTCAAGGACGTCTTTAATGCTTACCAGTTAACAATTTGAGGCATTCACAATCTTAAAAAAAAAATTATTATTTAAATTAAACACTACTTTACCACATTCACCATTGATAATATTATCAAACCTCCCCTGGCATTGCGCATCAGCTCAGTACTGCACTGAAGTGCCAGTTGAGATTTTTGTGCTAAAGTCTCTGGAGTGGGGCTTGAACCCACAAACTTTTTTCTTTCATTCATGGGATGTGGGCGTCGCTGACTTGCTCTTGTTACCACAATATTTATGTGACTGGTCCAATTAAGTTTCTGATGTTGATGGTGGGGGATTCAGTGATGGTAATGCCGTTGAATGTCAAGGGGAGGTGGTTAGACTCTCTCTTGTTGGAGCTGGTCATTGCCTGGCACTTGTGAGGTGCGAATGTTACTTGCCACTTGTCAGCCCAAGCCTGAATGTTGCCCAGGTCTTGCTGCATGCGGGCATAGACTGCTTCATTATCTGAGGAGTTGCGAATGGAACTGAACACTGTGCAATCATCAGCGAACATCCGCACTTCTGACCTTATGATGGAGGGAATGTCATTGATGAAGCAGCTAAAGATGGTTGGGCCTAGAACACTGCCCTGAGGAACCCAGCAGCGATGTCCTGGGGCTAAGATGATTGACCTCCAACAACCACAACCATCTATCCTTTGTTCTAGGTATGACTCCAGCCAGTGGAGAGTTTCCCCCCGATTCCCATTGACTTCAGTTTTACTAGGGCTTCTTGATACCACACTCAGTCAAATGCTGCCTTGATGTCAAGGGCAGTCACTCTCACCTCACCTCTGGAATTCAGCTCTTTTGTCCATGTTTGGACCAAGGTTGTAATGAGGTCTGGAGCCGAGTGGTCCTGGAGGAACCCAAACTGGGCATCAGTGAGCAGGCTATTGGTGAGTAAGTGCCGCTTGATAGCACTTTCAACGACACCTTCCATCACTTTGCTGATGATTGAGTGTAGACTGATGGGGTGATGATTGGCCGGATTGGAATTGTCCTGCTTTTTGTGGACAGGACATACCTGGGCAATTTTACACTTTGTCATAGCTGTACTGGAACAGCTTGGCTAGAGGAGCGACTAGTTCTGGAGCACAAGTCTTCAGCACTACAGCTGGGATGCTGTTGGGGCCCATAGCCTTTGCTGTATCCAGTGCATTCAGCTGTTTCTTGATATTACATAGAATTACATAGAATGTACAGCACAGAAATAGGCCATTCGGCCCAACAGGTCCATGCTCCACATGGTATCACGTGGAGTGAATCAAATTGGCTGAAGACTGGCTTCTGTGATGTCTTCAGCCACGAGGAGAGATAGCTAGAGGGGTGGAGAGGTTTAGGGAGGGAATTCCACAGCTTAGGGCCCAGGCAGCTGAAGGCACGGCCGCCAATGGTGGAGCGATGAAAATCGGGGATGTGCAAGAAGCAGGGATCTTGGAGGGTTGTAGGGCTGGAGAAGGTTATAGAGATAGGATGGGGAAGGATTTGAAAACAAGGATGAGAATTTTAAAATCGAGGCGTTGCTGGACTGGCATCCAATGTAGGTCAACAAGATGGGTGAATGGGAACGGTGTGAGTTAAGACAGAGGAAGCAGAGTTTAGGATGAGCTGAAGTTTACAGAGGGTGCAAGGTGGGAGGCCAGCCAGGAGAGCATTGGAAATTTGAGTTTGGAGGTAAAAAAGACAAGGATGGTGATGGTCCAAGGCCAATTTCACTCCCAATGTATCCACTTCAACAACAACACCAACAATAACTTGTATTATACAGCGCCTTTAACATAGTAAAACATCCCCAAGGCGCTTCACAGGAGAGTTAACAAACAAAATTTGACATTTCTGATTAAAGGAGTTGGCGGTGATGTGTCTGAGGATCAAACTCTCACATATTGGGGCGCGCTGCCCACGATTTTCCAACATGCGCTAGCAGAGGAGCTATTCTCTGTGCGTAGCACAAAAGTGATCTAGTGGGACCAGTGCAATATAAAAGCACCTTTTAGTGTTCCAAAGTCTGTCTCTGATCTACTGAAACCCAAATAAGAGTCAGCTGTGGCTCAGTGGGTAGCACTCTCGCCTCTGATGGCAGAAGGTTGTGGGTTCAAGTCCCACACCAGAGACTTGAACACAAAAATCTAGGCTGACACTTCAGTGCAGTACTGAGGGAGTGCTGCACTGTTGGAGGTGCCGTCTTTCGGCTGTGACGTTAAACTGAGGTACTGTCTGCTCTCTCAGGTGGATGTGAAAGATCCCATAGCCGCTATTACGAAGAAGAGCTGGGGAGTTATCCCTGGTGTCTGGGCCAATATTGATCCTTCAATCTATTTAACAAAAAAAAACAGGTTATCTGGTTATTATCACATTGCTGTTTGTGGGAGCTTGCTGTGTGCAATTAGGCTGCCACGTTTCCTACATTACAACAGTGACTACACTTCAAAAGTGCTTTGGGAGGTTGTGAAAGGTGCAATATATAACTGCAAGTCTTTCTTTCAAATTAACAGGACTAATGCTGAGAGGTGACTTACAGATGCCATTCACCCAGAATCCAACTTAAAAGGAAATTAATATAAAAGGCCCTTTTATACCTTTAGCAGCAGTGAAGGGACAGGAACAAGGCCCAGGTCTAAAAATGTGTGTGTTTTCCTGAGAATATAAATATCTTGAATAATTCCCCAAAAATGTTTTCCCTGAAAAATTAAGTTATTTTTTGCACCACCAAAAGTCTGGTCTCGGTAAAGGTGACCATGAAGCTGTCGGATTGTCGTAAAAACCCAACTGGTTCACTAATGTCCTTTAGGGAAGGAAACCTGCGTCCTTACCCGGTCTGGTCCTATATGTGACTCCAATCCCACAACAAAGTGGTTGACCCTTAACTGGCCTCTGAATTGGCCGAGCAAGACACTCAAGGGCAACTAGGGATGGGCAATAAATGCCGGCCTTGCCAGCGACACCCACATCCCGAGAATTATATTTTTGTTAAATTCTGTTTATGATGTGATTTGTTCACATGAAATCTTCATTTTTCTACTAAACATCCTGATTCTCTTTTTCATGTAGCCTTGATTTCAGATCTTCGAATTTGTGATTCTGCTTTCCTACCTTTGTGCATGAGAGAAATCAACACTTGTGCAAGAGCAACAAATCCCAGTGTGCAAGCAAAGGCACGACTGAGACATTACAATCAGGGCAGGAAAATCAATGAAATGGGAAAAATGGGAACAGGAGGAGGCCATTCAGCCCTTCGAGCCTGTTCCGCCATTCAATTAGATCATGGCTGATCTGTATCTTAACTCCATCTACCCGCCTTGGCTCCATATCCTTTAATACCCTTGATTTAACAAAAATCTATCAATCTCAGTTTGTGAACTTTTCAATTGACCCCCAGCCTCAACAGCTTTTTGCGGGAGTGAGTTCCAGATTTCCGCTACCCTTTGTGTGAAGAAGTGCTTCCTGACATCACCCCTGAACAGCCAAGCTCTAATTTTAAGGTTATGCCCCCTTTGTTCTGGACTCCCCCCATCAGAGGAAATAGTTTCTCTCTATCTGCCCGATCAACTCCTTTAATCATCTTAAACACCTCGATTACATCACCCCTTAAATCAACGCTCGATAAATGTGAATTTTGGAGGTTGAGCTACTTTTGTTGTGACCCTTCAGAAGGGAATGATACAGAGCAGAGCAGTTTCACAGTGATCCACTCTTCTGATATTTGGAGATTAGAAAACCGTGGGAGGGGCACGCACTCATATAACCAGATAGGCTTCTGCCTTAAAGCAAGCAGCAAGCTGAAAGTGGCCTTCATGTCCTCTCTTTATTGCAAGGTATAAATATTGAACCCAAAAGGTTGATCTAAAGATCAGTTGCCATTGGGCCCGAGGCACATTTACCGACTTTGAAGTTGAGGAATAATGAATTCACGGGATCACTAGTTTATGTGCATAGCCCACAGCCAAGGATAAATAGGAGGAATAAAACTCAAAGACCATCAAGATGAATTGGGAGAAATACCATCAAGAGGACACTTTTTTGTGAAATGCAATGCAGTTTTTGCACAGTGTATTTGTGCTTTCTATGAATGAGAAGGTTCAGGGGAGATTTAATTGAGGTGCTCAAAACTATGAAGGGTTTTGATAGATTAAATAAGGAGATTGTTTCCACTGGCAGGTGGGTCGGTAAGCAAAGGATACAGATTTAAGGTAATTGGCAAAAGAACCAGAGGGGAGATGAGGAGAATTTTTTTTTACACAGCGAGTTGTTGTGATCTGGAACGCGCTGCCTGAAAGGGTGGTGGAAGCACATTCAATAGTAACTTTCAAAAGGGAATTGGATAAATACTTGAAAAGGAAATAAAATTGCAGGGCTCTGGGGAAAGAGCAGGGGGGAGTGGGACTAATTGGAGAGCTCTTTCAGATTGGCCTCCTTCTGTGCTGTAAGATTCTATGATGCTTTATATCTCCAATAAGACCTTTATCCACATCATAAAGGTCCCCAGGAGTCAAGTACACATTCAGGATAGTGAAGAAGACATGATTTCTATTTTCTAATTAATAGGTACAATTACTGAGGAAGAACATAGTTTTTGAAGCGGGGAGGGGCGGGGGTGGGGGTTAGGTCCCTCTTGTTCCCAGCTCCAATAATGTTCCGCATCCGTCCACCCCCCCAAAGTTGTGCTTCTCTGCCAGTTTCTCCCCCTCTCTTGAGATGCAGATTCTCACTGGGATGAAACAGGAAGACAAAGTCTCCAGAACTTTATCCAAGTGATCGATCTTCACACACGAGCCTCAACAGTCAGCGCTTGTGTGATCGTCAATGTTGGCCGCATGACGTGGAGTCTGAACCCGTCTAGACCCGACGTCCAAACATCATCATAGCGGTCAGATTTAACCCCTGGTCGGAGCCAATTACTCATAGTCAGTTGCTGATTCCCCCTACGGTCAGTTTCCCCCCATGGTCAGTTTCTGATTCCCCACTATGGTCAGTTTCTGATTTCCCCCCCCCCCCCATAGTCAGTTTCTGATTCCCCACTATGGTCAGTTCCCCACTATGGTCAGTTTCTGATTCCCACCCCATGGTCAGTTACTGATTCCCCACTATGGTCAGTTTCCCACTATGGTCAGTTTCTGATTCCCCACTTTGGTCAGTTCCCCACTATGGTCAGTTTCTGATTCCCCACTATGGTCAGTTTCTGATTCCCCCCCCCCATAGTCAGCTTCTGATTCCCCACTATGGTCAGTTTCTGATTCCCCCCCCCCCATGGTCAGTTACTGATTCCCCACTATGGTCAGTTTCTGATTCCCCCCCATGGTCAGTTTCTGATTCCCCACTATGGTCAGTTCCCCACTATGGTCAGTTTCCTCCCCATGGTCAATTCCCCCCCTCACTATGGTCAGTTTCCCCCTGTGGTCAGTTTCCGATTCCCCCTATGGTCAGTTTCCGATTCCCCCTATGGTCAGTTTCCGATTCCCCCTATGGCCAGTTTCCGATTCCCCCTATGGTCAGTTTCCCCCTTTGGTCAGCTTCCATCCCCCATGGTCAGTTTCTGACTCCCCCTATGGTCAGTTTCTGACTCCCCCTAAGGTCAGTTTCTGATTCACCCTATGGTCAGTCTCTGATTCCCCCTATGGTCAGTTTCTGATTCCCCCTATGGTCAGTTTCCCCCACTATGGTCAGTTATTGATCCATCATTAGGTAAGTAGCCTGACATTGATCCCTTTGGAAATGAGCTTGTTGCCTCCAGAGGCACGATCGGCGCTGACAGCTCACCCAATGTAATCAATTAACATCCGAGGCCCAATTTAGGGTGACCCTCTGGACTCCCGGTTGGGGTGCACTGTCTCTGCACCCTCGCTTCTGCGCCCCTTAACCAATTTCTATTCCCCCGTTCTGTAATCATTGTCCTGTAATATTACAATTCAAATCATGCTGTGACCTTTTTTTGCCAAGTACTTTGCAGTATGTTGAAGATAATTTATAGCCAAGCTCTGTTGTGGCTAGCCGTGGCCTAGTGGGTAGCACTCTCGCCTCTGAGTCACTGAAGGTTGTGGGTTCAGCTTCCACTCCAGGAAGTTGAGCACAAAAAAATCCAGACTGACACTGCAGTGCAGTACTGAGGGAGTGCTGCACTGTCGGTGGTGCCATCTTTTGGATGAGACGCTAAACCGAGGCCTTGCCTGCTCTCTCAGGTGGATGTAGATCCCACGGCACTATTTCGAAGAAGAGCAGGGGAGTTATCCCTTGTGTTCTGGTCAATATACATCCTTGAACCAACACCACAAGAACAGATTATCTGGTCATTATCACATTGCAGCTTGTGGGAGCTTGCTGTGCGTAAATTGGCTGCCGCATTTCCTACATTACAACTGTGACTGCACTTCAGAAGTACTTCATTGGCTGTAAAGTGCTTTGGGACATCTTTATAAAAAGGATATCAAGGCACAGGAGAGGGTGCAGAGAAGATTTACAAGGATGATACCAGAAATGCGAGAGTATACCTATCAGGAAAGGATGAACAGGCTGGGTCTCTTTTCTCTTGAAAAGAGAAGGCTGAGGGGTGACCTAATAGAGGTCTTTAAAATTATGAAAGGTTTTGATAGATTAGATAGAGAGAGAATGTTTCCACTTGTGGGGAAGAGAAAAACTAGAGGCCATCAATATAAGATAGTCACCAAGAAATCCAATAGGGAATTCAGAAAAAACTTCTTTACCCAGAGGGTGGTGAGAATGTGGAACTTGCTACCACAGGGAGTAGTTGAAGCGAATTGTATAGATACATTTAAGGGGAGGCTAGATAAGCATATGAGAGAGAAGGGAATAGAGGGTTACGCTGATAGAGTTAGATGAGGAAGGACGGGAGGAGGCTCGAGTGGAGCATAAACGTCGGCATGGACTGGTTGGGCCGAATGGCCTGTTTCTGTGCTGTATATCCTATGTAATCCTATGTAATCTCGAGGTCATGAAAGGTGCTATAGAAATGCAAGTTCTTTCTTAGGGGTGTTGGTTGAACACCTCTGGTGAAAGGTGGTCACTTTCCGAGAGAAGAAAAGGAAAGTTGTGCCTTAATGTTGGGTTGAGTGTCTCACTAGTCCGAACATCTTCCTACTGCTCGCTCATTTTCCTCATTGTCTGTGGTTATTTTAGTTTTACTTTCTTTCACCTAACACAGAAGCTGTCACAGTGGGCGACACATACAGAGAGCAAGAATGAGAACCTGCCTACACCGCTCCTGTTTCATTGTGCTGTGTTTGTAGGAAGTAGCGATGATGATCACCGAGGTGTAATGAAAGGTATTGTGTTACGTTTCTGATTATAGATTGAGCTAACGCACAAGATTGGAACTCGCAACTCCACAAAATTGCAGAAAACAGACCAAGTACTTCAAACATGATGGATTAAAAGCTTCCCCCCCCCCCCCACCCACCCACAAACAACCCGCCAGCTCTTATCACCGATCTCTCTGCTACAACATATGTTCCTGACTGCTGCATAGCATTAACTTTGATGGAGGATTACAACTAACAGACTGTTCGAGAGCATTAGCATCGCCGCAAAATTCAAAGGTCATGTTAGGCTATGTTTGGATAAGTCTGGATATGAAAGAAAGATAATCTTTAGTCAGTCACCGTGAACCTTTCTGATAGCTAAACAACCTGTTTCCTGTAATCATCTGTTGGAATATTTTCTTGCAGATATTCCTTTTTATTATGTTGTAATGGGCAATTTTAAAACATCCATTTGCACATCTACACCCGTGCACATATATAAATAATTTAAGATAAGCGCACTTAAATATTTGAAATTCCCCAGCCGAATTGAAATATCTTAATCTGTTGGAGCAGTGAGGGGGTCAAAGAAACATTTTGTTCATTTCAAACGATCCAGGCAAACATGTTCTTAATCCATTATCTTGCTAAGTGTGAGAGTAAACAAAGCATCTTGCACTGTAATCACATTCACGTTTGATGAGAAGCTATTCAGAAGTGATAATTATTTACCATTAAAAATAAACTTGACTGATTGGGCATCAACAGGCAAGTAATGAGTTGTGTGTTTCTCAAGTGCCAGGCATTCCCGCTAGTTAGTGAAACTATGAAAAGTGAAGTGTGATCAGCCTTTTCCTGCAGCACCTTCCTGTGAGGTAGGATGAAGAGAGGCTATGTTCCCAGTCCGGCAATGCCTCGATTTTAAAATTCTCATCGTGTTCAAATCCCATAAAGCCTCGCCCCTCCCTATCTCTGCAACCTCCTCCAGCCCAACAACCCTCCGCGATCTCTGTGTTCCTCCAATTCTGACCTCTCGTACATCCCAATTTCCTTCGCCCCTTCCATTGGTGGCCGTGCCTTCAGCCGCCTCGGCCCTAAGCCCTGGAATTCCCTCCCTAAACCTCTCCGCCTCTCTACCTCTTTCGCCTTCTTTAAGACGCTCCTTAAAACCTATCTCTTTGATCAAGCTTTTGGTCACCTGTCCTAATATCTCGTTATGTGAATGATAACGCTCCTGTGAAGTGCCTTGTGCTGTTTTACTGTGCTAAAGGCGCCGTATAAATACAAGAGTCACGTTATCTACTGCACTTTCAATGCCTAAGATGCACTCTTCAACATTTTATATTGTTACCTCAGTTAGATCACCCCTTAATCTTCTATCCTCAAGATAATACAAGCCTAGATTATGCAACCTGTCCTCATAATTTAACCCTTTTAACCCTGTCAGCTGTGGCCCAGTTGGTAGCACTCTCACCTCTGAGTCAGAAGGTTGTGGATTCAAGTCCCACTCCAGGGACTTGAGCACATAAAGCTAAGCTGACACTCCAGTGCAGTGCTGAGGGAGTGCTGCACTGTCGGAGGTGCCGTCTTTCGGATGAGACGTTAAACCGAGGCTTCGTCTGCTCTCTCAGGTGGACGTGAAAGATCCCAAGGCACTATTTCGAAGAAGAGCAGGGGAGTTCTCCCCGGAGTCTTGGACAATATTTATCCCTCAACCAACATCACAAAAACAGATGATCTGGTCATTTTCACATTGCTGTTTGTGGGAGCTTGCTGTGCGCAAAATGGCTACCGCGTTTCCCACACTACAACAGTAACTACATTCCAAAAGTACTTAATTAACTGTAAAGTGCTTTGAGACGTCTGGTGGTCATGAAAGGCGCTGTAGAAATGCAAGTCTTTCTTTCTTTTATCCCTGGAGATTGATCTGTAATTCTTGGAGACTCCAGGACAATCTGGGCGGGTTGGGAACTCGATCTCCGAGAGGATATTGTCAATGTCACGACTGCTGCCATTGCTGCATGTGATCACATGGCAACTGTAGCACGATGCAAAAAAAACCCAATACAAATGAAGGACAAATACTGCCAGTCACATCAGTACTGTAGTACCTTGCGACCCATCGTACCTTACATACATATATAGTTGCATAGAGTCTACAGCGCAGAAACCAGCCACTCGAACCAACTGGCCTAAGTCAGCACTTATGTACCACACTGGGGAGCAATAGTGTCCCACACCAACGTTCCCCCCCCCCCCCCCCCACCTCGCACGTACATGGATGGGGAAGAGATTGGTGAAATTCAATCATTTTTACAAGGACCTGAAACAAATATAAGCATCTCAAATTTCAAAATGCAAACATGCCAAAGAGCAGGCCAACACTGACTACAGAAAAAGGTGATCAGACAGTCACAAGGAATGTCCCATTCTGAGAAACTTCAGCTTGATATCATCAGCATGTGACTCTGAGGATGATGTAATGAGGTTTAGTTGGATAAGAATGAGAAGCAAATGAAGACAGACCCAACAGAAAGGAGACCAGTTCTGTTCCAACGCACCTGAACTTGCTGGGGATAGAAGACTTCCAGTATATGTCTGGGTGGTTTAGTTAGTAACACTATAACTCCATTAGAAGTTTTTGTCAGTTCAAGTCTCACTTCAGGACTTGAGCACACGATCCAGGCCAACATTTCAAGGCAGTGTCGAGGGAGTGCTGCATTGCAATTACATATATAGCCAATAGAGGGAGATAGTCATGGAGGTAATGCTAGGCTTCAAATTAGTAAGCTCTTGGCTGCGATGCAGTTAGAACATTTGCTCGTGAAGGAATAAAAGAAAGAATGAAAGAAATAAACAACTTGCATTTCTATGGCGCCTTTCACAACCTCAAGACATCTCAAAATGCTTTACAGCCAATGAAGTACTTTTTGAAGTGTGGTCACTGTTGTAATGTAGGAAACACGGCAGCCAATTTGCGCACAGCAAGCTCCCACAAACAGCAATGAGATAAATGACCAGATCATCTGTTTTACTGATGTTGGTTGAGGGATTAATATTGGCCAGGACACTGGGGAGAACTCCCCCGCTCTTCTTCGAATAGGGATACGGGGCAAAGGTGAGTATATGGAGTTAGATCGCAGATCAACCATGATCTCATTGAATGGCGGAACAGGCTCGAGGGGCTGAATGGCCTCCTCCTGTTCCTATGTTCCTAGTGTCATGGGATCTTTTGGGCCTTGGTTTAATGTCTTATCTGAAAGGAATGGGTTTCTCTTCTGTTTTGTTTAGCTCACATATCAAAGTGCTCTGCATTCAAAGTATTACTATTCAAGTGTAGTCACTGTTGTTTCATAAGCAAACATGGCAACAATTCGTGCACAGCAAGATCCCACAAACAATGGCCAGCACACCAGGAGAACTCCCTGCTCTTCAAAATTTGATGTGGGTCATTTTAAATCAGAACAGACAGATAGCTTAACACCTCAGAAAGACTGTACCTTCTATTACATAGAGCCGACAACATAGACACTGTCCTTTCGGCCCAACTGGTCTCTGCTGGCATTTATGCTCCATGCGAGCCTCTTCCCAGCCCTCTTCATCTAACCTTATCAACATATCCTTCTATTCCTTTCTCCCTTATCTAGCTCCCCCTTAAATGCATCTATGCTATTCTCCTCAACTATTCCAAGTGGTAAACTAAACTCAACACTAAAGACAATGCATCATATTGGTGATCTCCAGTTGCCCAGGAAGGTGGTGGTGGGCTGCCTTCTTCTTTTGTAGTAACTGGATGGCTTGCTAGCCCACTTCAAAAGGTATTTCAGAGTCAACCCACACGATGGGCTTGATTACCAGACAGGACATCGATGAACCAGCTACGTTTTTACCACAATCTAATATTTTACTTTTCTGGTGTTAGTTCACAAATTACCAGATTCCGTTCGATTCAATTTTGTAACTAGGCCACAGTGAAATGCGAGGGCACAACCTTTAGATTTCTAGCCCAATATCATAACCACCACTATCCTACCTGCAGTGCTTTGGTGAGGGAATGCGGTGAGTAAAGTGAAAGGGAGGGGAAGGAGCGATTCGGTTCTCCCTCCTGATTATTATCCAGTTGGAGCTACACATGTGGGAGTCTGGTGAGGGTGGGATTGGACTTGTCTGTGATTCTTTTTTTTATTCATTCATGGGATATGGGCATTGCTGGCAAGGCCAGCATTTATTGCCCTTGAGAAGGTGGTGGTGAGCTGCCTTCTTGAACCGCTGCAGTCCGTGTGGTGAAGGTACTCCCACAGTGCTGTCAGGGAGGGAGTTCCAGGATTTTGACCCAGCGATGATGAAGGATCTGCGATATACTTCCAAGTCAGGATGGTGTGTGAGTTGGAGGGGAACTTGGAGGTGGTGGTGTTCCCATGCGCCTGCTGCCCTTGTCCTTCTAGGTGGTTTGTGATGTTTCCCACTGTTGAATAGTTTGCTGATATATAGATGCTGAGAGGCTGTTTCCCCTGGCTGGAGAGTCTAGAACTAGGGGGCATAGTCTCAGGATAAAGGGTCGGCCATTTAGGACTGAGATGAGGAGAAATTTCTTCACTCAGAGGGTTGTGAATCTTTGGAATTCTCTGCCCCAGAGGCTGTGGATGCTGAGTCGTTGAGTAACATTCAAAACTGAGATCGATAGATTTTTGGGCACTAGGGGAATCAAGGGATATGGGGATAGGGCAGGAAAAATGGAGTTAAGGTCGAAGATCAGCCATGATCATATTGAATGGCGGAGCAGGCTCAAGGGGCCGTATGGCCGACTCCTGCTCCTAATTCATATGTTCTTATACTCTTCATGAGCATTGGTCACTTTCACAAGATATCAAACAGCCACTCCTGTTTGTGGAACTGGACTTAGGAAGCCGTGCTTCAGATCATTTTAGAACCAAAGGTGCATATGTCATTCCATACTGTATAAACAAAGGAAATGTTGGTACTTAAAATATATTTTTACATTCTTTGCTATTTACTTAAGACTAATTGTGCAGGTTACTACAACTTCTAGTGATGTTTTTCATGCTTCAAGCACAATCCCAGCATCTTAAGCCCACACACATGTTACTGCAAATCATAAACATAAGGGCAAATGTCTCCTGCCTTGGCACCCGGACTACATGAACAGCTCCGCCTCCTCTCTTCACTGGCAAGGTGCACGCAAAACAAATCCTTCAGGAATTTACCACCATTTAGAAAATACTCGTTGCAACATAGATGCAATTTCTTCTGAAAGCTTATCTTTTAAGCACTAAGAAGTGTCAGTCTTTCTCAGTTGGTCGTACTCTTTGGAGCATAGGAACAGGAGGAGGCAACGTTCCCGCTAATTATTCTTTTGGGGGTCTCGGCCCCTATAACGGGTCGTGCGGGCCATTCAGTTTCTCGCACGTGCGCGGTTATTTCAATTGTAAAGCCATCGAGCGGCCTCCGCAGGACCTCCCGATCGCTGCGCGCCCGCACCATCAAGCAGCTTACCGGCAACATTGGGAGGAGCCCATTCAGCCCCTCGAGCCTGTTCCGCCATTCAATGGGATCATGGCTGATCTTTTACATCCACCTGAGGAGGCAGACAGGGCCTCGGTTTAACGTCTCGTCGGAAATGCAGCCCCTCTGACGGTGCAATGCTCCATCAGTCCTGCACTGAAGAGTGAGCCTGTATCACCTACTCAAGTACTGGAGTAGGGTTTGATTCCAGAACCTTCAGACTCAGGAGCAAGAGTGCTCCTTACTTACCCAATGAGCCAAACTGATTCCAACAGATAATCACTGATTAATGCTGACTCAATACGTGAAATTCAAATTTTATTCCACGGGATTATTTCGGGAATTAATTCTTGTCACTGCGTAAAAACTGTAAATGAGTGGCCTTTTAAATATATATATACATTTTTTAATTAATTCTCGGGATGTGGGCATAGCTGGCAAAGCTGAAATTTATTGCCCATCCCCTAGTTGCCCCTTGAGAAGGTGGTGGTGAGCCGCCCTCTTGAACTGCTGCAGTCCGTGTGGTGAATGTACTCCCACAGTGCTATTAGGGAGGGAGTTCCAGGATTTTGACCCAGCAATGATGAAGGAACGGTGATATACGTCCATGTTAGGATTGTGTGTGACGTGGAAATTGGAGGTGGTGGTGTTCCCATGCGCCTGCTGCCCTTGTCCTTCTAGGTGGTAGAGTTCGCGGGTTTGGGAGGTGCTGCCGAAGAAGCCTTGGCGAGTTGCTGCAGTGCATCTTGTGGATAGGATTACATCGGATATACGGCACAGAAACAGGCCATTCGGCCGAACCAGTCCATGCTGCCGTTTATGCTCCACTCGAGCCTCCTCCCGTCTTTCCTCATCTAACTCTATCAGCATAACCCTCTATTCCCTTCTCCCTCATATGCTTGTTCAGCCTCCCCTTAAATGCATCTATACTTTTCGCTTCAACCACTCCTTGTAGTAGCGAGTTCTACATTCTCACCACTCTCTGGGTAAAGAAGTTTCTTCTGAATTCGCTATTGGATTTCTTGGTGACTCTCTTATATTGATGGCCTCTAATTATGCTCTTCCCCACAAGTGGAAACATTCTCTCTGTATCCACTCTATCAAAACCTCTCATAATGTTAGTACACACTGTGTTTAATTTTAATCTATTGTTTTCAAAACCATCAGCAATGATGAGGGCTGTGCGGCGGAGGACGGTGGGGGGAGGGGGGTGGGGACGGGGGGTGGGGACGGGGGGTGGGGGGAGGAGTGTTGGGAGGAGTCCAGGGTCTGGAAGCATTAGTTTATAAGTTTCTAAAAGATCTCTGCAAAAAATTTAATCAAGTGTTTTGTGATTAGTTTCTGTAAACTAAGTAACTAATGGTTGCTAAATGGATATCATGGCTGAAAAACTACTTCACAGATTCCATCCATTGGTGTTAGATTGGCCACCCTCTTTTACACCCCGTCTGAGTTCACTTTCCGTTGACTTCAATGAAAAATAAAATCGAGCAGATTGTAAAACAGGCGATCAGATCTCGTCCATTTTACACGCTGGGGGCTGGGGGAGGGTTAGGCTAAAATTACTCACCCCCCACCGCCCACTGCCCCCACCTCTGACTTCACGGAACAATCAGCAAACGGCTGGTTCAACCATGTTTATTTTTACTTTCAAACAGCAAATTTCAGTCAGCAATCTTTGCCTCTCTTGGGATATGGGCAGGGGTCGCTCGCAAGGACAGGTCGTCGTCTAGAACAACAACAACAACTTGCAATTATATAGCGCCGTTAACGTAGGTGCTTCACAGGAGCGGTTATCAAACAAAATTTGACACCAAGCCACATAAGGAGATATTAGGACAGGCTTGGTCAAGGAGGTAGGTTTTAAGGAGCAACTTAAAGGAGGAGAGAGAGAGGCGGAGAGGTTTAGGGAGGGAATTCCAGAGTTTAGGGCCCAGGCAGCTGAAGGCACGGCCGCCAATGGTGGAGCGATGGAAATTGGGGGATGCGCAATTGGCCAGAATTGGAGGAGCGCAGAGATCTCGGAGGGTTGTCGGGCTGGAGGAGGTTACAGAGAGTCTCAAAGAAAGTTGATTCGATCAACTCTAACCTTCCCTAAACTGAAGTTACCCTTGGGCCATGGGGAACCAATCAAAGAAGGGAATCCCCCTTCACAATTTTGACAGGTCTCTACGCACTGATCTGTCATATGTATGAATGGGGATCACTTAAAAAACACAGTTACACATTGAATACATTTTTAAAAACATCACGTATTTAAAATTAGTTAAAATTACATTAAATTAAATATTTTAAACAAAAATTTAATTTTTTGAAAAAAATAATTAAAGGTTTTCACGAGGCTAAAAATAAACTGACCTTTTTTTAAAGTATTTTTAAATTATAAATGAGTGAAATTTTTCTAATTTTTAATTTTTTTTAAAACTCTTATACTGGTAAAAGCAGGCCTTACGCAGGCTTTTACCAGGCGTAAGATTTCTAAGGGTTTTCAGCGGGCGGAGGTTGTGCAGAAAGCGGAACTCCCTGCCTGCGGAGGCCCTTCTCCAGGGCAGGCGGAGGATCTGCCAAGAGGATTCACTTACGAGGCCCCTATGGGTGCGGACACACCTCGTACCCACCCATGGGGGTCGGAATATCCGGCCCAATGTGTTTTGAGAAATAGAAATTATTTTTATGATTTTTGGTTAGTTTTCTGACATCGATTCCTCTACTGAAATTCCTCGGATTTCCTGTCTGTCAATTTCACAATAAGCACAGCTTCATAATCCTGCGCTCCCAGTGAGGAGTTGCACTAGAACAGAGTGCAACTTGTAGTCAGTGCCACGGTGTTGTAGCCCTATTTCCAACTCAAGACCCCATTCATAAGAAATAGGAGCAGGAGTAGGCCATTTGGCCCCTCGAATCTGCTCCACTATTCAATAAGATCATGGCTGATCTTCTACCTCATCTCCACTTTCCTGCACTATCCCCATATCCCTTGATTCAGAGTAGGGGATTGCCAAATTTCCCCTCATATTTACCGGTGTCAGCCATGGCTCAGTTGGCAGCACTCTCGCCTCCAAATCAGTATAGGTCGTGGATTCAAGCCCCACTCCTGAGACTGGAGCACATAATCCAGGCCAACACTCCCAGTACCAGCACTGAGGGAGTGCTGCACTGTCGGAGGTGCCGTCTTACAGATCATAGAAATTTACAGCGCGGAAGGAGGGCATCTCGACCCATCGTCTCCGTGCCGGCCGACAAAGAGCTATCCACCCTAATCCCACTTTCCAGCTCTTGGTCCATAGGTTATGGCGTATCCACGTACTTGTTAAATGTGATGAGGGTTTCTGCCTCTACCACCCTTTCAGGCAGTGAGTTCCAGACCCCCACCACCCCTGGGTGAAAACATTTCTCCTCAAATCCCCTCTAAACCTTCCACCAATTACTTTAAATCTATGCCCCCTGGTTATTGGATGAGACATTAAACCGAGGCCTTCATCTGCCCTCTCAGGTGGACATAAAAGATCCCATGGTGCTACTTTGAAGAAGAACAGGGGAGTTCTTTCCCGGTGTCCTGGCCAAAATTTATCCCTCCACTACCGTCACAATGAAAAAGCAGATTATCTGGTCATTATCTCATTGCTGTTTGTGGGAGCTTGCTGTGCACAAATTGGCTGCCGTGTTCCCTACATTACAACAGTGGCTACACTTCAAAAGTACTTCATTGGCTGAAAAACGCTTTGGGATGTCTTGAGGTCATGAACGGTGCTACAGAAATGCAAGTTCTTTCTTGTAACTTGTGTCATTCTGACTATTCAGTAATTACTACTTTTAACATTTCCCTGTTATTGGCAGCTCTGCCTTTGCCTTGGAAGCCACAAGTTAAAGGCATTAACTCTCTCCACTAGGATTATTGAAATCTATACTGCGTTGGCAGCATATTAGAAAAAAAGCTTCAATGCGTTGATCGGCATCTCACACGCCAAATTCCATTGTACAGCACTGCAACGACACCAATTATGCTAATTAGATCCTCCAGCTCCTCCCCTACCAGGTCAGCGACAGGTCAGAGGACAATCCCGTTCACAGTCCTTAAAGCTGAATCCACATGTTTTAAATCACATACACCTTGTAAGTGTACGTTGTTTTTAAACAACTTCAAACAACATCCATTTTAACCTTATTATAATTACAGATGTCACCAGGCAAACCCTTACACTCGGAAGTTATGGTTTTAGTTTCCTTCGGTTCGTAATGTGATTCACATCTGTATAACTTCATTAGCGAGCTTCATTTGCAGAACGAAAACCAGATGTGCGCTTTAGCCACCTGGGAAATGCACGGCGACCTGCCATGGGGTTTGTTTTTTGAGCTACACTGTTGCTGTATGAACATTTAATGTGCCCGTACTACATCGCTCATTGCCCCTTTCTATTAACAAGACAATTTTTCGGACTGGAGGGAGGTGCACAGTGGAGCTCCCCGAGGTTCGGTAATAGGACCACTGGTGGTTTTGGTATAAATTAATGACTTGGACAAGGGGGGTGGGGGTACGGGGCCCAGTTTCGAAATTTGTAAATGACACGAAACTGAAACTTGGAAGTGCAGTGAACTGTGAGGAAGTTAAGTTAGTAATAGACTCTTCAAGAGGACATAGACAGGCTGGTGGAATGGGCGGACACGTGGCAGATGAAATTCAATGCAAAAAAGTGTGAGGTGGTATATTTTGAGAGTAATAATGAGGAGAGACAATACATGCTAAATGGTACAATTTTAAATGGTCCTGGGGGTGCTTGTACGCAAATCTTTGAAGATGACAGGACAGGCTAACAAAGCAGTTAATAAAGCATATAGGATCCTGGGCTTTATAAATAGAGGCATAGAGTGCAAAAGCCAGGAGTTTATGCTGAGCCTATATAAAACACTAGTTCATCTCCAGCTGGAGTATTGTGTCCAATTCTGGGCACCGCACTTTAGGACGGACGTGAAGGCTTTGGAGAGGGTGCAGAAGAGATTTACTAGAATGGTTCCAGAAATGGGGAAATACAGTTACGTGGAGAGATTGGAGAACCTGCGGTTGTTCTCCTTAGAGCAGAGAAGGCTAAGGGAAGATTTGATAGAGGTGTTGAAAATCATGAAGGGTTTTTATAGAGTAAATAAAGAAAAACTGTTTCCAATTGCTGAAGGTTCAATAATGAGAGGCCACAGATTTAAAGTGATTGGCAAAAGAACCAGAGGCGACATGAGGAAAAACTGTTTTATGCAGCGAGTGGTGAGGATTTGGAATGCGCTGCCTGATAGGGTGGTGGAGGCAGATTCAATAGTAGCTTTCAAAAGGGAATTTGAAAAATCCTTGAAGGAGAAAACATTGCAGGGATATGGGGAAAAAGCGGGGAAGTGGGACTAACTGGATTGCTCTTCGAAAGAGCCGGCACAGGCACGATGGGCCTAATGGCCTCCTTCTGTGCTGTACTATTCTCTGATTCAAACCCATTTATGAGAGGGTTTAAAAAAAACCCACAGAGGCAGTTGGTACATGTTGGACTAAAGTGATTACACAGGGAACATGTCAGAACATAACAAAAAAAAGGAAAGATTTGCATTTCTATAGCACCTTTCACGACCTCAGGACGTCCCAAAGCGCTTTACAGCCAATGAAGTACTTTGAAGTGTAGTCGCTGTTGTAATGTGGGAAACGTGGCAGCCAATTTGCGCACAGCAAGCTCCCACAAACAGGACTGTGATAATGACCAGATAATCTGTTTTAGTGATGTTGGTTGAGGGATAAATATTGGCCAGCAACTCCAATATATACCCCAATATATACGTGTTTAATCTCCTCCAGCCCTATAATCGCTTCTCCCCCCGAAAACTCCAATCCTCTGACTCCAGCCTCTTGTGAATCACTCCTTTTGCCCCACCATTGGCAGCCGTGCCTTCAGCTGTTTAGGCCCTAAGCTCTGAAATTGCCCCCCCTAAGCCTCTCTACCTCTTCACCTCCATCTCAACAACAACAACAACAACTTGTATTTATATAGCACCTTTAACGTAGTAAAACGTCCCAAGGCGCTTCACAGGAGTGTCATAAAGCGAAATTTGACACCGAGCCACATAAGCAGAAATTAGGGCAGATGACTAAAAGCTTGGTCAAAGAGATAGATTTTAAGGAGCGTCTTAAAGGAGGAGAGAGAGGTAGAGAGGTTTAGGGAGGAAATTCCAGGGCTTAGGACTCAGGCAGCTGAAGGCACGGCCGCCAATGGTGGAGCGATGGAAATCGTGGATGCTCAAGAGGCCAGAATTGGAGGAACGCAGATATCTCGGAGGGTTGTAGGGCTGGGGGAGATTACAGAGATAGGGAGGGGGGCGAGGGTCATGGAGGGATTTGAAAACAAGGATGATCATTTTAAAATTGAAGCGTTGCTTAACCGGGAGCCAATGTAGGTCAGCGAGCACAGGGGTGATCTCATCCATTAAGACGCTCCTTAAAAGCCACCTCTTTGCCCAAGCTTTATGTCACTCCTCCTAATATCTCCTTCGTTGGCCTGGCATCCATTTTGTTTCCGGATTATGACTCTGTGAAGCACCGTGGGACATTTTTCTATATTAACACGTCATAAAACTGCAATTTGTCATTGTTGATCAGATGCAGAAACTGTTTAATTAGAGATAGAACAAGAACTTAAACCCTAACCTATAAAAACAAAGACACAAATTTTTCCCCAACCTAGTGAAAGCTATTTTTTAATATCAAAATTGATTTGTGTTTTTCTGTGCTGAAAATGTAATACAATGTTTGTTCAAAACTCCCCATTCTTGCAGTTTTGCCGCTGTTTATATCAAGCACCCCATTACCTGACTTAGCAAGGCTACTGTGTACATTATATTACAATTCTTTCCGCATTTGAGGTCCTTCAAGGGTTACTGGATTGGGAAGCCTGGACTAATACTCCAGAGAGTCTGAGTTCAAATCCCACCATGGCAGTTTTTTTGCAAATTTGAATTCAGTTTTTAAAAATATCTGGAAATAAGAAAAGCTGATATCGGATTGTCGTAAAAACCCATCTGGTTCACTAATGTCCTTTGGGGAAGGAAACCTGCCATCCTTACCCGGTCTGGGCCTATATTTGACTCCAGTCCCACACCAACGTGGTTGACTCTTAACTTCCCTCTGAGCTAGCAAGTCAGAGCAACGAGGGATAGGAAATAGACGCCAGCCTTGCCAGTGACACCCACATCCTGATCATGAACAAAATGTCCATCCGCATCAGTTTGGGGTAAAATCCATCCATAAAATGTAGTACTATATGGAAGTAAAATGAAAATGACAGTAACAATGGGATATAAAGCCATTCTTCTAGGTATTAGGAACAATAGGAACACAGGAACAGGAGGAGGCCATTCAGCCCCTGGAGCCTGTTCCGCCATTCACCGAGATCATGGCTGATGTGCGACCTAACTCCATCCACCCGCCGTTGACCCATATCCCGTAAAACCTTTGGTTAACAGAAATCTATCAATCTCAGATTTAAAATTAACAATTGATCTAGCATCAACTGCCGTATGCGGAAGAGAGTTCCAAACTTCTACCACCCTTTGTGTGTAGAAGTGTTTCCTAATTTCACTCCTGAAAGGTCTGAATTGGATGTTCTGTGTCTTGGTCTATTGGCAACAACTTGCATGTCTATAAAGACCATCCCAAATCACTTCCCAAGTGGTGAGAGGGGCGTGCGCCAGCAGTCAGTGCACCGATGAATCTGTCAACTTTGCTGAGCTTAAAGACCTGGAACCGTTTAAAAGGGGGTTAGACTGTGACGGGGGCTGGACGGGAGGTGACCCTGAAACTGGGACTAACGGTAACACGAGTTGTCCTGTTCCCAGTAACCTCCCATTTCATAAGAACTCTTACATGTTGGTCACTGATAGTTTGTTGGACAGGGAAACTGCTTCTCAATATACAATTAACATCACTTTCATTAGATTCACATGGAATCTTAGAATGTTATAGCACAGAAGGAGGCCATTTGGCCCATCGTGTCTGTGCCGGCTCTGTGAAAGAGCTCTCCAATTAGTCCCACTCCCCCTGCTCTTTCCCCATAGCCCTGCAATTTGCTCCCCTTCGAGTATTTATCCAATTCCCTTATGAAAGTTACTACTGAATCTGCTTCCACCGCCCTTTCAGGCAGCGCATTCCAGATCATAATAACTCGCTGCGTCAAAAAAATTCTCCTCCTCTCCCCTCTGGTTATTTTGCCAAATACCTTAAATCTGTTTCCTCTGGTTACCGAGCCTTCAGCCAGTGGAAATTGTTTCTCCTTATTTACTCCATCGAAACAGTTCATGCATTTGAACACTTCTATTAAACCTCCCCGTAACCTTCTTTGCACTAAGGAGAACTATCCCGGCTTCTCTCGTCTCTCCACGTAACAGTTGGAACTCAATTACAGGCAATTGCACAGCAACCAGCTGCTTGAACTGTCCGACACAGCCAACGCACGTAATACCGTTTAAGCACCGCCTTTGTAATTGACGCCTCTGGTACTGGTGAGTGGCCAATGCAGTTTGCCCCAGACAGGCGGCTGTGCGGGCTGAGCGGGGGTGGTGTGAGTGGTGAGGACTGTAATCAATGTTCCCTCGAAGCTGCACAAGGTCCCGCACAAGCGTCTCGCCGGCTTTTACATCAGAAATGCCGAGGTTGCGCAGAAATTTAAAGGGACCGCGCATTGAAAGAAACAGGCCGCGCAGAACATAGCGCAGCCTACAGGGAACATAGACTGTAATGCTTTACACACTCCATTCCTGGGCTGCGATTTCGCCAGCTGTGGCGAGTCCGGTGCGGCCGGAGCAGACAGCGGCCGCAAACTCCGCACCCGTCTTCATCCCGCCTCCTCCAAGTGATTTTGCCCTGATTGGGCTAGTTAAGACCGCCCTGCGAGGTTCCCGGCCAATTAAAAGGAAGCGGGTCTGATGACATCATTTGATGACGCATCATCAGCCGGTTTCCTTAAAGGGACCAAGTCCACATTGATGTTGACAGTTGTGCTGTCAGTGTTCTACAGCATTGAGGTGCTGCAAACACTGACAATCACTGCACAGAGGTGCACGGCTGCACCCAGGCTCTCCCATGACTCACTCCATTTGCTTATGGAGGGAGTCACAGCACGCAAGGAGGTTCGCTTCCCTCCCAATGGGCGGAAGACACCTCCCCAGGAGATTATCGCAGCCTGGTTGCACATTGCACAAGAGGGCACAAGCAAGGATGTTGTCAGGAGGACCTGGCTGCAGTGGCGCCAACCTTTCAATGATCTCATTAGATCAGGAAATGTTACTGGAAAGCCACACTCAACCTCATCCTGCTGTGCCACTCATCACATCCGCATCACTCTGCCTTCCCTACCCTGCTCCTGCACATCTTTACTCACACCTACTTACCTTGCATCTCCACCCATCCCTCTCTATCTACAGTATCACTTCCCCATCTCACTAGCCACCCCTCACACTCACCTTCATCCTAGTCCAGTCATACCAACTAACAACACACAAGGGTAGGCACTTGGATGTTTTAGCCAATGTTTGCGTAAACTTTCTGTTAATGTGTTGTCAAGCATTGAAATCCTCAATGTCACCACTTTGCCTTCTTGTACAGAACTGTGCTCACCTTTGGAAGTGGGTTAGTAAGTTCCAGTGAATAGTGAGACATAACGTCCGCCCCCCCAATGGTGATGAGTGTGAAAGGAATGGCTTGGGCATTGTAGGGATGCTTTATGGTACTGGAGTGAGGTGGTGCCAACCTGGTGCATCATGTGGCAGCCAGGGTGTTCAGTGTTAAGTGAAGCAAATCTGGACATGGTGAGGCCATCCCTGGCCTCCCGGGCAGCAATGTGCTCGGCTGCTGATGCCCTCTGTCCTGTGCAGCATCAGTTGATTGCGCAGAAGGTTAGTGTGGATGTTGGTGCTGCTGGTGTGCCCGGTGATGCTGGTGTTGGGGCTGATCGTGTTCGGACTCTGAGGACCAAGGTGAGATTTTTTCAAGGGCACCGATGCTGATGGAATAGATGGCAGGTGAGGTTGAGATGACAGAAGTAATCTGTCAATGTTGAGATAGGTTGTTTCAAGGAGGTGACAGTGGATAGAGAGATTACTCCAAGCACTTCAAAAGTGCATAAAGCTCACAAATGGGTTCCAAATCATTAATGCTCCAGCTTCTAAGATTGGGAAGTGAACAGCTGTGAAATGGTAGGTTTTATACCACTTTTGCAGCTTTCACCTATTCACAGCAATCCACAGTCATTGAGAACTCGACATACTTACCTGAAGTGATAGCCGCTCTCCGGGAACCTCGTTGAAAACCTGGGAAAATGTTAAGTACATGGGAAAATGGTTCTTAACTACCTTTTAATAAGCTTTTAACTATCTAAATTGGGTGACCCGCCACTTGGTGTCGGGCCCATTCAGGGATGACAGACCCGACACTTGGGAAACTGACAAGGAGACGGATTTAGAGCGGGATACCGACCTGCTGTCAATCTTTGTGATTTTTACAGCGGACCCGCCTCCAAACCCGCACTCTGAGCACCGGCAAAATTCAGCCCCTAGATTGGGAATTAAACCCACAACCTTCTGAATCAGACACGAGAGTGCTACCAACTGATCCAAACCACCACCGGTATAACTCCCTCAAAGTAGTAAACACCCAAAGACCCTTTGCAAAGGCAGCAGCATTTATAGCAACATTGTTTTGAGGGGGTTTGAGGGGAATTTTCTTCTCCCAGAGGGTTGCGGGGGTCTGGAACTCACTGCCTGAAAGGGTGGTAGAGGCAGGAACCCTAACCACATTTAAAAAGTACTTGGATGCGCACTTGGGCTGCTCTAACCTGCAGGGCTACGGACCAAGAGCTGGGAAGTGGGGTTAGGCTGGATAGCTCTTTGTTGGCCGGCGCAGACACGATGGGCCAAAATAGCCTCCTTCCGTGCTGTAACTTTCTATTCTATGAGTCTATGTTCATTTCTTCAACATATAATTGTACGATTTTATCTTGTGATTTCTGCAATAAAGTGGACCTTTTATGGCACTGAACTTAAAAGAAATAAGCAAAGGTTTATCTCCCCTTCCATTCTCAAAAGTAAAAAAATAGTGTCTTACAACTGTGTCTCTGTTCCACCCTCACTCGCTAGTTATTTCTGTTCCCCTCTCTGCATTTTTATTTGCCTTCCAATCTTTCTCTCTTTGTCATCCCCGTATCTCTCAATTTGTCTCCGATTTATTGTTCAACAGCTTCTTTCTGTAAGAGAAATAAGCAGGACTTCCCTTTTAAATAAATCTATACGACCTTGCTGTGATTTGGTTAGAGTTGTTATGGCAACGGTTGGAAAGGTTGCTACAAATATGCACATGTATTCAAAAAATCTCACTATACCTGATCTAATTCCTGGATATTTTCCCTATCAGCCTCCCTGGGGAATTTGCTACCAACCGAATCTTGGGCAGCTTGTAGCTTTGTTTTTGCTTTTCTATTTTTCTATTTTTTCTTACCTCCGGACTCGAATATTCCAATGCTCCACCTCACCACTACCTCTCTCGACTCCTCTACTGTCTCTGATTTGTCACGTTGCTCGTCTGACATCCAGAATTGGATGAGCGGAAATTTACTCCGATTAAACATTGGGAAGACCGAAGCCATTGTCTTCGGTCCCCGCCACAAACTCCATTCCCTAGCCACCGACTCCATCCCTCTCCCTGGCCGCAGTCTGAGGCTGAACTGTTCGAAACCTCGGCGTCCTATTAAACCCTGAGCTGAGCTTCTGACCCCATATCCTCTCCATCACCAAGACCGCCTACTTCCATGTCCATAACGTCACCCGACTCCAACCCTGCCTCAACCCATCTGCTGCTGAAACCCTCATCCATGCCTTTGTTACCTCTAGACTCGAATATTCCAACTCTCTCCTGGCCGGCCTCCCATCCTCCATTATCCATAAACTTGAGCTCATCCAAAACTCTGCTAGCCGTATCCTAACTTGCACCAAGTCCCGTTCACCCATCAACCCTGTGCTCGCTGACCTACATTGGCAACGCCTTGATTTTAAAATGTTCCTCCTTGTGTTCAAGTCCCTCCATGGCCTCGCCCCTCCCTGTACCTGTAACCTTTTCCAGCCCTACCAGCCTCCAAGAACTCTGCATTCTGAGAACTCTGTCCTCCTGTGCATCCGCCACTCCCTTCACCCCACCATTGGCAGCCGTGCCTTCAGCCATCTAGTCCCTAAGCTCTTGAATTCACTCCCTGAACCTCTCCACCTCTCCCCCTTTAAGACTCTGCTTAAAACCTACCTCTTTCGCCAAGCTTTTGGTCTCCTGTCCTAATGTCTCCTTCTTTGGTTCGGTCTCAATTTTTGCTGATAACGCTCTTGTGAAGCACCATGGGACATTTTACTACATTAAATGTGCTACATAAATGCAAGTTGTTGTTGTTTTTGTTCTCTACCTTGAAGCTCGAGGGACCACATAAAAGGGTAAATTTTCCGATTGCTTGGTGCCAGCACTGAGTCTCGCTGCTGTGGTATATTTCCTATATCAAAACATTAGGATCTATTTTTATCAGTAACCTGACACCTTTATCACTAAGAAGGACAAGAGCAGCAATGTTGTGGGAACATCGTCACCCTCCGAGTTCCCTTCCGACTCATGCACCATTCTGACTTGGACATATATCGCCGTTCCTAAACATCATTGGGTCAATATCCTGTAAGTCCCAAACTCACACCATTGTGGAGGCGCCTTCGTCACCCTCGGACTATGGCAGTTCAAGGAGAAGGCCCACCACCAACGCTCCCGCTAAGCTGCGGGCCGTGCGGCTGTCTGGAGGTCCCGCGTAGGCCGATCACCAGCTTTTCAACGGGACATTTCGTCAAATTTTGAATGGGCCGCGCAGTCCGTTAAAGGGACCGTGCACCCAAAAAAAGAAATAAAGGGAATATTGCCCACCACCATCTTCTCGAGGCAACTAGCGATGGGCAATAAATGCCGGCCTTGCCAATGATGCCCATATTCATAGAATCTTACAGCACAGAAGGAATAATTTGGCACATTGTGCGTCAGCCGTGGCTCAGTGGGACGTGCTCTCGCTCTCTGAGTCAGAAGGTTGTGGGTTCAAGTCCCACTCCAGAGACTTGAGCACAAAAATCCAGACAGACACTCCAGTGCAGTACTGAGGGAGAGCTGCACTGTCGGAGGTGCCGTCTTTTGGATGAGACGTTAAACTGAGGCCACGTCTGCTCTTTCAGGTGGATGTAAAAGATCCCATGGCACTATTTCGAAGAAGAGCAGGGGAGTTCTCCCTGGTGTCCTGGGACCAATATTTAGCCAACAACCAACATCACTAAAACAGATTATCTGATCATTATCACATTGTTGATTGTGGGAGCTTGCTGTGCGCAAATTGGCTGCTGCCTTTCCTACATTACAACAGTGACTGCACTTCAAAAGTACTTCATTGGCTGTAAAATGCTTTGAGACGTCCTGAGGTCGTGAAAGACACTATAGAAAATGCAAGTCTCTCTTTTCCTTCTTGTTGCCTGTGCCGGCTATCCAATTAATCCCACTCCCCCCACTGCCAGCCCCCCACCCGGTCTTTCATCATAACCTGGCAAATTTTATGGTGAACTTTTTAAGAGGCTTTTGCATTTTGAATTAATTTAGTTTTGGTCACGGATGAATAATGATCATGACTCCGGGATGCAACAGTGCAGTAGTTCCTGCACTAGTCTAGCAACCCAGAAGTTGTGAGCTTAAAATCCCACCACAACAAATTACGAAACTGAATTCAATGAGTTAGAAATTTATCTTGGGGCGATGGCGCAAAAGCGGGAGGTATCGTATTGGCTGCCCGTTATACGCCCCTTCTCAGGTTCAATTTCATTGACTGGAATCGAACTGAACATCGGGCGGTGTGTATAACCGGCGGGCAATGTGATGCCGCCCGCTTTCTCTAATGTGCAAGACGGGTTTCCATCCCAATAAATCAGGTGATTTGTGGGCTGGCATTAGAGAAAAGCAACCACGAAAGCTGCTGGATTGTCATAAAAACCCAACTGGTTCAATAATGTCCTTCAGGGAAGGGAAGTTGCCAGTGAGGCCCTGCCTGGCCTCCGTTTCTTGCTACAACTGTACAGGGTGTTGGTGAGACCACACCTGGAGTACTGCGTGCAGTTTTGGTCTCCTTATTTAAGGAGGGATATACTTACATTGGAGGCAGTTCAGAGAAGGTTCACGAGGGTGATTCCAGAGATGAAGGGGTTGTCTTATGAAGAAAGGTTGAGCAGGTTGGGCCTATACTCATTGGAGTTTAGAAGAATGAGAGGGGATCTTATTGAAACATATAAGATTCTGAGGGGGCTTGACAGGGTAGATGCAGGGAGGATGTTTCCCCTCGTGGGGGAATCTAGAACTAGGGGGCACAGTTTCAGGATAAGGGGTCGCCCATTTAAAACGGAGATGAGGAGGAATTTCTTCTCTCAGAGGGTCGTGAATCTTTGGAATTCTCTACCCCAGAGGGCTGTGGAGGCGGAGTCATTGAATATATTCAAGGCGGAGATAGACAGATCTCCAGGGGAGTCAAGGGATATGGGGAGCGGGCGGGGAAGTGGAGTTGAGGCCAAGATCAGATCAGCCATGATCTTATTGAATGGCGGAGCAGGCTCGAGGGGCCGAATGGCCTACTCCTGCTCCTATTTCTTACGTTGTTATGTTCTTATGTGGCTTCAGTCCCACATTCCGTGACTGACTCTCAATATTCTGAAGTGGTCGCGCTCAAGCTTATCTGTTGTAAAGACAGTTGCTCAGAGGCTCACCGCCACCTTCTCATGGCAGCGAGGGATGGGCAATAAATGTGGCCTCGCTGACACGGCCCACATCCCGGCAACAAATAAAACAATTGAAACAGCTCCCCACATTTACGAGGATGTTGCCAGGACTGGAGAATTTTAGCTGTGAGGAAAGATTGGATGGGCTGGGGTTGTTTTCTTTGGAACAGAGGAGGTTGAGGGGAGATTTAATTGAGTTGTACAAAATTATGAGTGGCCGAGATAGAGTGGATAGAAAGGACCTATTTCCCTTAGCAGAGAAGTCAATAACCAGGGGGCATAGATTTAAAGTAATTGGTAGAAGGATTAGAGGGGAGTGGAGGAGAAATTTTTTCACCCAGAGAGTTGTCGGGGTTTGGAACTCTCTGCCCGAAAGGGTGGTAGAGGCAGAAACCCTCATCACATTTAAAAAGTACTTGGATACGCACTTGAAGTGCCGTAACCCACAGGGCTACGGACCAAGAGCTGGAAAGTGGGATTAGGCTGGATAGCTCTTTGTCGGCCGGCACAGGCATGATGGGCCGAATGGCCTCCTTCTGTGTGGTAAACTTCTAGGGTTCTATGATTTACATTGCTGAAAGTGGCTCCTTTATCCCAATGGTAGAATCATAGAACTGCACGAGTGCCTTTAGTATGAGGTAGTAAGAAGAGGTAAGAAGGTATTGAGTTGATAATCAGTCCTGTTGCCTTGTTGGACTGACGAGAAGCAACAATCAATCTCAACAAGTTTGACTGGAAGGGCCACCTTGATTGAGGCACAAGTGAAGGCTGCTACACTCTATTGACTATCTGGCGACAACATGGACATTTTTTCAAGCTTGACCATGCTATATTTCATTGCTTGCTTTATTGAAGCTAGCTAATGCTCCGTCTGGATTCCTCTAACCTTGAAAAACTTTCAGCCCCTAATTTTGATGCTCCTCTATTTATCAACCGTCCTTTCAGATTATCTGCACCGATTCACTTTCTTTCTTGTCATTTTATCCGCTGAAGGCGTTGTCTCATTGCTGGGCGATAGTTCCACAGGTGCCAGTCCCCCGCTGGTCCCTAGCTCAGGTGACCATTCTCTTCATACGTGACCCTAGACAGTGACAGTCAGCAGGCTGATCTGCCCTGTGGGTGGGTCAGTACAGCCGAACCCTCTCCTCAATTGCTGCTCACACCTTGGTCACTTCCAGCATAGTGCTCAGGACCGCGAGATCTGGGAGATTGTTCCTTCCCTAACTCGGGGATGTGTCAGCCCTGATCACTGCTCAGTTTTACCTCTGTATTTGTGCAGCAGCCACCATATTGTTGCGTGATCTGTCAGAATACCTGCGATGCCATTTGCTACAGCAAATTACACTGAGGAGGATCCTTCCTGCATTCAGTTCCAAGACCTTACACAGAATCTACAGCGCAGAAAGTGTCCATTCGGCGCAACTGGTCTATGCCGGTGTTGATGCTCCACATGAGCCTCCTCCCACCCTAATTACCTCTTCCCACCCTCTCCCCCATATCCCTCTACTCTCTTCTTCATGTATGCATTAAGCTTCTCCTTAAATGCATGAATGCTCTCTGCTTCGACCACTCCGGATGTGGCAGCGAGTTTTACATTCTCACCACACATAGTGTAAAAACATTTGTCCTAAATTCTTGATTTGATCTGTTGGTGACCAATATTCCCTCTAATTTTTTTTTTCGTGCGCGGGTCCTTTTGGACAGCTGCCGCACATGCGCGGTATCTCTTCTAGTGGCAGCAGCTGGTGAGCAGCGCGCGTGGGAACCTCGCGATTGGTGCACAGCTCCACGCACCTTAGGGGGAACATTGTTAGCGACTATCTTATATTTATGCCCTTCATGTTCTGGATTCACCTAGAAATGGAAACAGTTTCTCTACCTCCACCCTATCAAACCCCTTCATAATTTTAAAGACCTCTATCAGGTCTCCCCTTTAGTCTTCTCTTTTCTAGAGAAAAGCTCCCCAGCCTGTTCAGTCTTTCTCTGATAGTTACATCCTCTCGATTCGTGTGACCTTCTTGTAAATCTGTTCTGCCCTTTCTCCAGTGCTTCTATATCCTTTTTGTAGTGTGGAGACCAGAACTGCGCACAGTAGTCCAAGTGTGGTCTAGCCAAGGTTGCGTACTAAATTAATGTTGCCTCCCTGCATTTTTTTTCTTGTAGAAACGAATCCCAATTCCAGTCCTTGAACCAACCAAGAGCAAACTGTTGGAGGAAACAATGGGACTGCTGCCTATTGAAATGTGTTTGAGAAATGCATTCAATCTGCCAAGGCCAACCCGCTCTTTAGCAAGAAGCACAACAAAAGAGAAATGCACACTATTGGCAGAAAAAAATCTGGATATAGTTCAGCGTTGTTTCTGGATGTAATTTAAAAAAATCAGACGATCATTGTTAGCTGCTCAATGCCTTGGTGTGTTTACCTGAGCTTTACAGACCAGAAAGCCTCTGGGATCTATCCCCAATCTCTGCTGCATTACCTGCTCTTAGGGTGCCTTTGCATTGGTTTCATTCCATTACGGTGCTACCAGCTGCTGACGCATGGTGCTTGCGTGGCTGACGGCATCCATAAGGTAAGCTTGCCGGATTCCTTGTGGCAAGTGCGTGGAAAAACCCATTTCCACTAAACCAATATGAAACCCGCAACCTCCACCACCCAGAAGGACAAGGGCAGCAGGCGCATGGGAACACCACCACCTCCAAATATCCCCACCAAGTCACACACCGTCCTGACTTGGAAATATATCGGCCGTTCCTTCATCGTCGCTGGGTCAAAATCCTGGAACTCCCTCCCCAACAGCACTGTGGGAGTACTTTCACCACACGGACTGCAGCGGTTCAAGAAGAAAGAAGGAAGAACTTGCCCTAGTCCAAGGTCATGGAGGCCCATCTCAATACCAACATTGCCACCCCCACTGAGATCAGGCAACTCCCCACAGAGCAGAGATTGCAACTGGTAACTTTCTGATTGATATGAATGGGTACATAGACTTACATCGAGTCTACAGCACAGAAACAGGCCATTCGGCCCAACTTGTCCGTGACGGTTTTTATGCTCCACACGAGCCTCCTCCCACCCTACTTCATCTCACCCCATCAACATAACCTTCTATTCCTTTCTCCCTCATGTGCTTATCTAGCTTCCCCTTAAATGCATCAATACTATTTGCCTCAACCACCCCCTGTGGTAGCGAGTTCCACATTCTCACCACTCTCTGGGTAAAGAAGTTTCTCCTGAATTCCCTATTGGATTTATTAGTGACTATCTTATATTTATGACCCCTAGTTTTGGTCTCCCCACAAGTGGAAACATCTTCTCTATGTCTACCCTATCGAACCCCTTCATAATTTTAAAGAACTCTATCAGGTCACCCCTCAGTCTTCTCTTTTCTAGAGAAAAGAGCCCCAGCCTGTTCAGCCTTTCCTGATAGTTTTAGCTGCTCAGTGGTATCATCCTAGTAAATCTTTATTGCACTTTCTCCAGTGCTTCTATATCCTTTTATGAAGACCGGAATTGTGCAAAGTAAGTGTAGTTTAACCAAGGTTCTATACAAGTTTAACATAACAACAACATTTATATCGTGCCTTTAACGTATGAACAATTATCAAACACAATTTGACATGAGCCACATAAGGAGATATTACGACAGGTGACCAAAAGCTTGGTCAAAGAGGTAGATTTTAGGGAGCGTCTTAAAGGAAGAAAGAGAGGTAGCGAGGCAGAGGGGTTTAGGGAGGGAATTGCAGAGCTTAGGGCCCAGGCAGCTGAAGGCACGGCCGCCAATGGTGGAGCGATGAAAACCAGGGATGCTCAAGAGGCCAGAATTGGAGGACGCAGAGATCTCGGGGGGTTGGAGGGCTGGAGGAGATTACAGAGATAGGGAGGGGCAAGGCCATGGAATGATTTGAAAACAAGGATGTGAATTTTAAAATCGAGGCGTTGTCAGACCAGGAGCCAATGAAGGTCAGCGAGCTTCTTCTCTGCTTTTGAATTCTATTCCTCCAGAAATTAACCCCAGTGCTTGGTTTGCAATTGTTCTGGCTTTGTTAACCTGCGTTGCTACTTTTAACGATTTGCGAATCTGGTGTGATACTGAGCGATGTATTTACCCTGTAATCCATTATGTACGAACGAGGATCCAATGGCATTGATTCAGTCGTTGGTGTTAACACACCTCCGTAACCGATAGAAAAGCATCTTCATTTAACTATATACACAGAGCAAACATTATTCCTGGGGGGAGAAATTCGGTATCGCCCCGTTTGGGGCGCAATTATTGGCTGGGTGCAAAGTTTAGCGCCTGGCGCTAATTATCGCCTCCGACTGCAAACTTGACTTCTATTGCCCCTGGAGGTGATTGGAGCGCTAAATCAGGCACTTCACACCTCTCTTAAGGCGCTAACGCCGAGGAGCAAGGCGCTAACTCAGAGTGCTGGCGAAGCTCATGTGATGTCAGTCAGCAATGGAACACAGACACACTGGCGCCGGACAGTTCTTAAAGGGGAGGGTCGATCTTGCTCTCCATCCACACCCTGCTCATTGCAGCCTTGAATCTCAGCCTGGAGAGACCTGTACATCAATTCTGCTGGAAAGAACAATGGAGATGCTCAGGGAAAGAGCTCAGAGTGCAGCCCCCATAGTCTCTTCTAAATCGATGCAAGGAAGGGCAAATCAAAATGAACCTGCAAAGTGCTGCTCAGTACCCAAAACTCCTCAACACAGCATTGAATCTCTCCAGAAGACTCTCTCACTCAGAATGCGTGGTGCAAAAATGTCGCCGACAAAAGCAGTCAGGAAGCGGTCGTCTTTAAATAGCGCTCCCCCAGTCCTTTCCCGACTGCAAAACGCTCCCTTCAACCTGTTGTTGCTAGCGGCAGGCGGTAAGGCAGGGGGCGCCACTCAATATCTGGTCCGGGGCGCTACTGGGGCGTTGCACGCTCGACTGATGTCACGATCTGCGGGCGCAGGAGATCGTGGCAGTAGTGTTTAGCGCCGCCGCAAAATGCCTGGTCAATTTCGCAAGCGGCGCAAACATCGCCGTGCCGGGCGCTAGTTGCTTTGCGCCCGATTAGCGCCCTCTTAGGGCGCTAACGGGAGGCGAAAAGCAAGCGAATTTGCCCCCTTAAAGTTTTACCATCAGTTGAAACTGGCAGTATCTGTCCTTCCAATTCCTCTGAATGGTTTGTTAAAAGCAAGAAATTTTACCTGTCGAGTTTTCGCGCTGGAGTTTGACCCTCAAAATTAAAATTTACCTTCATTTACCTTTTAAAGTCGATTCAGCCTACTCTGTGAGTTTGCCTGGTCACACTGTACCAGCTGCCAATTTCAGTTAATCTGCTCCTATTGTGTTGTACAAGATGAGCTAGTCGACAGTGACTGTTTCTGCTTCTGCCTGGCATCCGATGAATCAAAAGTCTCTGCAAATTTGTTTCTCTCAACTGCCACTCGACAAAATTAGTTTTGCGTGACAGTGCTGGCAGGGGCGGGTCGGGCGAAATTTTCTTTCCACTTTGATTTCTCAATTTACAGTCTGTTAAAGAAAGAACTTGCATGGCTTGAGGTCATCCAAAACTCGGCTGCCAGTGTCCTAACTCGCACCAAGTCCCGTTCGCCCATCACCCCTGTTCTCGCTGACCTACATTGACTCCCGGTTAAGCAACGCCTCGATTTCAAAATTCTCATCCTTGTTTTCAAATCCCTCCATGGCCTCACCCCTCCCTATCTCTGTAATCTCCTTCAGCCCCACAAGCCCCCGAGATATCTGCGCTCCTCTACTTCTGGCCTCTTGAGCATCACTGATTATAATCGCTCAACCATTGGTGGCCGTGCCTTCTGTTGCCTAGGCCCTAAGCTCTGGAATTCCCTGCCTAAACCTCTCCGCCTCTCTCTCCTCCTTTAAGACACTCCTTGAAACCTACCTCTTCGAACAAGCTTTTGGTCACCTGCCCTAATATCTCCTGATGTGGCTCAGTGTTAAATTTCGTTTTATAACACTCCTGTGAAGCGCCTTGGGACGTTTTACTAGGTTAAAGGCTCTATGTAAATGCAAGTTGTTGTTCTTCTTCTTCTGTCTGGGATCTTGCTGGTCGCAAATTGGCTGCTGCGATTCCCTGCATTATAACAGCGACTACACTTCAAAAGTACTAGATTGGCTGAGAAATACTTTTCGGATGCCCGGAGGTCATGAAAGGTGCTATCTTTATCTTTCTTTCTATTTGGTCAATGAAAGTGGCAAACTGCAACGTGGGCCAGACTCAGGGTAGGCAAATGAGACCCGGGATTTAAAATCTCCCGAGCCTCAAGCTCTGGGATCGGGGGGGGGAGGGACCAGAAGGATCGATGCTCACTTCGGTCCCCCCTACAAACGCCCCCGCCCCCCCAAGTTAAAATCGTACCTTTACACACTCTGGTCTTAAAGGGACGTAGCAGATTATGTTCTACCACGCCTTGGCAGCAGAATAATACATTGGGCCAGAAATTCGGCTCTCCAGCTTCCCGCGGGTACAAGAATCGCGCGCGTACTTACCTACCGCGCCTGCTGTTGTGCTTCGGGCCCGCCTGGAATTCGGCTCCTGGGCCTCCTCCAGCTGCCGGCGCGCAGTGCTTGCGTATCCCAGCGGCGCAGTTAGTTCGAAGCATCCCCCGGGATCACATGGGCCATGGAGAGCCAATCGGAGCAGGGAATCTTCATTCATAGATTTGAAAGGAAGACCTGTTAAATCTATGAATAGAGATCGGCCCCAAAACCTCACTAAAACTTAAAATACATTTTTTTTTAAAATCACATTTTTAAAATAACTATAAATTACATAAATTAACTACTTTAAACAAAAATTTAAATTTTTGAAAAAATTAATTACACTTTTTAACGGTGCTAAAAATAAACTTACCTTTCTTTAAAGTATGCAAAAAAGATAAACCTGTTGAAAAAATGTTTAAATTGTACTTAATTCACCACTTACCTTGTTAAAAGCAGGCCTTGCGCCTCCTTTTTCCCCGCGCAGCTTCTCCATACTTACCCTCACGGAGAAACCTGAAAAAAGAAACGAAGTTCGAGGTCTACGTGCAGCCTCTCCAGCGCACGCGTTCGACCTCTGAACCCCTTTCTTCAGGGGAACGGAAGTTCCGGTTTCCAGCGCATGCGCAGTGCACGCATGAAACCGGCACTTTCGTTGGGTCTACGGGTGAGTACCCAACGCGTACTCACCCGTGGAGACCCGAATTTCTCGCCCAATTGTAAATGACATGGTGTA
The DNA here is from genome assembly GCA_030390025.1 of Squalus acanthias. NCBI lineage: Eukaryota > Metazoa > Chordata > Chondrichthyes > Squaliformes > Squalidae > Squalus > Squalus acanthias. The sequence goes on from CM059430.1 coordinate 132,359,001, forward strand.
ACGCAGAAGCCCCACCGGTTAATAAAACTGCCCCGATGTGGAATGAAATGACATGCAGTTTCCTACAGCTTCACAGTGGATTAGGGCTCAGGTTTTTAACTCGGACTGAAGCTCAACAGTGACCCTTCCTTAGTAACCCAGTGATCATGTGTACATTCCCTTGTTAGACTGCAGGAGGGAGACCCACCACTCGACTACAAGCATCAGGCACATACCTGATAATTGACCATCACAAATTGAAGATCAGAAGGTCAGCTCCTCAGTTGCTTCGCTGATAGATTTGCTGGCCAGATTGGAGCTGGGCCACGCAGGCTGGAAAAGGCCCTTTGATCCCAGCTCTGTGCTGAGTTAGCTCAGCTCAGCTGGGGTAACTGTTCCAAAGCTCTCCTGGCCGACCTCCCACCTTGCACTCTCCATAAACCTGAGCTCCTCCAAAACTCTGCTGGCCGTATCCTAACTCACTCTCGTTCACCCCCTGTACTCACTGACCTACATAGGCTCCCGGCCCAGCAACGCCTCGATTTTTAAATTGTCATCCTCGTGTTCAAATCTCTCCACAGCCTCGCCCCCCCCCTCCCTATCTCAGTAACCTCCTCCAGCTCTACAACCCTCCGAGATCTCTGCGCTCCTTCAATACTGTCCTCTTGAGCATCCCTGATTATAATCGCTCCACCACTGGCGGCCGTGCCTTCAGCTGCCTGGGCCCTAAGCTCTGGAATTCCCTCCCTAAACCTCTCCGCCTCTCTCTCCTCCTTTAAGGTGCATCTTAAAACTTACCTCTTTGACCAAGCTTTTGGCCACCTGCGCTAATATCTCCTCGGTGGCTCGGTGTCAAATTTTGTTTGAAAACGCTCCCGTGGAACACCCTGGGACATTTTACTATGTTAAAGGCGCTGTATAAATGCAAGTTATTTTTATAGGGAGGGAATTCCAGAGCAAGGTCGGCAATAACAACAACAACTTGGATTTATATAGTGCCTTTAACATAGTAAAACGTCCCAAGGCGCTTCACAGGAGTGTTATAAGACAAAATATTTGACACCGAGCCACATCAGGATAAATTAGGGCAGGTGACCAAAAGCTTGGTCAAAGAGGTAGGTTTTAAGGAGCGTTTAGGGAGGGAATTCCAGAGCTTAGGGCCCAGGCAACAGAAGGCACGGCCACCAATGGCTGAGCGATTATAATCAGGGATGCTCCACAGGGCAGAATTAGAGGAGTGCAGAGACCTCGGGGGGTTGTGGGGCTGGAGGAGATTACAGAGATAGGGAGGGGCGAGGCCGTGGAAGGATTTGAAAACAAGGATGAGAATTTTGAAATCGAGGCGTTGCTTAACCAGGTGCCAATGTAGGTCAGCGAGCACAGAGGTGATGGGTGAACGGAACTTGGTGCGAATTAGGACACGGGCAGCCGAGTTTTGGATGACCTCAAGTTTACGTAGGGTGGAATGTGGGAGGCCGGCCAGGAGTGCGCTGGAATAGTCAAGTCTAGAGGTAAATAGGGGCATGAAGGAAAAGGGGCGGGGCAGTGGGGATGCACCAGAGGCCAGAGTCAGAGGAACAGTGTTTTGTGGGGTTGGTGGGCGGGGGGTGGGAGTGGGGGGTGGGGGGGGGGGCGCGGGCTGGAGGCACAGGGGGGAGGTTGTAGGTCTGGAGTGGATAACAGAGATAGGGAAGGGTGAGGCCAGGAAGGTTATTTAAACACGAAGGTAAGAATTTTTAAGTGGAAGCGTTGAGGGACTGAGAGGTAATGCCGGTCACCCAGACACGAGTGATGGGTGAGTGAGACTTGTGTGTGGAACAGGGCACAGACAGCAGAGTTTCGGAAGATCTGAAGTTAACCGAGGCTGGATGTGTCAGCCGTGGCTCAGTGGGTAGCACTCTCGCCTGTGAGTCAGACGGTCGTGAATTCAAGCCCCACTCCAGAGAGTTGAAGATAATAATCTAGTTGACGCTCCTAGTGCAGTGCTGAGGGAGCGCTGCACTGTCGGAGGTGCCGTCTTTCAGATAAGACATTAAACCGAGGCCCCGTCTGCCCTCTCAGGTGGATGTGAAAGATCCCACAGCACTATTTTAAAGAAGAGCAGGGGGCGTTCTCCCCGATGCCCTGGGGCCAATATTTATCCCTCAATCAACATCACTAAAAGAAATTATCTGGCCATTATCACATTGCTGTTTGTGGGATCTTGCTGTGCGCAAATTGGCTGCTGCGTTTCCTACGTTACAACAGTGACGGAACTTCAAAAGTACGCTTTGGGACGTCCTGAGGCCGTGACGGCGCTATAGGAATCCGAGTCTTTTGTTTTGTCTTTCTTTCTTTTTGGATGAGCTGAAGCTTACAGGAGAACTTCAGGCAAAAGCTGGATTGTACTCGACTATGATGCCACAACCCCCCCCCCCCACCCCACCCGGCCAAATAACCTATTAGCATTGACCACATCCAGGCTCATTAGATGAACCGTTGAATACTTGGCTAAGGCATCCCAGAACTGCCACTGCCGATGAAACTGGTTTCAACGTTTGAGACAATCCCTTTAGAAGATGAGGGGGGTAAAGGCAGAAAACTAGAATGGGTAAAAAAAAAAGTGAGATGGGTGTATCTAAATTTAAAATGGTCTAAATTAGGTCAAATTTAGCCATTTCTGAATTAACCCAAAGGCCATCAGTCCGAGTCATTTAGACTCTTGTCCTTGATGTCTACATTGACTCCTTTCCCTTTTTAATTTTCAGTCTATTTATCTTGTTCTTATTACTCTGGAGACTGGTTTTGGACTGTTTATTTTAAACTCAAACCAGTCTGACATAATTATTAATTAGACATGAAACAAAGTCGAAACATGGCCATTCTGGGGGCAGGGGGTACAGAAGGGAAATAGCCCTGTGCACGTCAGAGCATTACCGAATAATATTTAGTCAGAGGCTGCAAAGCGACAGTGGTTTGGTCCCATGCGTAAAGCCCAGTCTCTAATGATATAAAAAAAATGTAACGGATTATAAATGAACAACTGAAAAGCTCAAAATGTTTGTGGAGGTGAAGGGATCGGTTATTGCGAGTCCATGTCAGGCACAATCATAAATGCCACAAAATGTTTAGACTCTCGCCATCTATTGTGGGTCCCTGAAACAACATGGATGAATGGGTGGTGATTCCTTAAATTAAATTAAATTAAACCTAACCTTGTTTCCCCGTGCCCTTTGCAGATGTTTGCTTAAATGCATTCAATAAGCTGAATGATGTGGGGGTGACCCCCTTCAGTGACGACCTCCACTGGTCCAGATGAAATTGGGAGGTTTTTTTTTTGTTGAAAAGGATCAGGCGCAGAATTTATAACATATGCATTTTTTCCTTTGGAGGCTCAACATCTTGATCCAATTACACATGTTCAAAACTCCCGGCACAAAGAGGAAAATCTTGGGATTTAACTATAAAGCTGCACTGGATTAAGCTGGGCTTTACCTAATGAACTCTCTGTAGCACTGAGACCTCACTCAGCGGAATCGCTCCAACGCGCGTAAGCACCGTAACACAAGAAGTGCCACTTTCTAGCCTTTTCTCAGCGAAAACCTAGCGTCCTTCTTCCATAGCTCCCTTAATTAGGTTCACATCGGTACGAGTTTTCACATGGCAGCCCATTCATGAATCCAACAAAAAGAAAGAACTTGCATTGATGTAGCACCATGCTGCAATTTTAAAGGGGGTGTAGGAATAGAGAGACCTGGGGGTATACGTAAACAGGGCACCACACTTTAGAAATTATGTCAAGGCTTTAGAGAGGATGCAGAGGAGATTTACTAGAATGGTACCGGGGATGAAGGACTTCCATTATGTTGAGAGAAGCTGGGGTTGTTCTTCGAGCAGAGAAGGTTAAGGGGAGATTTAATAGAGATGTTCAAAATCATGAAGGGTTTTGATGGAGTAAATAAGGAGCAACTGTTTCCACTGGCAGGAGGGTCAGTAACCTGAGGACACAGATTTAAGGTAATTGGCAAAAGAACCAGAGGGGAGATGAGGAGAATGTTTTTACGCAGCGAGTTGTTGTGATCTGGAATGCGCTGCCTGAAAGGGAGGTGGAAGCAGATTCAGTAGTAACTTTCAAAAGAGAATTGGATAAATACTTGAAAAGGAAAAATTTGCAGGGCTATGGGGACAGAGCAGGGGGGAGTGGGATTAATTGGAGAGCTCTTTCAAAGAGCCGGCACAGGCACGAGGGGCCGAATGGCCTCCTTCTGTGCTGTATGATTCTATGATAACCCTTTATCAAAGCTCATGACCAAAGAGTTATATCTGAAATGTTAGCCTGTCTTTTCTCTCTGCTTTTCTTTCTCCTAGAAATGATTATTAGCGATGTTAGTGGACTCACGTCTACCGGGTTCATATGTCACACCTCCCTCCACTATTGTAGCGGAGGTGTTAACCTTTTTAAAATAAATTTAATGCAGCGTTAAAACAGCCATCAGCAGATTGTCAAACAACGTTAACAGTTCATCCATTAAATGGCTGGCTGTTATTTCTGGGCTAGTATTACTGAACTGTAATTGTTCTTCTAATTGTCAGAAATCTACATCAGTCTTCACAAAGTCTCGCTAATAGTTTCCTGAATTATTATTCATGTTCTGCACTTCACAGATCAGAATCCCAAACTGTTTCAATGCTCCTCTGTCACTGTAACCTACTGCTCACCCTCAAGTAGCCAAGGCCAATCAGAACCAGCTGTAGATCGCTCCACCATTGGCGGCCGTGACTTCAGCTCCCAGGTGGCGATCTCTTCACTTCTAATGGAGCTGTGGTCTTTATAGACAAGTTATCTGCTCAGCGCATGTGATCGTTCAACAACAACGACAGCAACTTGCATTTATATAGCGCCTTTAATGCAATAAAACATCCCAAGGCGCTACACAGGAGTGATTATCAAACTAAATTTGACACCGAGTCACATAAGGAGATATTAGGTCAGATGGCCAAAAGCTTGGTCAAAGAGGTAGGTTTAAAGGAGGAAAGAGGTGTAGAGGGATGGAGAGGTTTAGGGAGGGAATTCCAGAGCTTAGGGCCTTGGGAGATGAAGATAACACTCATGTGAAGCGCCTTGGAATGTTTTATTATGTTAAAGGCGCAATATAAATGCAAGTTGTTGTCGTTGTTGTTGAACGATCACATGCGCTGTGCAGATAACTTGTCTAAAGACCACAGCTCCATTAGAAGTGAAGAGTTCTACACCTGGGAGATGAAGACACGGCCGCCAGTGGTGGAGCAATTACGATCGGGGATACTCAAGAGGCCAGAATTGGAGAAGCGCAGAGATCTCGGAGGGTTGTAGGGCTGGAGGAGGTTACAGAGATAGGGAGGGGCGAGACCATGGCGGGATTTGAAAACAGTTTAAACAGTTCAATTGTGGAATCCAAGCAACAGGCCAACAGCAGTGAACAGGAGGATAAGGACACTGTTTCAGGATACTTTGGGTTCAATTGGTGTTGACGAACACAACTGGCAGATTTAATCTTCATGTTACTACTCCATAACGTGGCTCCAATCAGCAATTATTGCTTACACGGATGCCCCGAATGTTTGATGTACAGAAATCTGATAATACCACCCGTGACTGACACCCCACTGTGAACAACCGCACTGCTGGAAAATCACAGTCTCTGGTGAGATCTGGGGCTTCTGTACATTCACATCTAACATTGGAATTAATCTAGGCATCCTGAGGGAAATTAGAGAACACTGGGATACATTAAAAGCACTGGGATTAATCTGAGAAAACTGGGATTCATTTGAGCACACTGGGATTAATCTGAGAAAACTGGGATTCATTTGAGCACTCTGGGATTAATCTGAGAAAACTGGGATTCATTTGAGCACACTGGGATTAATCTGAGAAAACTGGGATTCATTTGAGCACACTGGGATTAATCTGAGAAAACTGGGATTCATTTGAGCACTCTGGGATTAATTAGAGAAAACTGGGATTCATTTGAGCACACTGGGATTAATTAGAGAAAACTGGGATTAATTAGAGAAAATTGGTATTAATTTGAGCACACTGGGAGGCGCTGGAGGGACTGGAGGGCATCATCACCCCGGAAAATAGAATTTTATTTAATTTGTTAAGTTTCCTTTAATTTTGGTTAAATTACAGTTTTTATTGGTGGTGCCCCTTTAAGAAGGGGGGGGGGGCAATGCTACCTCTTAATTGGTGATGGCAATTACCGTCAACCACTGCAATTAAATGAGTGAGCACACTGGGATTACTTTGGGAACACTGGGATTAATTTGTAAACACTGGGATTAATTTGGGAACACTAGGATTACTTTGAGCACACTGCAAATTATTTGAAGGGGCTGCTCCTCGATTTTTGGTTGCACTTCAGTCCCACGCTCCTGATCTTTGGGCACCACCGCGGTGTGGGGGGTGCGGAGGGGAGCGGGCAGATCGGAGGACCTCCTCGTAGGACTGCTCCTGGGCCTGGCCAAGGTGGCCATCAACAGGTCCAGGCAGCGGGCAGTCGAGGGGGGTCGTTCGGCCCAACTGCCTGCCTCTCCTCCGCGGCTACGTTCGCGCCCGGGTGGCCCTGGAGATGGAGCACGCGGTGTCCACTGGCACGCTTGAGGCCTTCCGCGACCGGTGGGCACCGCAGGGACTGGAGTGCATCATCACCCCGGGGAATAGAATTTTAATTTAATTTATTAAGGTTTCTTTTAATTTGTTTAAGTTACAGTCCTTATTGGTTGTGCCCCTTTAAAAAGGGTTCATGCTGAACTTTCAATTGGCAACTGCATAAGAGTGAGCACATTGCGATGCATTAGAGTACACTGTGATACTCACCTTCGTGTTTAAATAGTCTTCATGGCCTCATCCCTCCCTATCTCTGTTAACTCCTTCAGACCTGCAGCCTGCGTTCCTCTGATTCTGGCCTCTTGTTCATTCTCCCATTCTCTTACTCCCACTATTGATGGTCTTGCACTGGAGTTCCCTCTCTACAACAACAACATATAGTGCCTTTAACATCCCAAGGTGCTTCACAGGAGCGTTTTCAAACAAAATTTGACACCGGACCACATAAAGGGATATTAGAAAAGGTGCTCAAATGATTGTTCAAAGAGGTAGGTTTTAAGGAGCGTCTTAAAGGAGAGAGAGGTAGAGAGGCAGAGAGGTTTAGGCAGGGAATTCCAGAGCTTAGGGCCGAGGCAACAGAAGACACGGCCGCCAATGGGGGAGAGATGGAAATTGGGACTGCTCAAGAGGGCAGAATTAGAGGAGCGCAGATATCTCGGGGGGTTGTGGGGCTGGAGGAGATTACAGAGATAGGGAGCGGTGAGGAGGCCATAGAGGGATTTGAAAACAAGGATGAGAATTTTAAAATTGATTCGTTGCTTAACCGGGTGCCAGTGTAGATCAGCGAGCTCAAGGGTGGTGGGTGAACGGTACGTGGAACGAGTTAGTGCACGGGCGGCAGAGTTTTGGATGATCTCAAGTTTACGGAGAGTAGAATGTGGGAGGCCGGCCAGGAGTGCGTTGGAATAGTCGAGTCTAGAGGTAACAAAGGCACGGATGAGGGTTTCAGCAGCGGATGGGCTGAGACAGATAGCAATGTTCAACTCGGGCGCTACTCTCTAAACCACCCTGGAGTCACGGCCTGTTGTTCTTGGAGAGCGATCGCACTCAAGCATTGGCGAAGGATTTCATGGGCCGATGATATCCATAGAGGTGCACAGCACAGAATGAAGCCATTCGGCCCGTTGCACCATCGCAAAAGCAATCCCACTGCCCCGCTATTGGCCCATTGCCCTGTATATTTCTGTGAGTGCGCAATTCAACTTGGATAGGTCACTGCAAAGTGAAATTGGGCTTGGGGTGGTGGGGTTTGGCTAACAGGTGCAGATCCTCTCCTGCATATTTTGCATCCTTGCCGATGTTGAATTTTACCCCCTTTATCACTGTTGTGATGTCCTCAGAATGACTCAAGACCAATGGATTACTTTTGAATTGCAGCCAATGTTGTTCTGTGGCCAAACACAGCACGGCAAGTTCCCCCAAACAGTAATGTGGTGACTGACCAGTTAAGTTGTTATTGATAATGGCCCAGAAATTGATCTCGCTCTGTTCCCGCGGGGGTAAGGCTTCCCCGCGATCTCTCACTCCGCTTGTGCTTTTTCAGATCCAGCTCGCACGAACTTAATGTTCCAGACATCAGCTGGGCAGTGCTTGCATATCCCACCGGCGTAGTGAATTCGTGCGAGCTGTGGGATCACGTGACTCAGTTAGAGCCAATGGCAGCACACCATCTTCCATTCATAAGTTTCACATACGTGCTGTGAAATCTATGAATCTTACACCCCCCCAAAATAACAGCTAAACCTCAATTAAATTTAAAAAAAAACCATCACATTAATAAAATAAGTATAGTTAAATAAATTAACCATTTTAAATAAAAAATTAAATTTTTGAAAAAATTTAAAATCTTTTAAAAAGTTATAAAAATAAACTTACCTGTCTTTAAAGTCTCTAAAAAAGATATACCTGTTAAAAAAAATTCAAAAAAAAACTTAATTCACTACTTACCTTGTTAAAAGTGGGTCTTACTCCTCCTTTTTCCATTTCTAAAATCTTCCGTACTTACCTGCGCGTCCAAAGCATGAAGTGCACAGCGTGCGCGCAGCCTGTAGCGCGCACGCGATGCACCGAGGAACCGCCCCCTTTTCAAAAGACCAAGTGCCGGTTTTCAGCGCATGCGCAGGGCATGCAGAAAACTGGCAATTGGAGAGAGAATACGCGAGAGTACGCAGTGCGTACTCTCGCGTCGCGGGATCAATTTTTGGCCCAATATTGGTTGAGGGTGGAATGTTGGCCAGAACACGGGGAGAACTCCCCAGCTCTTCTTTGAATAGTGCCGTGGGATCTTTTACATCCACCTGAGAGGGCAGATGGGGCCTTGGTTCAACATCTCATCCAAAAGCACTCCCTCAGTAAAGAAGAAATGAAAGACTCGCATTTCTACAGTGCCTTTCCCGACTTCTGGACGTCCCAAAGCGCTTTACAACCAATGAAGTATTTTTTTTGAAGTGTAGTCACTGTTGTAATGTAGGAAACACAGCAGCCAATTTGCACACAGCAAGCTCCAACAAACAGCAATGTGATAATGACCGGATAATCTGTTTTTTAGTGATGTTGATTGACGGATAAATATTGGCCAGGACGCCAGAGATAACACCCTGCTCTTCTTCGAAATAGTGCCACGGGATCTTTTACGTCCTCTTGAGAGGGCAGACGGGGCCTCGGTTTAACATCTCATCCGAAAGACGGCACCTCCGACAGTGCAGCACTCCCTCAGTACTGAGGTACTGCACTGGGAGTGTCAGCCTAGATTTTCATCCTTAAGTCTCTGGAGTGGGATTTGAACCCACAACCTTCTGACTCAGAGGCGAGAGTGCTACCCAGTGAGCCACGGCTGATAGATAGCCACGGTGCCAACTGCTAGAGGGGAACTCACTCAAGTTGGAAAGGGTTAATGAAACAAGGACCACAACTGTTTTGACCACGCAAAGGCTAATTTAGGGCATGAGCTGACAGTAGCTGCTGGCAAATATCTACAGGGTCCTTCCCATGATCTTTGTGTCAACTAATGGGGGCTACAGTGGGAGGCAACCTCCAGGCATTCTGCAACCCATTGCTGCTATTCGAATGTAAATGATGAGTACTTGTCTGAGACAAAGACAAATTAGTCATCAAGTTGATGACTATTCTGCTCACAACTGTTGCCAAGATGTCTGGAGCATTGTTCGAAAGGATGTGCCATCTCTGAAGTTCAAAGACAACACTAGGTACTTTAATAAGATGCTACAGTACTTACGCATGCCAATAGATTCAGCCTAAAGGCTTGAAGCAACGACCATGCATATTTAACATACTTAACAACATGAGGATTAAAAAAAACTTTTTCTGCAACTTTATATTTTCATTATATAATTCTCAATTGACCCACTGAGGAAGTTACAGGGTAGAAATTAGCCTGGAACCATTTAGATTTGGCGCTGCTCGATCAATAATCTTCTAAAGGTGGTCGTTAAACAGGGTTTAGGCCCCTCATTAACATATTTAAGGGGACTAACGCCTGTTTAAGGCATCCCTCCGGTCCCCACATATTTAGCAGTACGACCAATACCTGTGCAGATTGAACACAGGCTGTCCCATTGCTAAATTGTTATGCTTCGCGCCCATTTCACGCCCCAAAAAATGGGCGCAACACACACCAGTTTCTACCCCTGCAACTCGGCTCCCTCTGATGATTAAGAACCAGGGGTTCTGTTTTATGGTGACTACATTAATTAAAATTCCATTTTCATGACCTTGCAATCATAAGATCAGGAGGAGGCCATTCAACCCCTCGAGCCTGTTCCACCATTCAACTAGATCACTGCTGATCTGTATCTTAACTCCATCTAACCACCAATACCCTTACTGAATAAAAATATGTTGATTTCAGCCTTTAAATTATTAAATGAAAGAAGGAGAGAACTCCCATTTATATACAACAACAACTTGTATTTATATAGCACCTTTAACATAGTAAAACATCCCAAGGCGCTTCACAGGAGCGTCATAAGACAACAAATTTGACACCGAGCCACAAAAGGAGAAATTAGGGCAAGTGACCAAAAGATTGGTCAAAGAGGTAGGTCTTAAGGAGAGTCTCAAATGAGGAAAGACTGGTTGAGAGGCGGAGAGTTTTAGGGAGGGAATTCCAGAGCTTAGGGCCCAGGCAGCTGAAGGCACGGCCACCAATGGTTGAGCGATTATAATCAGGGATGCTCAAGAGGTCAGAATTAGAGGAGCGCAGAGATCTCGGAGGGTTGTGGGTCTGAAGGAGATTACAGAGATAGGGAGGGGCGAGGCCATGGAGGGATTTGAAAACAAGGATAAGAATTTTGAAATCGAGGCGTTGCTTATCCGGGAGCCAATGTAGATCAGCGAGCACAGGGGGTGATGGGCGAACGGGACTTGGTGCGAGTTAGGACACGAGCAGCCGAGTTTTGGACGACCTCAAGTTTACATAGGGTAGAATGTGGGAGGCCAGCCAGGAGTGCATTGGAATAGTCAAGTCTAGAGGTAGCAAAGGTATGGGTGAGGATTTCAGCAGCGGATACAGCGCCTTTCACAACTCCAGCATGTCCCAGAGTGCTTTACAGCCAACAAAGTACTTTTTGAAGTGTAGTCACTGTTGTAATGCAGTAAATGAGGTATCCACAGCTTTTTGGGGGAGAGAGCTCCCGATTTCCACTACCCTTTGTGCGACAAAGTGCCTCCTGATTTCAGTACGCCTGGTTATGCCTGATTGTTCTGGATTCTCCTACCAGAGGAAATAGTTTCTCTCAATGTCGCGGCCGTGCAGCAATGGGAAAGGTCCCACGCGGGCCGCTCACCGGCTTCTCCATTGTAAGCACCGCGCACGCACGGAAATTTAAAGGGACCGCGCACTAAAAGAAACAGGCCGCGCAGAAAAAAGTGCAGCTCACAGGGAACACTGGTTTCTCTGTATCCACCCTATCAAATTGTTTTAAGATTTTAAACGCCTCGATTAGATCACCCCTCTAAGTTCTAAACTCAAGGGAATACAAGCCAAGTTTATGCGATCTGTTCTCATAATTTTAACTCTGGTATCTTGGTATTTTGGGGAAAACATTCTAAAATTCCGCCCTTTTATAATTAGGCCCATAGCTCTATGCTGACTGAATGAGTCAAGTTTCATTTTCGTTACTGGGTATGTTCCAAGATTGTTACCACCACTTGCACACCACAATCCCGTCCATTTTGCAACGAAGACCGCAAACTTTAATGGCGTATAGACTTAACCCTAGCTGGAGTTGCCTGGGTAATGAAGAAAAATCTGCAGCACCAGTGCGTGTCTCTCGTAGAGGTCACGGGAGCCTTGGCTATAAGAGCATTCCCAGCCTCCATGTAATGTCTTCACCCTCACCTCTCAGAGACTGCACAGCGGAAGGACCTACACAAGGCAGCTTGGCGTGTACCAGCCAGGGGCCGGATTGGCTGTTTGGGATATTGGGACATTTCCCAAATGCGCCCCGTCAACCGCTCCATAGTGCTGTATTATCGGCCCACCCCTCCCCATTGTTCCATGAAAATCCGGGAGAACCTCACTCACTTTCCGGGGAGCCAGTCGACCCCTGGTATGAGACACCTTAGCAGGACGGCTGAGACGTCTCAAAGCTAATATTATCTTAAAGTACAATTGCCAAATTACAATTCACGTTATTACTGGAAAGTACTCTTGACAGTCATAATAACGTAGGAAGGAGGAGGCCATTCAGCCCCTCAATCCTGTTCTGCCATTCAATTAGATCATGGCTGATCTGTACCTCATCTCCATTTACCCACTTTAGCTTCAAATCCCTCGATACACTTACCCAACAAAAATCTATTGATCTCAGTCTTGAAAGCTCCAATTGAACCCCAGCATCCACAGCCTTTTGGAAGAGAGTTCCAGATTTCCAGTACACTTTGTGTTAAAAAGCGCTTCCTGACATCACTCCTGAATGGCTGAGCTCTAATTTTAAGGTGATGCCCCCTTGTTCTGGATTCCCCCACCGGCGGAAATAGTTTCCCTGTAACTATTCTATCGAATCTCTTTATCATTTTAAATACTTCAATTAGATCACCCCTCAATCTTCTAAACTCAAGGGAATACAAGCCATGTTTATGCAACCTGTCCTCACAATTTAAACCTTTATGCCCCGGTATCATTCTGGTGAATCTGTGCTGCACTCTCTCCATATCCTTCCTGAGGTGCGGTGCCCAGAACTGAACGCAGTGACTCCAGATGCAGTCTGACCAAGGCTCTGTACAGCTGAAGCATCACTTCCTCCTCTTTATATTCCAGCTCCCTTGGAGATAAAGGACAACATTCCATTGGCCTTTTTGATCAGCCGTGGCTGTGGGTAGCACTCTAACCTCTGAGTCAAAAGGTTGTGGGGTCATAGCCCCACTCCGGAGACTTGAGCATAGAATCTAGGCTGACACCCCAGTGCAGTACTGAGGGAGCACTGCACTGTCGGAGGGGCAGTGCTGAGGGAGCGCTGCACTGTCAGAGGGGCAGTGCTGAGGGAGCGCTGCACTGTCGGAGGGGCAGTACTGAGGGAGTGCTGCACTGTCAGGGGGGCAGTACTGAGGGAGTGCTGCACTGTCGGAGGGGCAGTACTGAGGGAGTGCTGCACTGTCAGAGGGGCAGTACTGAGGGAGTGCTGCACTGTCGGAGGGGCAGTGCTGAGGGAGCGCTGCACTGTCGGAGGGGCAGTGCTGAGGGAGCGCTGCACTGTCGGAGGGGCGGTACTGAGGGAGTGCTGCTCTGTCAGAGGTGCCATCTTTCAGATTAAACCAAGGCCCTGTCTGCTCTCTGAGGTGAACGTAAAAGATCCCATGGCACTATATTGAAGAAGAGCAGGGGCGTTATCCCTGGTGTCCTGGCCAATATTTATTGCTCAATCAACATCACTAAAAAAACAGATTATCTGGTCGTTATCACATTGCTGTTTGTAGGACCTTGCTGTGCGCAAATTGGCTGTCACGTTTCCTACATTACAACACTTCAAAAGTACTTGCTTGACTGTAAAGCACTTTGGGATGTCCTGAGGTCGTGAAAGGCGCGATATAAACGCAAGCCTTTCTTTCTTTACTTTTGGTATGTGCACTAGGTTCTGTCAATATATGGCACCGTGGTAGTGACAAATTCCATCCTCTATGATCCCAGTTTAAGTGTGGTGAAGAAGGCCTGAGCAGAGGTCAGTTGGTGGGCGAGGATGGATAAGGGTCACTTTTCCATTGCTCCTCGTAACCAAGCCAGCTGAAAGAGGTATTGGAAGAGGCCCGAGAGCAGGTCACACCCACTCGCTCCAACACACAGGTGCATGGCCCAGGGAGATCCGGCAGACAGGAAACAAATAGAGGGAGCCGTACCCTCGAAAAATTGCTGCAAAATTATTCTCAGATAAAGACAGAAAATGCGGAGGAAACACAACGGGGGAGAAATAGAACATCAATGCGCCCGTTTTTTGGGTGAAAAATTAACGTCGGGGAGCGGGGGATGAATTTTGGGCCGCTATCTCTCACACCCGATCTCCCCCGGAACTGCTATTGGCAGGATGTTACACGATACTGAAGGGATGCAAGCATGGACTGATGGGAAAGGTGGGCACAGAGCTGGCCAGTGATGACAAGTTCGAGGAGAGGACGAAGGGGTCAGGAGTGGATGGGGTAAGAGAACCTGAGGAAAAGGGGTGCCATTGGCGAAATCAGGGAGCAATGGCCAAAGCGAGGCACCAAACCCGTCCATGGCCTCGCCCCCCTCCCTATCTGTACAACCCTCCGAGATCTCTGCGCTCCTCCAATTCTGGTCTTTTGTGCATCCACGATTTCCTTCGCTTCACCATTGGCGGCCGTGCCTTCAGCTGCCTGGGCCCTAAGCTCTGGAATTCCCTCCCTAAACCTCTCCGCCTCTCTACCTCTCTTTCCTCCTTTAAGACGCTCCTTAAAAACTACTTCTTTGACCAAGCTTTTGGTCATCTGCCCTAATATCTCCTTATGTGGCTCGGTGTCAAATTTTGTTTTATAATCGCTCCTGTGAAGCGCCTTGGGACGTTTTACTATGTTAAAGGAGCTATATAAATGCAAGTTGTTGTTGTTGTACCTAGTGTTGCTCCCTTCCATCCTTACAGTAGCAGGGACTTAAAACGCGAACGGGCAGCAAAATGCAAAGCACAAGACGCAAAATGCAAATGCCAAAGACATTAAAAAGATTTCAATCATATGGTTTATAACTGTAAGCAGGGCTGCAGAGGCAAATTACAAACCATTCAACTTAATGGCAGCAATGGAAAGCCAGAAGAACCCCTGGAGGCTGCAGATAACAAAGGGATGGTGCTGACCAGTGTCCAGTGCAAACTGAATTAGAAAGCATTCCCATCAACATTTACATAATAAAAAGAAGGGAGCCCGTCACATTTCCTGAATGTAGATTAGTCCCATCCTTTCACTACAATCCCCTCGAAAGGGGCTGCGAGTCTGCCCTTTACGCATCGCATTAGTCTTTACTTTTGTCGCTAGATAAGTTGCGGTTTATCAGCCGAGCTGTAACAGCTCGTGTACAGCACAGAAAGATAAGCTGCATTTCCACTCCCAGCGAACGTCACTCGGGGTATCTTACTGACGTCGCCCGAAGAGATTAACGAATGGAAATCGCTCTTAGGGCGTATATGTTGGATGTCATCCTACAATTAATAGAATTACATCGGATATGCAGCACAGAAACAGGCCATTCGACCCAACCAGTCCATGCTGGCGTTTATGCTCCACTCGAGCCTCCTCCCGTCTTTCCTCATCTCACTCTATCCGCAAAACCCTCTATTCTCTTCTCCCTCATCTGCTTATCTGGCCGCCCCTCAAATGTATCTAGGTTATTCGCCTCAATTACTCCTTGTGATAGCAAGTTCCACATTCTCACCACTCTCTGGGTAAAGAAGTTTCTCCTGAATTCCCTATTTGATTTCTTGGTGACTATCTTGTATTGATGGCCACGAGTTATGCTCTTCCCCACAAGTGGAAACGCTCTCCCTGTGTCCACTCTATCAAAACCTTTCAAAATTTGAAAGACCTCTATTAGGTCCTTTTTATACTATGGCGACCAAAACTGCACACTGTACTCCACCAACTATATGGGCTATGGTAGTGTTACTGGGCTGGTTAATCCAGAGAACGTGGTTTCAAATCCCACCATGGCAGTTTGAGAATTTGAATTCAGTTTAAATAACCTGGAAATAAAAAGCCATCAAGCTGTTGGATTGTTGCAAAAACCCAACTGGTTCACCGGTGTCCTTTAGGGAAGGAAACTTGCCGTCCTTACCCAGTCTGAGCCTGTATGTGACTCCAGTCCCACACCACTATCTGTTGACTCGTAACTGCCCTCTGAAGAGGCCTAGCGAGCCCCTCGATTATATCAAGACTGGTACCCTGCGGTTCAAATGTAGGCCCACCACCACTTTCTCAGGGAAACGAGGGGATGGGCAATAAATGCCGGCCTTCGCAGTGACGCCCACATCCCGAGAACGGATATAAAAATAAATCTTAGCGGAGATGTGAACCTGGGTTAAATGAACAACAGCAACAACTTGTATTTATATAGCGCCTTTAATGTAGTAAAACATCCCAAGGCGTTCACAGGACTATTCAAAGACAAAAAAATTTGACACTGAGGAGAAATTAGGGCAGGTCACCAAAAGCTTGGTCAAAGAGGTAGGTTTTAAGGACTGTCTTAAAGGAGGAAAGAGAGGTAACGAGGCGGAGAGCTTTAGGGAGGGAATTCCAGTGCTTAGGGCCTAGGCAACAGAAGGCACGGCCACCAATGGTTGAGCGATTATAATCAGGGATGCTCAAGAGGGCAGAATTAGAGGAGCGCAGATACCTCGGAGGGTTGTGGGGCTGAAGGAGATTACAGAGATAGGGAGGGGTGAGGCCATGGAGGGATTTGAAAACAAGGATGAGAATTTTGAAATTGAGGCATTGCTTAACTGGGAGCCAATGTAGATCAGCGAGCACAGGGGTGATGGGTGAATGAGACTTGGTGCGAGTTAGGACACGGGCAGCCGAGTTTTGGATGACCTCAAGTTTACATAGGGTGGAATGTGGGAGGCCAGCCAGGAGTGCATTGGAATAGTCAAGTCTAGAGGTAACAAAGGCATGGATGAGGGTTTCAGCAACAGATGAGCTGAGGCAGGGGCGGAGACGGGTGATGTTACGGAGGTGGAAATAGGCGGTATTTGTTATGCTGCGGATATGCTGCGGATAACTGAAGGGGAAGATCCAAATGTTTGTCCGTTGAAATCGGGAAGAGTAATTTCTACGTTTAACTGGAAAGGAAATTCACCTGACTTAGAAAAGATTGAGCTAAGCTACTTTTACACAGCGAGAGACCCTCACTAGCGGGAGCAGTTTACGGAGCGCGAGGCTCGCTCAGCGAGAGTCACGCAGGAGGTAAAACCGTCAGGACTGACGGAACCCGGCTGCCTGTTTACTTGGTTCCCGTGTGGTGGGGGTAATTGTGACTTTGTGCGATGGTGTAAAACGGGTGATCGCGAATCGGCAGCCCGCTTTACATCTCTCCCCATTTTTATTTCCATTGAGTTCTCTGGGGAGCGATGTAAAACGGGCGTCCGACTCACTCTCACCTAGTTTACACCATCGACCACATTCAAGCTCTACCCCATAGTGAGTCCTAGTCACTTTTACATTCATCTCGCAAAAGCAGTTTACATTTCCAGTGCCAATCTCACAGGTACTTACGTCATCCTTCTCTGCCGTAATGACGGCAACCTTGACTACATTAAAATGAATGAGAGCGGAGAATGAACAAGGCAAAGTGATTTTATGCAAAATGTAGGTCAGCTCTCCCTCAAATATTTGGGTTTGGGGTTTAGCATTGTAATGAGCTAACTGTGAGTACAGCTGTTCACCACAATTCCCACTTCCTCGGCTATTTACACACCCTTTGTCTCTCTAATGCCTCAGTGTTTCTCTCCGCCACTTGACTGATACATCATCCCATTCATGATTCCTCTCTGAGCTTGAATATGTCGTTACATATATTTCTGTTAATATGCCTGTCCATCACCCTCTTGTTTTTTCAGTTTTAAGAAGGGTCAGCACCTAAAATGGCGACTGGCCTATTCTTCCTATTTGTCATGATGTGGAGATGCCGGTGTTGGACTGGGGTGGACAAATGTGAGAAGTCGCACAACACCAGGTTATAGTCCAACAGGTTTATTTGAAATCACAAGCTTTCGGAGCGCTGCTCCTTCGTCAGGTGAAGTGAAGAGATGTATGATCTCTTCCCTTCACCTGACGAAGGAGCAGCGCTCCGAAAGCTTGTGATTTCAAATAAAACTGTTGGACTATAACCTGGTGTTGTGCGACTTTTCACATCTTCCTATTTGTCACATGGCAGCTGTGGCTCAGTGGGTAGCACTCTGACCTCTGAGTCAGCAGGTTGTGGGTTCAAGCCCCACTCCAGAGACTTGAGCCCAATCACTAGGCTGACACTCCAGTGCGGTGCTCAGGGAGCGCTGCACAGTCGGAGGTGTCGTCTTTCAGATGAGATGTTAAACCAATGTCCCGTCTGCCCTCTCAGGTGGACGTAAAAGATCCCATGGCACTATTTCGAAGAAGATCAAAGGAGTTAACCCCGTGTCCTGGCCAATATTTACTCCAGGGTGTTGGGGGGGGCGGGGGAAGTTTAGCCTACAAAAATTGGTGGATTGGGGTCAGGTGAGATGTTAAAATATCTGATCCCAACCTGGCCACTTCCGGGTTTAACAGAGGCAGGACAAGAGGCGGGCAGCCAACCAACGACCAGGTGGTGGGTCGGCCATTTAAATGTTATGTAAACCCAGCAGCTAAAGGGAAGCGAGGACAGCTTCGGGGAGAAGGTAAGTGCCTTTACAGCACTGCTTGTGAGCCAGGAGGAGCAGGATTGCTTCCCCCACGCCCCCCCAAGCTCACTCCCCATTAGACCACCCCCCCCCCCCACCCCCCACCAACCGGGGTCAGCCTTCCCTCACGCTCCCAGTAGCAGCTGCAGGCTCCTAACCTGGGGCGGTTGCCTGCCCGACTGGAAGCCAAACCTGTCAATCAGGCTGACTTCCGGGTGCGGATCCTGCTGAAAAGATACCCACACTGTGGAGGATATCCACATCGCTCATTCAACATAAGGAAAACAGATTATCTGGTCATTATCACATTGCTGTTTGTGGGAGCTTGCTGTGCGCAGATTGGCTGCCGCGTTTCCTACATTACAACAGTGATCACACTTTGAAAGTACTTCATTGGCTGTAAAGTGCTTTGGGACGCAAGTCTTTCTTTTTGTTCACATCATGCGGGGACCAAAACTCCACCCGGCCCCCCCACCCCGCCGCTTATGCAACCCGCCCTTGTCAATATCGGAGGCGGGGGGCGGTAGGTTCAGCATAAAATCTAGGCTGACACCCCAGTGCAGAACCGAGGGAGTGCTGCACTGTCGGAGGTGCCGTCTTTTGGATGAGACGTTAAACCGAGGCCTCGTCTGCTCTCTCAGGTGGACGTAAAAGATCCCACGGCCACTATTTCGAAGAAGAGCAGGGGGTGTTATCCCTGGTGTCCTGGGGGGGGGGGGGGCAATAATTATCCCTCAACCAACATCACTAAAAAAAAAACAGATTATCCGGCCATTATCACATTGCTGTTTGTGGGATCTTGCTGTGCGCACATTGGCTGCCGCGTTTACCTACATCACGACAGCGGCTGCACTTCGAAAGTACTTCATTGGCTGTGAAGCGCTTTGGGACGTCCGGTGCTGGTGAAAGGCGCTGTAGAAATGCAAGTCTCTCTATTACTTACTCAACTATGCCTCTCAAAATAACCTCCCCCGCCCCCCACCGTCCCAATTCAGTCAGGGTTTGAAAATCTCTCAGGCGGAACAGATTGCCAAATCGGGATTCTGGAAGCACCCGCTGAAAGTAAGCAGTGAGCCGGCGATATTTTTTTTTTTTGTTTTGACAATGTAATCATCTCTTTATCACTTTACCAAATGTTATTAATTTGCGAGACCCTGACATTTAGTAATCCAGCTGCTGAGCTCACATGTGTACCGCTCCCCGCTGGATTCCAGGTGCTGGCTGTCAACGTTGCAGATAAATTAAGTCTTTAAACGCAGTTAACACTGCTCAATTGACTGATGGCTAAATGTAATTTCCAGGAAAATGATTGTTGCACGTAAAGTTTGCATATATTTCCTCGCCGTTGCTGACAGATTCATTAAACATCTTTGACTCACACACGATGGGCCAGGTAATCTGAGATTTATTGCAAGCACTGAGCAAAGGCAACATAGGAGCTAAAGGAAATAAGCCACTTGAAGCGACTCAAACAATATTTGGGTTCTCATTTTACATTTTTTTGCATTTGGTAAGAACATAAGAATTGGGAGCAGCAGTAGACCATTCGGCCCCTCAAGCCATTCAATGTTGGAGAAGAACTTGGAGTGGGAGGGGGAGGATCCAGTTGTCGTGGTCCACGTTGGAACCAACGGCATAGGTAGAACTAGGAATGAGGTTCTGCTGAGGGAGTTTGAGGAGCTACGATCCAAATTAAAAAGCAGAACCTCAAAGGTAGTAATCTCTGGATATTGTTACCTGAGCCACGCGCAAATTGGCATAGGGACAAACAGATTTGAGGCTTAAATGCGTGGCTCAAAGAGTGGTGTGGGAGGAAGGGGTTTCAGTTCATGGGGCACTGGCACCAGTACTGGGGAAAGAGGGAGCTGTTCTGTTGAGACGTGCTCCACTTAAACCGGGATTAGTGTCCTGGCCAACCAAATAACTAGGGCAGCAGACAGGGCTTTAAACTAATGAAGTGAGGGTGGGAGGATTCAGGAAAGAGTAAATTTAAAAGCAGCAAGAGAAATGTCAAGGCTCTAGAGCAGAGTAGAGTTTTGGGTAAAAGTAAGCAGAGTGGGTCAGGAAGGGACAGAGAGAGTAACAAAGGTAATAAGGCATCAGTGACTTAGGTGACATCAGGGAAAAATCGAAATAAGTCAAAGCTGAAAGCACTATATCTGAATGCACGAAGCATTCGCCACAAAATAGATCAATTAATAGCGCAGATAGAAATGAACAGGTTTGATCTAATAGCCATAAAGGAGACGTAGTTGCAAAGTGGACAAGGTTGGGAACTAAATATTCCAGGATACTTAACTTTTAGAAGGGATAGGCAAAATGGAAAAGGAGGAGGGGTAGCCCTGATAATAAAGGATGGAATAAAGACAGTAGAGAGAAAAGATCAGAAAATCAAGAAGTAGAATAAGTTTGGGTGGAGCTGAGGAACAGCAAGGGGCAGAAAACATTGGTGGGAGTTGTCTATAGGCCCCCAAACAGTTGTTGTAATGTAGGGCAGAGTATAAATCAGGAAATTAGAGGCGCATGTAACAAGGGTAATACAGTGATCACGGGGGACTTTAATCTACATATAGCGTGGGCAAACCAAATTTGCAGTAATAGTGTGGAGGACGTATTCATGTAATGTATACAAGATAGTTTTCTAGATCAGTATGTTGAGGAACCAACTAGGGAACAGGCTATTTTAGATCTAGTATTGTGCAATGAGAAAGGGTTAATTAATAACCTTGTAGTAAAGGGGCCCTTATGGAAGAGTGACCATAATATGTTGGAATTTTATATTGAGTTTGAAAGTGATTTAGTTAAATCCAAAACTAGGCTTTAAATCTAAACAAAGCAAACTATGTAGGTATGAGGGATGAATTAGCTAAGGTAAGAACATAAGAACATAAGAAATAGAAGCAGGAGTAGGACATTCGGCCCTGTAAAAACTTCTATAGATATGTGAAGAGAAAAAGATTGGTGAAGTCAAGCATAGGTCGCTTGCAGTCAGAACCAGGGGAATTTATAATGGGGATCAAAGAAATGGCAGACCAATTAAATACATACTTTGGTTCTGGCTTCACAAAGGAGGACACAAATAACCTCCCAGAGATGTCGGGGAACATAGGGTCTAATGAGAGGGAGGAATTGAATGAAATCAGTATTTGTAGGGAAATGGTGTTGGGGAAATTGATGAGATTGAAGGCCGATAAGTCCCCAGGGCCTGATAATCTACATCCTAGGGTACTTAAGGAAGTGGCCCTAGAAATAGTAGATGCATTGCTGGTCATCTTCCAAAATTCTATAGATTCTGGAACAGTTCCCATGGATTGGAGGATAGCTAATGTAACCCCACTATTTAAAAAAGGTGGTAGAGAGAAAACGGGGAATTATAGACCGGTAAGCCTTACATCGGTAGTGGGGAAAATGCTAGAGTCCATTATAAAAGATGTAATAGCAGAGCACTTGGAAAACAGTGACAGGATCGGACAAAGTCAACATGGATTTACAAAAGGTAAATCATGCTTGACTAATCTACTGGAATTTTTTGAGGATGTAACTGGTAGAATAGATAAGGGAGAACCAGTGGATGTGGTGTATTTTGGACTTTCAGAAGGCTTTCGATAAGGTCCTGCATAAGAGATTAGCGTGCAAAGTTAAAGCACATGGGATTGGGGGTAAGGTACTGTCTTGGATAGAGAACTGGTTGGCAGACAGGAAGCAAAGAGTTGGAATAAACGGGTCTTTTTCCGAGTGGCAGGCAGTGACTAGTGGGGTACTGCAGGGATCGGTGCTAGGACCCCAGCTATTCACAATATATATAGATGATCTAGACGAGGGAACGAGATGTAATATCTCCATGTTTGCAGACAACACAAAGCTAGGTGGGCGTGTGTGCTGTGAGGAGGATGCAGAAAAACTCTAATATGATTTAGATAGGTTGGGTGATTGTGCAGATGCATGGCAAATGCAGTATAATGTGGATAAATGCGAGGTTATCCACTTCGGTGGCAAAAACAGGAAGACAGATTATTATCTGAATGGCAATAGATTGGGAAAAGGGGAAGTGCAACGAGACCTGGGTGTCCTTGTGCACCAGTCGCTGAAGGTAGGCATGCAGGTGCAGCAGGCGGTTATGAAGGCAAATGGTATGTTGGCCTTCATAGCGAGAGGATTCGAGTACAGGAGCAAGGATGTCTTGCTGCAGTTGTACAGGGCCTTGGTGAGACCACACCTTGGTTATTGTGTGCAGTTTTGGTCGCCTTATCTGAGGAAGGATGTTCTTGCCATGGAGAGAGTGCAGCGAAGATTCACCAGACTGATACCTGGGATGTCAGGAATGATGTATGAGGAGAGATTGGGTCGATTAGGCTTATATTCGCTAGAGTTTAGAAGAATGAGAGGGGATCTCATTGAAACTTATAAAATTCTAACAGGACTAGACAGACTAGACAGACTAGATGCAGGAAGGATGTTCCCGATGGCGGGTGAGTCCAGAACCAGGGGTCACAGTCTAAGGATAAGGGGTAAGCCATTTAGGACTGAGATGAGGAGGAACTTCTTCACCCAGAGAGTGGTGAACCTGTGGAATCCTCTACCACACAAGGCAGTTGAGGCCAATTCATTAAATATATTCAAGAGGGAGTTAAATATATTTCTTAAGGCTAAAGGGATCAAGGGATATGGGGAGAAAGCAGGGACAGGGTACTGAATTTGGATGATCAGCCATGATCTCATTAAATGGCGGAACAGGCTCGAGGGGGCGAATGGCCAACTCCTGCTCCTATCTTCTATGTTTCTATGAACCTGCTCCGCCATTCAATGAGATCATGGCTGATCTTCTGCCTCAACTCCACTTACTGGCCCTATCGCCATATCCCTTGATGCCCTTACTAGTCAGAAATCTATCGACTTCTGTTTTGAATATACCCAATGACTGATCCTCCACAGCCCTCTGGGGTAGAGAATTCCAAAGATTCACCACTCTCTGTGTGAAGAAATGTCTTCTCATCTCAGTCCTGAATGGCCTACCCTTTATCCTGAGGCTGTGGCCCCTGGTTCTAGACTCCCCAGCCAAGGGAAACATTCTCCCAGCATCCATCCTATCAAGCCCTGTAATAATGTTGTATGCTTCAATGAGATCCCCTCTCATTCTTCTGAATTCAAGAGAATACAGGCCTAGTTTACTCAATCTCTTCTCATACGACAGTCCCGCCATCCCAGGAATCAATCTCGTGAACCTTCGTTGCACTCCCTCTATGGCGAGTATATCCTTCCTTAGGTAAGGAGACCAAAATTGTACACAGTACTCCAGGTGTGCTCTCACCAAGGCCCTATATAATTGGAGTAAGACTTCTTTACTCCTGTACTCAAATCCTCTTGTAATGAAGGCCAGCATATCATTTGCCTTCCTAATGGCTTGCTGCACCTACACATTCACTTTCAGTGACTCATGTACAAGGACACCCAGGTCCCTTTGAGCATCTGCCTTCCCCAATCTTTCACCATTTAGGAAATACTCTGCCTTTCTGTTTTTTCTACCAAAGTGGATAACTTCACATTTATCCACATTATATTCCATCTGCCGTGTTCTCGCCCACTCACTGAGCCTTTCGAGATCCCCTTGAAGTCTCTTCACATCCTCTTCACAACTGACACTGCCACCTAGCTTTGTATCATCAGCAAATTTGGAAATGTTACACTTAGTCCCCTCATTCAAATCATTAATATATAGATTGTGAATAGCTGGGGCCCAAGCACCGATTCTTGCGGTACCCCACTAGTCACAGCCTGCCATCCTGAAAAAGACCCGTTTATCCCTACTCTTTGTTTTCTGTCTGTTAACCAATTCTCAATCCATGCTAGTATATTACCCCCAATTCCATGTGCCCTAATTTTGTTCACCAACGTCTTGTGTGGGACAACCAATGCGTCCAATATTCCGATGGCCACCTCTTTCAAAACCCTAGGATGTAGGTCATCCGGTCCTTGGGATTTATCGACTTTTAGTCCCATTAATTTTGCTAGTACTGTTTTTTTACTAATAATAATTTCTTTAAGTTCCTCATTCTGGCTACACCCTTGGTTTTCTCGTATTTCTGGGAGGTTTTGTAGATTGGGAAACTACATTGAAAGGCATGACGGTAGACAAGCAATGGCTAGCATTTAAAGAATTAATACATAATTTACAACAAATATACATTCTTTTACATGCCTTCTGTTGCCTAGGCCCTAAGCTCTGGAATTCCCTGCCTAAACCTGTCCGCCTCGCTGCCTCTCTTTCCTCCTTTAAGACGCTCCTGTTTGACCAAGCTTTTGGTCACCTGCCCTAATTTTTCCTTATGTCATCTTAAAATACTCGTGTGCAGCGCCGTGGGACGTTTTACTACGTTAAAGGCGCTATATAAATACAAGTTGTTGTTGTTGTTTTAAGGCACAAAAACCCCACCGGAAAAGTGGTCCAACCGTGGCTAACAAGAGAAGTTAAAGATAGTATTAGATCAAAGGAAGAGGCTTATAATGTTGACCTACATGGTTTCCCGGTTAAGCAATGTCTAGATCTTAAAATTCTCATCCTTGCCTAGGCCCTAAGCTCTGGAATTCCCTCTCTAATCTTCTTCGCCTCACAGTCACTACCTCTCTCTCCTCCTTTAAGATGTATTTTAAAACATACCCCGTTAAAATGTTGCTGTTTGTGGGATCTTGCTGTTTGCAAAATGACTGCTGTATTTGTCTGTATAAGAACAGTCATAAGAACACCAGCGCACTAGCAAAGGCTATGGGCCCTGACAACATCCCGGCTGTCGTGCTGAAGACTTGTGCTCCAGAACTAGCCGCGCCTCTAGCCAAGCTGTTTCAGTACAGCTACAACACTGGCATCTATCCGACAATGTGGAAAACTGCCCAGGTATGTCCTGTCCACAAAAAGCAGGACAAATCCAGTCCGGCCAATTACCGCCCCATCAGTCTACTCTTAATCATCAGCAAAGTGATGTAAGGTGTCATCGACAGTGCCATCAAGCGGCACTTACTCACCAATAACCTGCTCACTGATGCCCAGTTTGGGTTCTGCCAAGACCACTCTGCTCCCGACCTCATTACAGCCTTGATCCAAACATGGACAAAGGAGCTGAATTCCAGAGGTGAGGTGAGAGTGACTGCCCTTGACATCAAGGCAGCATTTGACCAAGTGTGGCATCAAGGAGCCCTAGTAAAACTGAAGTCAATGGGAATCGGGGGGAAAACTCTCCACTGGCTGGAGTCATACTTAGCACAAAGGAAAATGGTTGTGGTGATTGAAGGTCAATCATAACAGCCCCAGGACATCGCTGCAGGAGTTCCTCATGGTAGTGCCCTAGGCCCAACCATCTTCACTGCTTCATCAATGACCTTCCCTCCAACATAAGGTCAGAAATGGGGATGTTCGCTGATGACTGCACAGTGTTCAGCACCATTCACAACTCCTCAGATAATGAAGCATTCCCTGCCCGTATGCAACAAGTCCTGGATGATGTTCAGGCTTGGGCTGATAAGTGGCAGGTAACATTTGCGCCACAGAAGTGCCAGGCAATGACTATCTCCAACAAGTGAGAGTCTAACCACCTCCCCTTGACGTTCAACGGCATTACCATCACCGAATCCCCCACCATCAACATCCTGGGGGTCACCATTGACGAGAATATTAACTGGACAAGCCACATAAATACTGTGGCAACAAGAGCAGGTCAGAGGCTAGGTATTCTGCAGTGAGTGTCTCATCTCCTGACTCCCCAAAGTCTTTCTACCATCTACAAGGCACAAGTAAGGAGTGTGATGGAATACTCTCCACTTGCCTGGATGAGTGCAGCTCCAACAACACTCAAGAAGCTCGACAACATCCAGGACAAAGTAGCCCGCTTGATTGGCACCCCATCTACCACCTTAAACATTCACTCCCTCCACCACAGGCGTACCATGACTGCAGTGTGTACCATCTACAAGATGCACTGCAGCAACTCTACAAGGCTTCTTCAGCAGCACCTTCCAAACCCTCGACCTCTTCCACCTAGAAGGACAAAGGCAGCAGGCGCATGGGAAATCCACCACCTCCAAGTTCCCCTCCAAGTCACACACCATCCTGACTTCGAAGTATATCGCCGATCCTTCATCATCGCTGGGTCAAAATCCTGTAACTCCCTACATAACAGCACTGTGGGAGCAGCTTCACCACACGGACTGCAGCGGTTCAAGAAGGCGGCTCACCACCACCTTCTCAAGGGCAATTAAGGATGGGCAATAAATGCTGGCCTTGCCAGCGACGCCCACATCCCATAAACAAATTTAAAAAAAACATAAGAAACAGGAGCAGAATTAGGCCATTCAATAAGATCATGGCTGATCTGCTACCTCATCTCCACTTTCCTGCACTACCCTCATGTCTTTGCACTTTAATGTAATTCATTCTCTGGGAACACCTTCCAATGTATCTGAGAGATGTAATAAGGCGCTGTACAAACATAAGACGTTAAGTGCAGATAAAACTCACACGAGACTTTCTGAGAGCATATTTGCTTAAAAGCTGTGGCCAACTGTTTCAGTGCATGTGTGTGTGAGTGTGTGTATACATGTGAGTGTCTACATGTGTGAGAGTGTACATCATAGAATCATAGAAATTTATGGCACAGAAGGAGGACATTCGGCCCATCGTGTCTGTGCCGGCCGAAAAAGAGCTACCCAGCCTAATCCCACTTT
The DNA here is from genome assembly GCA_030390025.1 of Squalus acanthias. NCBI lineage: Eukaryota > Metazoa > Chordata > Chondrichthyes > Squaliformes > Squalidae > Squalus > Squalus acanthias. The sequence continues at coordinate 132,386,199 of CM059430.1, forward strand.
CCAACTCTTGATCCGTAGCCCTGTAGGTTACGGCACTTCAAGTGCATATCCAAGCCCTCTGAAATGGCCTAGCAAACCACTCAGTTGTAACTAACCGCTACGAGAAACAATAATAAGAATGAAACCGGACGGACCACCCGGCATCGACCTCAGCACCGGCTTCAGACACGACAACGGCACACCCAGCCCAGTCAACCCTGCAAAGTCCTCCTCACCAACATCTGGGGACTTTAGCCAAAATTGGGAGAGCTGTCCCACAGACTAGTCAAGCAACAGTCTGACATAGTCATACTCACAGAATCATACCTTTCAGCCAATATCCCAGACTCCTCCATCACCATCCCTGGGTATGTCCTGTCCCACCGGCAGGACAGACCCACCAGAGGTGGAGGCACAGTGGTATACAGTCAGGATGGAGTGGCCCTGGGATTCCTCAACATTGACTCCAGACCCCATGAAGTCTCATGGCTTCAGGTCAAGCATGGGCAAGGAAACCTCCTGCTGATGAATCAGTACTCCTCCATGTTGAACACCACCTGGAAGAAGTAACAAGGGCACAGAATGTACTCTGGGTGGGGGACTTCAATGTCCATCACCAAGAGTGGCTCAGTAGCACCACTACTGTCCGAGCTGACCAAGTCCTGAAGGACATTGCTGCCAGACTGGGCCTGCGGCAGGTGGTGAGAGAACCCAACATGAGGGAAAAACCTATTTGACCTCATCTGCATCAATCTACCTGTCACAGATGCTTCTGGCCATGACAGCATTGGTAGCAGTGACCACCGCACAGTCCTTGTGGAGACAAAGTCCCGTCTTCACACTGAGGACACCCTCCATCGTGTTGTGTGGCACTACCACCGTGCTAAATGGGATAGATTCAGAACAGATCTAGTAGCTCAAAACTGGGCATCCATGAGGCGCTATGGGCCATAAGCAGCAGCAGAATTGTATTCCACCACAATTTGTAACCTCATGGCCTGGCATACCCCTCACTGTACCATTACCATCAAGCCAGGGGACCAACCCTGGTTCAATAAGGAGTGTAGAAGAGCATGCCAGGAGTAGCACCAGGCATACCTCTAAATGAGGTGCCAACCTGGGGAAGCTGCAACACAGGACAACATGCATGCTTAACAGTGGAAGCAGCATGCTATAGACAGAGCTAAGCGATCCCACAATCAATGGATCAGATCAAAGCTCTGCAGTCCTGCCACATCCAGTCGTGAATGTTGGTGGACAATTAAACAACTAACGGGAGGAGGAGGCTCCATGAATATTCCCATCCTCAATGATGGTGGAGCCCAGCACGAAAGTGCAAAAGACAAGGCTGAAACATTCGCAACCACCTTCAGCCAGAAGTGCCGAGTGGATGATCCATATCGGCCTACTCCCATGGTCCCCACCATCACGCAAGCCAGTCTTCAGTCAATTCGATTCACTCCATGTGATATCAACAAATGGCTGAGCGCACTGGATACAGCAAAGACTATGGGCCCCGACAACATCCCAGCTGTCATGCTGAAGACTTGTGCTCCAGAACTAGCCGCGCCTCAAGCCAAGCTGTTCCAGTACAGCTACAACACAGGCATCTACCCGACAATATGGAAAACTACCCAGGTATGTCCTGTCCACAAAAAGCAGGACCAATTTCACCCTAACCCTTCCCTTCTTCTCCAGATACCTTCTCCGTATTTTATTTCAATTGATGCTACAACAGGTAAATATAGACTTTGGCACGACTGTCAGCCAATGAAACCAAACTCCCCAGGTGGACCTCGCTTACCACCCCCGCAGAATGGAACAACTTGCATTTTGGAGTTGGGATTCAGGTCTGGTTCAACCACCACAGCAGCTATAGTTATGTGAGGAAGGAGCCCGTTTATCTTTGTCCCAATTATTTTGTGTCTCTGAGAAAGAAAAAAAGAAAGAAAGACAGAATGAAAGATAGAAAGAAAGATAGAAAGAAAGAAAGACAGAAAGAAAGATAGAAGAAAGATAGAAAGAAAGATAAAAAGAAAGAAAGATAGAAAGAAAGATAGAAAGAGAGATAGAAAGAAAGATAGAAAGAAAGATAGAAAGAAAGATAGAAAGAAAGAAAGATAGAAAGAGAGAAAGATAGAAAGAAAAGAAGAAAAAAGAAAGACACATTTGCATTTATAGAATGATACAGCACAGAAGGAGGCCATTCGGCCCATCGTGCCTGTGCCGGCTCTTTGAAAGAGCTCTCCAATTAGTCCCACTCCCCCCTGCTCTTTCCCCAGAGCCCTGCAAATTTTTCCCCTTTAAGTATTTATTCAATTCCCTTTTGAAAGTTATTATTGAATCTGCTTCCACCGCCCTTTCAGGCAGCGCATTCCAGATCACAACAACTCGCTGTGCAAAAAGATTTCTTCTCATCTCCCCTCTGGTTCATTTGCCAATTACCTTAAATCTGTGTCCTCTGGTTACCGACCTTTCTGCCTCTGTTTCACTTCATAAAGTTTCTCTTTATTTATTATATCAAAATATATGATTTTGAACACCTCTATTAAATCTCTCCTTAACCTTCTCTGCTCTAAAGAGAACAATCCCAGCTTCTTTAATCTTTCCATGTAACTGAAGTCCCTCATCCCCGGGACCATTCTAGTAAATCTCCTCTGCACCCTCTCTCAGGCCTTGACCTCCTTCTTAAAGTGGAATTGGACTCAATACTCCAGCTGGGGCCTAACCAGTGATTTATAAAGTTTTAGCATAACCTCCTTGCTTTTGTACTCTATACCTCTGTTTATAAAGCCAAGTTGGCTACAAAACAGAAAACAGAGAGTAGGTGTTGAAGGTAGCTACTCAGACTGGTGGAAGGTGGAAAGAGGTGTTCCACAGGGATCGGTTCACCATTTACATTAACGATTTGAACTCAGGAATCGGGAGTACAATTTCAAAATTTGCAGAAGACACCAAATTGGGGGGTGCAGTTAATACAGAGGAGGACTGCGACAAAATACAGGAAGACATTAATAAAAGTGTCAGCTGTGTCTCAGTGGGTAGCACTCTCGCCTCTGAGTCAGAAGGTTGTGGGTTCAAGTCCCACTTCAGGGACTTGAGCACATCTTTTTCTTAGGCAGTCCCTCGGAACCGAGGATGACTTGCTTCCACATTAAAAATGAGTTTGCAGGTGACTGATGAGTCCAATGCGGGACCTACAGTCTCTGTCACAGGTGGGGCAGACAGTAGTTGAAGGGGCGGGTGGGCGGAGTGCTTGGGTTGACGTGCGCTGCTTGCGCTTGGCTTCCGCTTGCTCCTGGCGAAGAGACTCGAGGTATTCGGCGCCTTCCCGAATGCTTCTCCTCCACTTTGTGCGGTCTTGGGCCAGGGATTCCCAGGTGCCGGTGGGGATGTTGCACTTTTTCAAGGAGGCTTTGAGGGTGTCCTTGAAGCGTTTCCTCTGCCCACCTGGGGCTCTCTTGCCGTGTCGGAGCTCTGAGTAGAGCGCTTGTTTTGGGAGTCTCGTATCGGGCATGCAGATGATGTGACCCCTCCATCGGAGCTGATCTAGGCTGACACTCCCAGTGCAGTGCTGAGGGAGTGCTGCACTGTCGGAGGTGCCGTCTTTCGGTTAAACTGAGGCCCCGTCTGCTCTCTCAGGTGGATGTAAAAGATCCCATGGCACTATTTCGAAGAAGAGTAGGGGAGTTATCCCCGGTGTCTTGGCCAATATTTATCCCTCAATCAACTTAACAACAACAGTTTATCTGATTATTATCACATTGCTGTTTGTGGGAGCTTGCTGTGCGCAAATTGGCTGTTGCATTTCCCACATTACAACAGTGACTACACTCCAAAGTACTTAATCGGCTGTAAAGCGCTTTGAGACGTCCGGTGGTCATGAAAGGCGCTATAGAAATGCAAGTCTTTCTTTCTTCTTTAACTTGGCAAATCAACTTCAATATAGATAAGTGTGAGGTGGTACATTTTCATGGGAAGAATAAATGTTTAAGGGGTAGAGGAACAGAGGGATCTGGGGGTGCAGATACACAAATCACTAAAATTAGCGATGCATGTTAAAAATATCATAAAAAAGCAAACAAAGCACTGGGGTTCATTTCTAGAGAAATAGAATTGAAAAGCAGAGAAGTTATGTTAAACTTGTATTGAATCCTGGTTAGACCACACTTGGAGCACTGTGAATATTTCTGGTCTCCATATTATAAAAAGGATATAGAGGCAGTGGAGAAAGTGCCAAAAAGATTTACTTGGATGATACCAGAACTGAGAGGTTATACCTATCAGGAAAGATTGAACAGGCTGGAGCTCTTTCCTCGAGGAAGGAGAAGACTGAGGGGTGACATACATATATCAACAACAACAAAAACTTGCATTTATATAGCACCTTTAACGCAGTAAGATGTCCCAAGGCGCTTCACAGGAGCGTTATCAAACAAAAATTGACACCAAGCTACATAAGGAGATATCAGGACTGATTGCCAAAAGCTTGGTCAAAGAGGATAGGTTTGAAGGAGCATCTTAAAGGAGGAAAGAGAGGTAGAGAGGCGGAGAGGTTTAGGGAGGGAATTCCAGAGCTTAGGGCCCAGGCAGCTGAAGGCACGGCCACCAATGGTGGAGCAATGAAAATCGGGGATGCGCAAGAGGCCAGAATTGGAGGAGCGCAGAGATCTCGGGGGGTTGTAGGGATGAGGAGTTTAAAGAGATAGGGATTCATCTGGTTACTGACGCTCAGTTTCTTTTTATTTAATCTATCAAAACCCCTCATAACTTTGAACACCTCAATTAAATCTCCCCTTAACCATCGCTGCGGTAAGGAGAGCAATCCCAGCGTCCCTAGACTCTCCTGGGCTGATGTGCTCAGCAATCAGAGCCTTCAGGGACGAGTATCGATGCTGGCTCTTAATCTGATAAATTGCATGAGCCAATATGGAAATGTAACATTTCCTTTGAACACCCAGGGCAGCAATGCTACATATTTATGAGGTGCCCACACTCAGATGGGGAGCCAAGTCCTGCTATCCCTTCAGAAAATTAAAATCAATTGAAATTTATTTAACAGTGTATTAAAAGGAAGCTTGAAGCTCTACCCCTCACGATCCCTCACTAAAGCACCAACAGCTGCAGTGATTAAGCATCAGCTTGTAAATTAATTTTACTAATGAGATGCACCTCTAATGTATTTTCACAAACACAGCTCAGGGTCACTATTGCTGGGCAATCACCATCTGTAGCAACTAACTCTCCAGCGTTGGCGACAATAATGAAATTTCAAAAAGTTAAAGTCACATCTTCCCCTTTGCAATTCACCCAGTCTAATGCAACTCTCACCTCACTCCCCGTACCCTTTAATATCTCACCCAGTCTAATGCAACTCTCACCTCACTCCCCGTACCCTTTAATATCTCACCCAGTCTACTGCAACTCCCACCTCACTCCCGGTACCCTTTAATATCTCACCCAGTCTAATGCAACTCTCACCTACTCCCCGTACCCTTTAATATCTCACCCAGTCTAATGCAACTCCCAACTCACTCCCTGTACCCTTTAATATCTCACCCAGTCTAAATCCACTCTCCTCTCGCTCCCCGTACCGTTTAATATCTCACCCAGTCTAACCCCACTCTCCCCCTCACACCCCATACCCTTTAATATCCCACCCAGTCTAATCCCACTCTCCCCCTCACTCCCCATACCCTTTAATATCCCACACAGTCTAATCCCACTCTCCCACTCACTCCCCATACCCTTTAATATCCCACCCAGTCTAATCCCACTCTCCCACTCACTCCCTGTACCCTTTAATATCTCACCCAGTCTAATCCCACTCTCCCCCTCACTCCCCATACCCTTTAATATCCCACCCAGTCTAATCCCACTCTCTCCCTCTCTCCCCATACCCTTTAATATCCCACCCAGTCTAATCCCAATCTCCCCCTCACTCCCCGTACCATTTAATATCCCACCCAGTCCAATCCCACTCTCTCCCTCTCTCCCCATACCCTTTAATATCTCACCCAGTCTAATCCCACTCTCCCCCTCACTCCCCACACCATTTAATATCCCACACAGTCTAATCTCACACTCCCCTCACTTCCCGTACCCATTTATATCCCACCCAGTCTAATCCCACTCTCCCCCTCACTCCCTGTACCCTTTAATATCCCACCCAGTCTAATCCCACTCTCCCCCTCACTTCCTGTACCATTTAATATCTCACCCAGTCTAATCCCACTCTCGCACTCACTCACCATACCGTTTAATATCTCATCCAGTCTAATCCCACTCTCCCCCTCACTCCCCATACCCTTTAATATATCACCCAGTCTAATCCCACTCTCCCACTCACTCCCCGTAACATTTAATATCCCACCCAGTCCAATCCCACTCTCTCGCTCTCTCCCCATACCCTTTAATATCTCACTCAGAATAATCCCACTCTCCCTCTCAATCCCCACACTGTTTAATATCCCACCCAGTCTAATCTCACTCTCCCCTCACTCGCCGTACCCTTTAATATCCCACCCAGTCTAATCCCACTCTCTCCCTCTCTCCCCATACCCTTTAATATCCCACCCACTCTACTCCCACTCTCCCGCTCACTCCCCGTACCCTTTAATATCCCACCCACTCTAATCCCACTCTCCCGCTCACTCCCCGTACCCTTTAATATCTCACCCAGTCTAATCCCACTCTCCCTATCACACCCCGTACCCTTTAATATCCCACCCAGTCTAAACCCACTCTCCCCCTCAGTCCCCATACCATTTATTATCCCACACAGTCTAATCCCACTCTCCCCCTCACTCCCCATATCCTTTAATATCCCACCCAGCCTAATTGCACTCTCCCTCTCTCCCCGTACCCTTTAATATCCCAGCCACTCTAATCCCACTCTCCCCCTCACTCCCCTTACACTTTAATATCCCACCCACTCTAATCCCACTCTCCCCCTTCCTCCCCGTACCCTTTAATATCCCACCAAGTCTAATCCCACTCTCCCCCTCACTTCCTGTACCCTTTAATATCCCACCCATTCCAATCCCACTCTCTCCCTTTCTCCCCATTAATTTTATATCCCACCTAGTCTATTCCCACTCTTTCCCTCTCTCCCCATTACTTTAATATCCCACCAATCTAATCTCACTCTCCCCCTCTCGCCCCATACCCTTTAATATCCCACCCAGTCTATTCCCACTCTCCCGCTCACTCCCCGTACCATTTAATATCCCACCCAGTCTAATCCCACTCTCCCCTCACTCCCCGTACCCTTTAATATCCCACCCAGTCTATTCCCACTCTCCCGCTCACTCCCCGTACCATTTAATATCCCACCCAGTCTAATCCCACTCTCCTGCTCACTCCCCGTACCATTTAATATCCCACCCATTCCAATCCCACTCTCTCCCTCTCTCCCCATACCCTTTAATATCCCACCCAGTATAATCCCACCCTCCCCCTCAATCCCCCTACCCTTTAATAACCCAGCCAGTCTAATCCCACTCTTTCCCTCACTCCCCGTGCACTTTAATATCCCACCAAATCTAATCCCACTCTCTCCCTCACTCCCCGTACCCATTAATATCCCACCCACTCTAATCCCACTCTCCCGCTCACTCCCCGTACCCTTTAATATTTTACCCCGTCTAATCCCACTCTCTCCCTCTCTCCCCATACCCTTTAATATCCCACCCACTCTAATCCCACTCTCCCGCTCACTCCCCGTACCCTTTAATATCTTACCAAGTCTAATCCCACTCTCCCTCTCACTCCCTGTACCCTTTAATATCCTACCCAGTCTAATCTCACTCTCTCCCTCTCTCCCCATACCCTTTACTATCCCACCCACTCTAATCCCACTCTCCCTCTCATCCCCGTACCCTTTAAAATCCCACCCAGTCTAATCCCACTCTCCCCCTCACTCCCCATACCCTTTAATATCCCACCCAGTCTAATCCCACTCTCCCCCTCTCCCCATACCCTTTAATATCCCACCCACTCTAATCCCACTCTCCCCCTCACTCCCCGTACCCTTTAATATCTCACCCAGTCTAATCCCACTTTCCCCCTCACTCTCCGTACCCTTTAATATCCCACCTCATCTAATCCCACTCTACCCTCTCTCCCCATTATTTTAATATCCCACAATCTAATCCCACTCTCCCCCTCTCTCCCCATACCCTTTAATACCCCACCCAGTCTAATCCCACTCTTCCCCTCTCTCCCCATACCCTTTAATATCCCACCCACTCTAATCCCACTCTCCCGCTCACTCGCCGTACCCTTTAATATCCCACCCAGTCTAATTCCACTAATCCCTAACACTCTCCCGCTCACTCGCCGTACCCTTTAATATCCCACCCAGTCTAATTCCACTCTCCCCCTCTCTCCCCATACCCTTTAATATCCCACCCACTCTAATCCCACTCTCCCCCTCACTCCCCGTACCCTTTAATATCCCACCCAGTCTAATCCCACTCTCCTGCTCACCAACTGTGGCTAACAAGAGAATTTAAAGATAGTATTAGATCAAAGGAAGAGGCTTAAAAATTTGACCTAAATTTTTTCCCGGTTAAGCAATGCCTCGATCTTAAAATTCTCATCCTTGCCTAAGCCCTAAACTGTGGAATTCCCTCTCTAATTCTCTTCGCCTCACAGTCGCTACCTCTCTCTCCTCCTTTAAGACGCATTTTAAAACATACCCCGTTAAAATGTTGCGGTTTGTGGGATCTTGCTGTTTGCAAAATGGCTGCTGTATTTGCCTGTATAAGAACAGTCATAAGAACATAAGAACATAAGAACATAAGCAATAGGAGCAGGAGTAAGCCATTTGCCCCTTCGAGCCTGCTCCGCCATTCAATAAGATCATGGCTGATCTTTTACCTCATCTCCACTTTCCTGAACTATCCCCATATCCCTTGTTCCCTTAATATTCAACAATCTATCGATCTCTGTCTTGAATATACTCAATGACTGAGCCTCCACAGCCCTCTGGGGTAGAGAATTCCAAAGATTCACCACCCTTTGAGTGAAGAAATTTCTCCTTATCTCAGTCCTAAATGGCCGACCCCTTATTCTGAGACTTTGACCCCTGGTTCTAGACTCCCCAGCCAGGGGAAACATCCTCCCTGCATCTACCCTGTCAAGCCCTGTAAGAATTGTGTATGTTTCAATGAGATCACCTCTCATTCCTCTAAACTCTAGAGAATATAGGCCTAGTCTACTCAATCTCTCCTCATAGGATAATCCCCCCATCCCAGGAACCAGTCTGGTGAACCTTCGTTGCACTCCCTCTATGGCAAATATATCCTTCCTTAGCTAAGGAGACCAAAACTGTACACAATACTCCAGGTGTGGTCTCACCAGGGCCCTATATAATTGCAGTAAGACATCTTTACTCTTATACTCAAATCCTCGTGTAATAAAGGCCAGCATACCATTTGCTTTCCTAATTGCTTGCTGTACCTGCATGTTAACTTTCAGTGATTTGTGTACAAGGACACCCAGGTCCCTCTGAACACCAACATTTCCCAATCTCTCACCATTTAAAAAATATTCTGCTTTTCTATTTTTCCTACCAAAGTGGATAACTTCACATTTCTCCACATTATATTCCATTTGCCATGTTCTTGCCCACTCACTTAGCCTGTCTATATCCCCTTGAAGCCTCTTTGCATCCTCCTCACAACTTACATTCCCACCTAGATTTGTATCATCAGCGAACTTTGATATATTACATTTGGTCCCCTCATCCAAATCATTGACGTAGATTGTGAATAGCTGAGGCACAAGCACTGATCCTTGCGGTACCCCACTAGTTACGGGCTGCCAACCCAAAAATGACCCATTTATTCCTACTTTCTGTTTTTTGTCCGTTAACCAATCCTCAATCCATGCTAGTATATTATCCCCAATCCCATGATGTTGTTTAATAGCCTCTTGTGCGGCACCTTATTGAGTGCCTTCTGAAAATCCAAATACACCAGATCCACTGGTTCCCCCTTAACTATTCTGCTAGTTACAACCTCAAAAAACTCTACCAGATTTGTCAAACATGATTTACCCGTTGAAGGCCCGCTGCCTAACCAGAGATCAGGGGAGCCCAGAACATCCGCGCCTGGAAAAAACTGCTCAATACGCTGCTATCTCTGCCACCGCCTAGGCCACTGTGCCCGTCAATACTACAATCCCCCAAGGCAGATAGGCCCCGACCCAGTCGACCAGAGGCTTGAGAGAGCGGAGGCAGCCCTAGCCGCCCTAAGCACCAGTCAGAAAGCTTTACCGGTCTCCGTGGTACAACAGCAGGATGGGTCATTTCCACCATCACCCGCGCTCTGACTCCCGCAGGTAAAAAGGGGAGGGGGGGCTTCCCCTCTCCAACACGATGGTCATGGGAGGCCGGTAGTCCGAACTGTTGATTCGGGAGGCCATCAACAACTAATGCTGGTCGACTCTGGGTCCTCTGTCACCATCATCCACGATCCCCACCCCGACCCCACAAAGGGTGCACCCCAGCTTTTATCAGGTTTTGACAATTCAACCCAGGCGACCATACATGGGTCCCTTTCCATAGTATTGGACATAGCAGGGGCGCAGGTCGCGGTTCAAAACCCCATCTATATGTCTATGCAGACCGGGCAGGGAATATCAGGTAGCGATGTGCTCGGCAGTCATCAGGCAGTGGTTGACTATGCCAACAATTGTATCTGGTGGAACCTTCAAAATGGACCCCCCCACCCCAGTGTCCAGCGCGCACTCGGTATTCGCGATTAAACAATCAGAGGACTACGAACCAGCCACCTCTGCAGACCCGGACGTCCGAGCGATCTGTGAGTCAGTCCCGGGAGCATTCGCAACCCACAAACATGATTGCAGAGGCATGACCGAACCCGAGGAGATTAACAGTCCGGTCCACACCCCCGTGAAACAGTCCTCATACCCGGCCGAGAGTAGACCATACATTCGAGCTACCATCGAGTCATTGTTAAAGCAGGGTGTTGTCTGCAAAGGCACATTTACAACTAACTCGCCCGTCTGGCCGGGCAAGAAGCCAGATGACAGTTGGCGGTTAACTATCGGCTACCGCAAGCTCAACTCAGTCACCCCCGCGTGTGCTCCGGTGGTTCGGGAGACACCCACCCTACTCTCCCAGACTCCCAGTGGCAGTAATCAGTACAGAATGAGATTCAGTAGAAAACATCAGAAATTGAAAATTGGCTTGTGGGAGAAAGGATAAAATAGTTATGATAGAATAAAGGAGAAAAGGGAAGATCATGTCTCTTTTCTGCTGTTGTGCAGGTTTTTATTTGTTTTCAGTGTGAATGTTAATGTCTTTTTACAAGGCATCTATGAATGTTTAAGAAGAATGTGCGAATAAGATTGTGCACTCGGAATTGAAAAAAAAAACTTTCAACTACAATTTAAGTTAAGCTGGTGTGGAAAAACAGAGAAAAACAAAAAGTTTGTTTAACAAAAGATTAAGTTTCAGTCTAAGATTTAACCTTGGAGTCGCGGTTGCTATTTGTTTTGTTTAAATGTGAAAACTAATTTTTCTCCAGTTGTATTCAGTATTTTTACAGTCATTTGAAAAGGCATCTGAAGAAAGAACAAAGAGAAATATTATGTAACTTACTGTGTTTTTCTTTGTTTTATTTTCTGTTCTGTATTGTGTTTAATTAATAAGAATATTTGCTCCGCCGCCTTATAAACCTGCAAAGGAGTTAACCCTTTCTGCTGGCAGATGATTTTTAAAAATTGGTTCACCAAACAACTTTGATCTATGTTTTCTATCTTTAATATTGTGTTGGACAGTAAAGTTTCTCCAGGCGCTCATGAATGGGAGAGAATCTGGTATTAATGGGAATTTTCTTTCTAGTGAAAGTCAGGAAAGTGTAGTTAGGAATAGTAAATTGATAGCTTTCTCTTGGAGACATTTGTGTCCCTGCCTATAATGAACTTTTAAAGAAAACTGAATTTGATAGTCCGGCCACTACCCAAGGCATCGGGACCATGCAGAGGAAGATGAGCAAAGATCTCCAGACAATCTTTTGATAGGATCACCTGAAAGCCCGAGAATGGGTTGTATCAGATGGCACGTGTGGCACGATTACCATCCGCAAATGCGTGGTGAATTTGCACTGAAGAACGGGTCTCAGACAACAGCAAGACATGAAATGGTTAATGTGGCTCAGGAGAGCGAGACAACTTTTAAAGCATTGACACATACTCCATCGAGAAACTATCTAATTAATGAAACAATCAGAATAGAGTTAAACACAATTAGAGGGATTGAAATTGAAGTTGAAGCAGAGAGTTACATGGAATTTGGATTGGGACAATTGAGGGCCAAGGAGAAATGTTTAGTAAGAATTATCCACAAGATGGATACAAGTAAAAGAGATCTGGAGAATCTTTTAAGTCCATGATTTGTTGATTAGATGTTAAACTGTAGTGTCGCTTGAAGTGATTGTAAGACTGAATTATAACTGTGGCTGCAATAATTGTGTTTTGTAGGTAACAGAGCGTGGGAAAAACCAGTGCGAATCCAGTATGAGGTGGTTTTGGTGGTGCCTCCTGTGTCACTATTTCCGCAACTACCATGCTTTGCGGGTCTAACAGGACCTGTCCCATCAATCAACACGTTTTACTCAATATCAAAACTTATGCTCAGGTTAAACTGACAGTAAATGAGATACTTAAGTAGGAGCTGCACAATTATGTGGCACAATTTGGATACTACATTCCCCTGTTGTCTAAGGGTTTCAGTGAGCTCGTGATGCGACTGAACTCCTCCCTAAAGCATTTTTATGTTTTGGAGCAAGACAACTCGAGAATGGATATTGAAATTGACAGCATAGGGGACAACTGATACTGGTGGGATATTAGGCTTAATACATCAGCACACCCTTAGGTTCGTATTATTTCACACGCTCTGGTAGTTCTCCAACTTGTAATGATACTGTATTTAATATATGTAACCTGTGTAGTAAGATTTTAATACATAAGCCAATTGTATACTCATGCCTATGACTAACCAGTACCAACAAATTAATTGAGCACACCGAAAGAGAAGATCCGAAGCAATGTAGAGGAGACCCCAGGCGGGGTAACATCAGGAGAGATAGAAGAAACAGAGGATACCCCAGGCGGGGCAGAATTGGAACACCGGAACAGTGAATTGAATTTGAGTAAGGGGTCAGAGGTTGCTGTAAGGGGTATCTTAATCGCTCCCACACCCCTCCGGTTCCTAGACTTTGGACTTATTTAGGGGTTGTGAACAAAATTGCAGTAAACGACAGGTTCTGATGAAAGAATTTTACTTTATTGAAAGAAAAAAGGTAACAAACTTGAAACACACTTATTACTTAAAACACAGATGGGGAGCACACGGTACAAGCGAGGGAAATGACGATATATCAAACAAAACCTTATCCCTCCCAAAGATCCCACTATCTAGCTAGGTTTTTGGTTTCAGGAGATCAGGGATAATGCTCACCAACGAATCCTTGACAGGATTTTAGAGTATTTTGTTTAAAAGACTCTGTAAGGCCCTTGTTGCTGCGAGGTGTCCGATGGTCACTGAGGCAGTCGCTCTGGTTTCTTCTTGCGTGCTGGTCTGTTTTCTGTCCTTCTTCCTCATGGCTTGTGGTAGGTTTTGCTGGAGCAGGGAGAGAGCTGTGTCCGCGTGGTCAGCCAGTCCGAAAGAGAGAGAAATTATGGCACAGGCTTTCAAATTATACTGTTTCTTTTTCGCGCCCAAAAAACCCTTACTAAAACGGATTCCTTTTGGTTGCAAATGAACCTTGCTTAGTCCAATTGTCTAGTTTTGGCGGGCTTGCCAGTTCCGATGGCTTTTGCTCAGTGTTAAACATGTCTTGATCGTTTTCCGATTTAAACACAGCCTTATCTACGCGCCAAATCTCCCCCTATTGTCCTAGGTCTGTTGGCGGGCTTTTAAATCTGTTCTGTGGATACCTGGTTGATTGTTTTTTTTGATGGGATAATGGCTATGAAACTGTGATCGAAGTTTTATTGTCAGGAATCGTTTTTAGATTTCCAGCATCTTGTTTGCCCCTGGGGATTCATATTTGAATGTGTTTGTGAGTTTTTGCTTTGTCTCTTGCACCTTGGTAGGATTTGTAGTGTAAACAATTCCCAGACAGCTTGATTTGTTCACTGCCTGGCCACGCCCCTCGCAGCTTGTGTCTGTGAAAGGCGTCTCTCCCAACAGTAAGATTCAAAAAGTCAGTTTCCTCAGGTTTTTTTCTTCCCTGATCTTTAGGTTTTTCCATCAAATCACTTCACTTAGGCCCCATCATCCCAAGTTTGTATGAAAAGTCCAAAAATCACTCCCTTTAGGGCTCTGTTCGAGTTTCTGGGGGATTTTGCGAAGCCTACATGCTCCTCCCCTCAAAGGAATGGACTGTAAGAAAGGGGGAAATCTTCATTTTCGAGACTCCCTACTAACTAACGCCCAAGTTGAGAGAGCAATAAGAACTAGCTAGATTAGTCAAGAGCCGATTGTGAGAAGTCAATAAGGATATTTCCTTCTCAAGGTAGGGAGATGTAAGAAATTCTGACAGGTCTAGACAGACTAGATGCAGAAGGAATGTTTCCCTTGGCGGGTGAGAACAGAACTAGAGGACATAATTTAAGGATAAGGGCTAAACCATTTAGGACAGAAATGAGGGGAAATTTCTTCACTCAAAGAGTGGTGAACCTGTGGAACTCATTGCCACAGAGGGCAGTGTACGCCAGCTCATTAAATATATTTAAGAGGGAATTAGATATATTTCTACAGGCAAAAGGGGTTAAGGGTTACGGAGAGAAGGCGGGGACGGGATACTGAATTGGAGGATCAGCCATGATCACATTAAATGGCGGAGCAGGCTCGAAGGGCCGGATGGCCTACTCCTGCTCCTATCTTCTATGTAAAAATCTATGTAAAAAAAATCATGGATTGAAAGAAATAATAGTCTGTTACGAGTGGGCATAGCTAGGCCTGATACGGGATGTAGCAAGGAGCTGTAGGATAAACAAGCTGTCTACAAAGAGGGCAACAAGACCTTTAGAACTGAGATAAGGAGGAAAATGACCTCATGAGGCTGGGAGGGGGATGTCAGAGGTAGCCGCTCCCTTGTAACTGGACAATGGGATGGGGTACAAATGATTGACACCAGGTATCCACCAGTCCACTGAAATAACTATAAATATAGACGACCGAGAGAGGAAATCAGGCAGTTAGGGGTGAAGGCTTCTCCAAGGTGGCTACAACCTAACACCTTGGTCAAGTTTAGCCTCTCAGGTGGCTGACGGCCTAACACCTCCAACAGCTCGAGGGATGACCCAACGGAAGTGACCGCTGCAGCAGACTGCAGGAATCCACCCAATCCAAGCCCACCATACTGCCTCACCGTAGATCGTAGATCGCTCTCTATTGTCACGGGTTGTATGTCTATTATACTCAGCTTAAACCATATGTAATATCTGATTATGCTTTAAAACTGTAGCTCTTCAATAAAAAGCCTTACAACTCCAAGACCCTTTGGGTAATCTGTGTGTGACCTGTGATCCTAATCTTACATTTTCATAAATCCGTGTTGACACTGCCCAATCCTATTATTATTTTCTAAGTGCCCTGTCCTTAATAATAGATTCTAGGATTTTCCCTGTTATTGATGTCAGGCTAACTTATCTGTAGTTCCTCATTTTCCCTCTCCCACTTTCTTAAATAGTGGGGTTATATTTGCTACCTTCCAATCCGCGGAACCGTTCTAGAATCTATGGAATTTTGGAAGATGACAACCAATGCATCCACTATCTCTATAGCCACCTCTTTTAAAACCCTAGGATGTAGGCCATCGGGGTCCAGGGGATTTATTGGCTTCCAGTCCCATTAATTTCTCCAGTACTATTTTTTACTAATACTAATTTCTTTCAGTTCCTCATTCTCGCTAGACGCTTGGTTCTCCACTATTTCCGGGAAGTTTTTTGCGTCTTCTTCTCTGCCATTTCCTTATTCCCCATTATAATTTCTCCTGTCTCAGTCTGTAGGGGACCCACATTTACTTTCGCTAATCTTTTCCTTTTTACATACCTATAGAAGCTTTTACTGCCTGTTTTTATGTCTCTCGCTAGTTTACTCTCAGATTCTATTTTCCCTTTCTTTATCAATTTCTTGGTCCTCATTTGCTGAATTCTAAAATCCTCCCAATCCTCAGGCTTACTACTCTTTTTGGCAACATTATAAGCCTCTTCCTTTAATCTAATATTATCTTTAATTTTCTTGTTAGTCATGGTTGGACCATTTTTCCCGTGGTGTTTTTATTCCTTAAGGGAATGTATATTCATTGCAAATTATGAATTATTTCTTTAAATGTTTGCCATTGCTTTTCTACTGTCATATTGTTTAATCTAGTTCCCCAACCTACCTTAGCTAACTTGCCTCTCATACCTACGTAGTTTGCTTTGTTGAGGTTTAGGATCTTAGTTTCGGACTTAACTAAATCACTCTCAAACTCAACATAAAATTCTCTTATATTATGATCACTGCTCCCCAGAGGCTCCTTTACTACAAGGTTATTAATTTACCTTGTGTCATTGCACAGTACTAGATCTAAAATAGCAAATTTCCTGGTAGGTTCCTTGACATACTGATCTAGAAAACTATCTTGAATGCATTCCATGAACACTTCCTCTGCACTATTTCTGCAAATTTGGTTTACCCAGTCTATATGGAAGTTAAAGTACCCCATGATTACTCTATTATCCTTGTTACATGTATCTCTAATTTCCTGATTTATAATCTGCCTGACACTACAACCACTGTTTGGGGGCCTATAGACTGCTCCCACTAGTGTTTTCTGCCCCTTGTTGTTTCTTAGCTCCACCCAAACTGATTCTACATTTTGTTTTTCTGATCCAAGATCCTTTCTCTCTACTGTCTTTATTCCCTCCTTTATTATCAGGGTTACCCCTCCTACTTTTCCATTCTGCAAGTCTCTTCTAAAAGTCAAATATCCTGGAATTTTAGTCCCTAACTTTGCAACCACGTCTCTGTAATGGCTATTAAATCAAACCCATTTATTTCTATCTGTGCTATTAATTCATCTATTTTGTTGTGAATGCTTCGTGCCTTTAGCTTTAACTTTTTTCTATTTTTCCCTGATGTCACTTTAGTCACTAATGCCCTACTACCTTTGCTACTCTCTCTCTGTCCCTTCCTGACACACTCTGCTTATCTTTATCCAGTTCACTACTCTGCTCTAGAGCCTTGACATTTCTCGCGCTGCTTTTGATGTTACCCTTTCCTGAATCCTCCCATCACCCCCCCACCCCCTTCATTAGTTTAAAGCCCTATCTACCGCCCTAGTTATTCGATTTGCCAGGATGCTGGTCCCAGCCCGGTTTAAATGGAGCCCGTCCCCACGGAACAGCTCTCTCTTTCCCAAGTACTGGTGCCAGTGCCTCATGAATTGAAACCCCTGCCTCCCACATCACTCTTTGAGCCATGCATTTAACCTTGTAATCTGTTTGGTCTTATGCCAATTTGCGCGTGGCTCAGGTAGCAATCTAGAGATTATTACCTGTGAGGTTCTGCATTTTAATTTCGACCCTAGCTCCTCAAACTCTCTCAGCAGAACCTCATTCCTAGTTCTACCTATGTTGTTGGTTCCTACATGGACTACAACAACGGGATCCTCACCATTCCATTCCAAGTTCTTCTCCAGCTGCAAGGAGACATCCTTTACCCTGGCACCGGGCAGGCAACACAGCCTTCGGAACTCCCGGTCGCGGCTGCAGAGAACAGTATATATCCCTCTGACTATATGTCCCCTACCACTACCACATTCCTTTTCACTCCCCCCACTTGAATGGCCTCCTGTGCCTCGGTGCCATGGTCTGTTTGCTCATCCACCCTGCAGTCCTTGTTCTCATCCCCACAGGTAGCAAGTATCTCATACCTGTTGGTCAAAGTCAAGGGCCGAGGCTCCTCCATCACTACATCCTGGGTCCCCATATCTTCCTGACTCGCAGTCACACCCTCCTGTCCCTGACCATTGACGAACTCTAAAGTACTCATTCGAAAGACGGCTCCTCCGACAGTACAGTACTTCCTCACTACTGCACTGGTTAGATTTTTGTGCTCAAGTCTCTGGAGTGGAACTTGAATCCACAAGCTTCTGACTCAGAGGCGAGAGTGCTGCCCACTGAGCCAGAAAAGTAAATCTAATGCAACCCAAGTTGAGCTAGGAGCTACAGGATACCAGGAGATGGTGAAAGAACGTCACAACAAAACTGATCACACTGTCTGATCTTTGTCCACTGTCAGCATGTACTAATCAGAGATTTCAATGGAAGAGAGAATGGTTGAATTGTCAGATCTCTCAGTGTGGACCTATAGTGTACGTTGTCCAAGTTGAGGGGTAGTTGCAACGTGCACTGGAAAGACCATTGACTCGAGGGCTGTTCCTGGACTACCTGACCATCAAAGCCCTGGATCCGGTTGCCCACTCTCCAGGATTGTCCTGGAATCTCCAGGAATTGAGGATTAATCTCCAGGGCACTGCCGCAAGCAAACCCGGGAGAAAAATCATTGGGGCAATAAAGAAAATATGTTTTTTTTCATTTTCTTTGAACATTTTCATTTAATAGTTGTAAAAATATTGGAGATGGGGAGAAAAATGCTGTTTGACTGACAGTCAAGAAACATCCAAGTGAGTAACAAAGAGTCTGCTCCCTTTCCAATTGGCCGTGGGGAGGCGGGGCGCCTGGAGGATGGACCAATGGCGGGAGTGCGGGGGCGGGGCGGGTCGAGGTCATGTGATGAAACCTCCAGGAATATACCCAACCGGAGTCTCAAAAGTTCCGACAGTTTCACATCATTATCCTGGTCAGTGCTCACCGGTGCCTACAAGTATCTGAGTCAACCTTCCTGCTCAGGCGCTAGTGAAACCTGCATCCAGGACTGCCGTGAAATCACTGGCCATTAAATTACCATTTGAGTCGGAACAATACCTGTCATCAAATCAAAAAAAAAAACCCACGGTCTGCCCTGAGTGCTCAGTAGACAAGTGAACCAGCTGGTGTGATCTGCAGTCATGCAGTCCAGGAAGGTCCTAGGTTCAATCAGAGCGGTGTTGGAGCAGTATGATTGGCCTCACTATTTGCAGGCTAGCCGATGACCCTTGCTGGAAGTGGGCACGCGTGGATACCAGTAGCGAACATCAGCTCTGATGCCCCTCACGGTCAAACAGTCTGCTGATGCTCACTCTCTAGGTTCGCAAGTGAAGGATGATCAATTGCCACATGTACTGGAGGGCTACGGGTGCAGTAAATCATGCAGTGTTCACACAGGCTACGTATTGAAGCTGCATCTGTTCCACATTGGCTTTACACAGGAATTGCCGGACTGAAAAAGACCCAGGTCCATCTATAGTTCACCTTCTACCACCCTGGTAGTCGCACGATCCAACGATAATGGAGTTGTTGACTAATCACAGCGATCAATCTCGATCAATGAGTTTGCAACAGACCCAGATACAAGGCGATGAAAAGCCCCAGTGGTGGAGAGATTTGGGAACCACAGGTCCAAAGTCACCTCTTCCTCCCGAGCACGCTGCACTCACCACACGTCATGTCTCAAATTACTAATTTTGCACTCCTCTTTCTCACTACATTATGTACTCTTTCTCCCTTGAAGCATTTGTTGAGTTTCTTGATAGGAAGTTGAAGGTTACTTTTATCAGCTCATCTTCATTCAAAAATACCTTTGCACTGATTTGTTCTGATATGATAATACCCAGCTGACTGCGAACACACTACATTCCAATTATCCAATTTATTCCAGTGTTGAAACAAATTAACTCCACCTACTGAGAGCTCAGATAGCTATAAGCCAGTGATTAGAGGGGCATGAAGCTCAACCTCAACTGTCTTTTGAATTGACTCGTTTTCATTACACAAGTTTCATTAGCTGTTAATGGAACTGCTCGCTAGGGATGGCGTCTAAACTAAATCTGCAACCTAATGTAACCTGAATTAGACCATTGCTGGTTAATGAGGAAATCCCAAAGTTGAACTAATTCAAATCGCTTCAGCGTGCACACATTCACCATGATTTTCCATCTCCCACGATTGGCTCTTCACCACCATTGCAATGGATGCTGCCTGGGAAACAAAAAACCCAGTGGTGCTGATGGATGTAATTGCTTGGAGAGGGTAAGAGCCGTTGGCATTGGTACGATGGAGTCTGTGTCTGATCCCTGTCAGTGTAGGCTATCCTAAATTGGGTATTGTGCAATGGGAAGGGGTTAATTAATAATCTTGTTGTGCGGGGTCCTTTAGGGAAGAGTGACCATAACATGATAGAATTCTTCTTTAAGATGGAAAGTGAAGGAGTCCAATCTGAAACTTGGCCCCGAAAGCTAAACAAAGGAAACTACGAAGATATGAGGAGTGAGTTGGCTATGATAGATTGGGGAGCTTCATTAAAAGGCATGATGGTGGATAGGCAATGGCTAACATTTAAGGAACGAGTGCATGAATTGCAACAGTTATACATTCCTTTCTGGCACAAAAACACAAAAGGAAAAGCGGCCCAACCATGGCTAACAAAAGAAATTAAGGATAGTATTAGATCCAAAGAGGAGTCATATAAAGTTGCCAGAAAAAGTAGCAAGCCTGAGGATTGGGAGCAGCTTAGAGTTCAGCAAAAAGGGGTAAAGGGATTGATTAAGAGGGGAAAAATAGAGTATAAGAGTAAACTTGCAAGGAATATAAAAGCGGATTGTAAAAGCTTCTACAAGTATGTAAAAAGAAAAAGATTAGTGAAGACAAATGTAGGTCCCTTACAGACAGAAACGAGAGAATTTATAATGGGGAACAAGGAAAGTGCTGAGCAATTAAACAAATACTTTGATTCTGTCTTCATGGAAGAGGACACAGATAACTTCCCAGAAATGCTGCGGAACCAAGGGTCTAGTGAGAAGGAAGAATTAAAGGAAATTAGTATTAGTAAAAAAATAGTGCTGGAGAAATTAATGGGACTGAAAGCTGATAAATCTCCAGGGCCTGATAATCTGCATCCCAGAGTACTAAAAGAGGTAACCATGGAAATAGTAGATGCATTGGTTGTCATCTTTCAAAATTCTATAGATTATGGAACAGTTCCTGTAGATTGGAGGGTGACAAATGTAACCCAACTATTTAAAAAAGGAGGGAGAGAGAAAACAAGGAACTACAGACCAGATATCCTAACATCAGTAGTAGGGAAAATGCTGGAGTCTATTATAAAGGATGTGATAACAGGACACTTAGAAAATATCAATGTGATTAGACAAAGTCAACATGGATTTATGAAAGGGAAATCGTGTGTGACAAACCTACTGGAGTTTTTTGAGGATATAACTGGTATAATAGATAAGGAAGAACCAGTGGATGTGGTGTATTTGGATTTTCAGAAGGCCTTTGATAAAGTCCCACATAAGAGGATAGTGTGCAAAATTAAAGCACATAGGATTGGGGGTAGTATACTGGCATGGATTGAAAATTGGTTAACAGACAGGAAATAGAGAGTAGGAATAAATGGGTCTTTTTCGGGGTGGCAGGCGGTGACTAGTGGGTTACCGCAGGGATCAGTGCTTGGGCCCCAGCTATTCACAATATATATCAATGATTTGGATCAGGGAACCAAATGTAATATTTCCAAGTTTGTTGACGACATGAAACTAGGTGGGATTGTGAGTTGTGAGGAGGATGCAAAGAGGCTTCAAGGTGATTTAGACATGTTGAGTGAGTGGGCAAATAGAAGGCAGATGCAATATAATGTGGATAAATGTGAAGTTATCTGCTCAATAGGAAAAACAGAAAGGCAGAGTATTATTTAAATGGTGATAGATTGGGAAATGTTGATGTACCGAGGGACCTGGGTGTCCATGTACACCAGTCACTGAAAGCAAACATGCAGGCGCAGCAAGCAGTTAGGAAGGCAAATGATATGTTGGCCTTCATTGCAGGAGGATTTGAGTACAGGAGCAAGGATGTCTTACTACAGTTATATAGGGCCTTGGTGAGACCACACCTGGAGTACTGTGTGCAGTTTTGGTCTCCTTACCTAAGAAAGGATATACTTGCCATAGAGGGAGTGCAGCGAAGGTTCACCAGACTGATTCCTGGGATGGCAGGACTGTCGTATGAGGAGAGATTGGGTCGACTAGGCCTGTATTCACTAGAGTTTAGAAGAATGAGAGGGGATCTCATTGAAATGTATAAAATTCTGACAGGGCTAGACAGACTGGATGCAGGGAGGATGTTTCCCCTGGCTGGGGGGGGGTCTAGAACGAGGGGTCACAATCTCAGGATACGGGGTAGGACATTTAGGACTGAGATGAGGAGAAATTTCTTCACTCAGAGGGTGGTGAACCTGTGGAATTCTCTACCACAGAAGGCTGTGGAGGCCAAGTCACTGAATATATTTAAGAAGGAGATAGATAGATTTCTAGACACAAAAGGCATCAAGGGGTATGGGGAGAGAGCAGGAATATGGAATTGAGATAGAGGATCAGCCATGATCATATTGAATGGCGGAGCAGGCTCGAAGGGCCGAATGGCCATTCCTGCTCAATTTTTCTATGTTTCTATGTAATGGTGAGCATTTGTCCAGTGCTTTGGTGGGAGCTGCTGTTTATTTGCTCTGCCAGTCTAGGCAGCCTTATTTTCTTGCCCAAACCTGCATCATTGGTGCCCTTCCCATTCATCACTGACACGCAACCACTCACCAACATCATCATGTGAAGCCTCGCTAAAAGCCCTGGATAATAGGGTCACGTACAGCCCTGGATAATAGGGTCATGTACAGCCCTGGATAATAGGGTCATGTACAGCCCTGGATAATAGGGTCATGTACAGTCCTGGATAATAGGGTCACGTACAGCCCTGGATAATAGGGTCACGTACAGCCCTGGATAATAGGGTCACATACAGCCCTGGATAATAGGGTCACGTACAGCCCTGGATGATAGGGTCATGTGCAGCCGTGGATAACAGGGTCAGGTACAGCCCTGGATAATAGGGTCACCTACAGCCCTGGATAATAGGGTCTTGTACAGCCCTGGATAATAGGGTCATGTACAGCCCTGGATAATAGGGTCACCTACAGCCCCGGATAATAGGGTCTTGTACAGCCCTGGATAATAGGGTCATGTACAGCCCTGGATAATAGGGTCACTAACAGCACTGGATAATAGGGTCATGCACAGCCCTGGATAATAGGGTCAGGCACAGCCCTGGATAATATGGTCATGTACAGCCCTGGATAATAGGGTCACATACAGTCCTGGATAATAGGGTCACACACAGCCCTGGATAATAGGGTCACATACAGCGCCGGTAAGAGGGTCACGTACAGCCCTGGATAATAGGGTCACGCACAGCCCTGGATAATATGGTCATGTACAGCCCTGGATAATAGGGTCACATACAGTCCTGGATAATATGGTCATGTACAGCCCTGGATAATAGGGTCACACACAGCCCTGGATAATAGGGTCACATACAGTCCTGGATAATAGGGTCACACACAGCCCTGGATAATAGGGTCACATACAGCGCCGGTAAGAGGGTCACGTACAGCCCTGGATAATAGGGTCACGCACAGCCCTGGATAATAGGGTCACATACAGTCCTGGATAATATGGTCATGTACAGCCCTGGATAATAGGGTCACATACAGCGCCGGTAATAGGGTCACGTACAGCCCTGGATAATAGGGTCACGCACAGCCCTGGATAATCTGGTCATGTACAGTCCTGGATAATAGGGTCATGTACAGTCCTGGATAATAGGGTCACATACAGTCCTGGATAATAGGGTCATGTACAGCCCTGGATAATAGGGTCACATACAGTCCTGGATAATCTGGTCATGTACAGTCCTGGATAATAGGGTCACATACAGTCCTGGATAATAGGGTCATGTACAGCCCTGGATAATAGGGTCACATACAGTCCTGGATAATCTGGTCATGTACAGTCCTGGATAATAGGGTCACATACAGTCCTGGATAATAGGGTCATGTACAGCCCTGGATAATAGGGTCACATACAGTCCTGGATAATAGGGTCACATACAGTCCTGGATAATAGGGTCACGTACAGCCCTGGATAATAGGGTCACACACAGCCCTGGATAATAGGGTCACATACAGTCCTGGATAATAGGGTCACACACAGCCCTGGATAATAGGGTCACATACAGCGCCGGTAAGAGGGTCACGTACAGCCCTGGATAATAGGGTCACGCACAGCCCTGGATAATCTGGTCATGTACAGTCCTGGATAATATGGTCATGTACAGCCCTGGATAATAGGGTGACATACAGTCCTGGATAATAGGGTCACGTACAGCCCTGGATAATAGGGTCACGTACAGCCCTGGATAATCTGGTCATGTACAGTCCTGGATAATAGGGTCACATACAGTCCTGGATAATAGGGTCACATACAGTCCTGGATAATATGGTCATGTACAGCCCTGGATAATAGGGTCAAATACAGTCCTGGATAATAGGGTCACATACAGTCCTGGATAATAGGGTCACGTACAGCCCTGGATAATAGGGTCACACACAGCCCTGGATAATAGGGTCACACACAGCCCTGGATAATAGGGTCACATACAGCGCCGGTAATAGGGTCACGTACAGCCCTGGATAATAGGGTCACGCACAGCCCTGGATAATATGGTCATGTACAGCCCTGGATAATAGGGTCACATACAGTCCTGGATAATAGGGTCACATACAGCCCTGGATAATAGGGTCACATACAGTCCTGGATAATAGGGTCACGTACAGCCCTGCATAATAGGGTCACGTACAGCCCTGGATAATAGGGTCATGTACAGCCCTGGATAATAGGGTCACGTACAGCCCTGGATAATAGGGTCACGTACAGCCCTGGATAATAGGGTCACGTAAAGCCCTGGATGATAGGGTCATGTGCAGCCGTGGATAACAGGGTCAGGTACAGCCCTGGATAATAGGGTCACCTACAGCCCCGGATAATAGGGTCTTGTACAGCCCTGGATAATAGGGTCATGTACAGCCCTGGATAATAGGGTCACACACAGCCCTGGATAATAGGGTCACATACAGTCCTGGATAATAGGGTCACATACAGTCCTGGATAATAGGGTCACGTACAGCTCTGGATAATAGGGTCACACACAGCCCTGGATAATAGGGTCACACCCAGCGCCGGTAATAGGGTCACGTACAGCCCTGGATAATAGGGTCACGCACAGCCCTGGAGAATAGGGTCATGTACAGCCCTGGATAATAGGGTCATGTACAGCCCTGGATAATAGGGTCACACCCAGCGCCGGTAATAGGGTCACGTACAGCCCTGGATAATAGGGTCACGCACAGCCCTGGATAATAGGGTCATGTACAGCCCTGGATAATATGGTCATGTACAGCCCTGGATAATAGGGTCACGTACAGCCCTGGATAATAGGGTCACGTATAGCCCTGGATAATAAGGTCACGTACAGTCCTGGATAATAGGGTCATGTACAGCCCTGGATAATAGGGTCACGTACAGCCCTGGATAATAGGGTCACGTACAGCCCTGGATAATAGGGTCATGTACAGCCCTGGATAATAGGGTCACGTACAGCCCTGGATAATAGGGTCACATACAGTCCTGCATAATAGGGTCACGTACAGTCCTGGATAATAGGGTCACGTACAGTCCTGGATAATAGGGTCACATACAGTCCTGGACAATAGAGTCACATACAGTCCTGGATAATAGGGTCACGTACAGCCCTGGATAATAGGGTCACCTACAGCGCCGGTAATCGGGTCACGCACAGCCCTGGATAATAGGGTCACATACAGTCCTGGATAATAGGGTCTTTCACTTCTTTCAGACAAAGTCCAGATACTCTTAGAAACAGAACATGTTTAATAATATATTGGAACTGTGATCCACTTTGGCATCACAACACCACATGGAGTTTCTCCACTCTCTCAGAATCTTCTCGGTTTTGCCTTATATATCCAACCTCCCCCTTCCCTTTCCTAGTGGTGTGAGGAACTAGGCCCCACAGGATCATTGCAATCCATCAGTGTGGGATCAGTTTTGAGGGATACACTGATGATATCCAACTCCAGTTCTCCATTGCTGGCTTCAAGGCTGTTGTTTTATTATCCAACTGAGGTTAATTCCTAGGTGGGTAGTAAGTTCCGCCAACTCAACAAAACTGAAGCCATCCTGCTCGTCTCTCTCCAGCATCTGCATGTCTCCAGTCCCATGTTAACTCCATTAACCTCCCTCGCTGCTTGCTCGGTCTGCTGGTTACAGAAGATCAGTGTTCCTATTGACCCAACGCTCAGCATTCGGCTCCATTCTGCTCCACTGCTACAAACTCTTTCCTTCACTCTCAGAACATTGCTCACTTCCATCTTGACAGCACCTCCACCACAGCCAAAACCCAAGTCCATAACTTCATCACACTGGGGATTCATTTCTCAAATGCTCTCCTCACAGGACTCCACATCTATATCCTTCACAAACTCTAGCACCCACCTGCTTTCCTGAACATAGTCATACACACCAATCAAACAGTTCCATCCTTCGGTTAGCCCCAACTGGCTCCCTCTACTCTAATGGATTGACTTCAAAATCTTTGTTCTCATTTTAAAATCCCTCCATGGCCTTACCCCAGCATATGTGGAGAACATTCTCCAACCAGAAGTCCCAGATCATAGGAACTTAGGAACAGGAGGAGGCCATTTAGTCCCTTGAGCCTGTTCTGTCATTCAATGAGATCATGGCTGATCTGTGACCTAACTCCACACACCCACCTTTGGCCCATATCCCTTAATACCTTTGGTTCACAAAAAGCTATCAATCTCAGATTGAAAATTAACAATTGATCTAGCATCAATTGCCATTTGCGGAAGAGAGTTCCAAACTTCTACCACACTTTGTGTGTAGAAGCGTTTTCTAATTTCACTCCTGAAAGGTCTGGCTCTAATTTTTAGACTTTGCCCCCTAGTCCTAGAATCCCCAACCAGCGAAAATAGTTTCTCTCTATCTACCCTATCTGTTCCCCTTAATATCTTGAAAACTTTGATCAGATCACCCCTTAACCTTCTCAATTCCAGGCAATACAACCCTAGTTTGTGTAATCTTGCCTTGTAATTTAACCCTTGAAGTCCGGGTATCATTCTGGTAAACCTACGCTGCACTCCCTTCAAGGCCAATATATCCTTCCTAAGGTGTGGTGCCCAGAACTGCTCACAGTACTCCAGGTGTGGTCTAACCAGGGTTTTGTATAGCTGCAGCATAACTTCTACCCCCTTGTATTCTAGTCCTCTAGATATAAAGGCCAACATTCCATTAGCCTTTTTGATTATTTCTGTACCTGTTCAGGACATTTTAACGATCTACGTACATGGACCCCTAAGTCTCTTTGAACCTCCACTGTTACAGCTTTTCATCATTTATCGTAACCTCCACTCCTCTGACTCTCAACTACTGTTCACCGCATGCCTCTAGTGTTGCAGCATCTCATGCTGATCTATCAGCCATTAGGTCCCCACCTTATGGAAGTCGTTCCCCAAATCGCTTTGCCTTGCTAGCTCTATTTGTCTATCAAACCGTGGCCCCGCCTGCCCTCTCAGGTGGACGTAAAAGATCCCGCGGCACTATTTTGATGAAGAGCAGGGGAGTTCTCCCCGGTTTCTTGGCCAAGATTTATCCCTTAATCAATATCACTTAAAACAGATGATCTGGTCATTATCACATTGCTGTTTGCGGGAGCTTGCTGTGCGCAAGTTGTCTGCCACATTTCCTACATTACAACAGTGACTACACTTCAAAAAAGTACTTCATTGGCTGTAAATCGCTTTGGGACGTCCTGAGGTCATGAAAGGCGCTATATAAATGCAAGTCTTTCTTTCCTAAAAACCTCTCTTCAACCTTTCTTACCTTTGGACTCCCACTCTGAATTTGGTCATCCCTTCCATGGCTTTGTGAGTAAATAGACTACTGGTCTACTGCTCCATCTTATAGACCAGAAGGTGCTGGTATTGATCCCCTGTTTCCATGCAGTAGCTCTACTTGGCTGGGCAGCAACTGGAGGGCAACAATTGGCCTCTCCAGAGACTTGAGCACATAATCTAGGCTGACACTTCAGTGCAGTACTGAGGGAGCGCTGCACCCCCTGATTTGTGCTCTGATGCTTGGCTTAATTGTGGTATGAGTCAAAGAGCTACAGTTGGCCTCAATGTTGCTAGTTTTTGGTATCGGCATTAACTGAGAGAGATCTGATCCGGAGCAGCGAGAGAGAGAGTTCTGATCTGGCCCAGAGGGATCGATCTGATCTGGACCAGAGAGAGAGAACTGATCTGGACTAGAGAGAGAGAACTGATCTGGACTAGAGAGATAGATCTGATCCAGACTAGAGAGAGAGGTCTGATTTGGCCCAGAGAGAGAGGTCTGATATAGACCAGAGGGAGAGGTCTGATGTAGACCAGAGAGAGAGGTCTGATGTAGACCAGAGGGAGAGGTCTGATGTAGACCAGAGAGAGAGGTCTGATTTGGCCCAGAGAGAGAGGTCTGATATAGACCAGAGGGAGAGGTCTGATGTAGACCAGAGAGAGAGGTCTGATATAGACCAGAGAGAGAGGTCTGATATAGACCAGAGAGAGAGGTCTGATGTAGACCAGAGAGAGAGGTCTGATGTAGACCAGAGAGAGAGGTCTGATGTAGACCAGAGAGAGAGGTCTGATGTAGACCAGAGAGAGAGGTCTGATGTAGACCAGAGAGAGAGGTCTGATGTAGACCAGAGAGAGAGGTCTGATGTAGACCAGAGAGAGAGGTCTGATGTAGACCAGAGAGAGAGGTCTGATGTAGACCAGAGAGAGAGGTCTGATGTAGACCAGAGAGAGAGGTCTGATGTAGACCAGAGAGAGAGGTCTGATATAGACCAGAGGGAGAGGTCTGATGTAGACCAGAGGGAGAGGTCTGATGTAGACCAGAGAGAGAGGTCTGATGTAGACCAGAGAGAGAGGTCTGATGTAGACCAGAGAGAGAGGTCTGATATAGACCAGAGAGAGAGGTCTGATATAGACCAGAGAGAGAGGTCTGATATAGACCATGCTATCTTG
This sequence comes from Squalus acanthias, assembly GCA_030390025.1. NCBI lineage: Eukaryota > Metazoa > Chordata > Chondrichthyes > Squaliformes > Squalidae > Squalus > Squalus acanthias. Next base: position 132,415,357 of record CM059430.1, read on the forward strand.
CTAGACGAGCATTGCGCATTGCTCCCAGTTTTGGGGTCTAACATGGACCACCAATCCGGGGCAGGGAGTGGAGTAAGCGCCCCTGCGCACAGTCGGTTTTAAACAGCATTTTCCCCACGTGGGTGGGAATTCCCGCAGTATCTTGGGAGGCCAGCATCAGCTGCTAGATCGCCCTATCAATAAGTTTGAAAACGGAATCTGTTGAGGGCAGTTGGGACCCATGGCTGCCTGCGTGTGCCTTTCTGTGGATCGTAAAGAAGAAAAAAAACCAGCTGGCTCAAGTCAGACTGTATTGTTAATTCAGGAAGATCAATTATTTCAGATGGAGCTTCTGTTTTTACACTGCTCACCCCAGACTGCGAGAAAATCAAACCCATTTTCCTCAGGGAGTTGTCAAAGAGCTGGGTTCCCTCCCCAGTTATTTACTCTGTAATTAGAAACTCCTCTTCCCATTTGCACTGCGTTTCTGGCAGTGTCCTGGTGGATACAGTTTAGTATAATCAGTCTGCATGCTGTTAGTGCAGTAATTGCTTTTTGCAAATAGAGGTTAAATGTGAATTAAAGTATATTTTTAATTGATTACCAACATTTCATTAATTTTTATCCCCCCAATATTTGATGGAACCTCGGCACTGTTCCAAAACAGATGTTTGGTTCAATTTTCACCGTGAGACTTTATTTCCGATTGGTTCAAACAGCAGGTCCCACACAACCCCCCCTGGGATCCTCGGCCTTGGAGTAGATGCAAGTCGATTCGATTTACTGTATAATATTATTTTTACTCGCTAGTTTCTGTTGCCTGGGCCCTAAGCTCTGGAATTCCCTGCCTAAACCTCTCCGCCTCGTTACCTCTCTTTCCTCCTTTAAGACACTCCTTAAAACCGACCTCTTTGACCAAGCTTTTGGTCATCTGGCCTAATTTATCCTTATGTGGCTCGGTGTCAAATTTTTTGTCTTATAATACTCCTGTGCAGCGCCTTGGGATGATTTACTACGTTAAAGGCGCTATATAAATACAAGTTGTTGTTGTTGTTGCTGTAGTTTGTATTTCCTGAGCCTGGAGGTTGGAAAAGAGGTTTGTTCTTAGCGCTGCTGTGGATAAATCCAAACGCCGAGATCTGTTGGTGACAGCGAGTAGTGACGCAGCCCAATTATTGGGAAAGTGGATTTAAACTTTATGGCCCTGAGATGTTTGGGGTTGGGCGAGGGCGCAATTTGGTAATCGCGCCTTTGCGGGACCATGCATTTCTGACGGGGTCAATGTGTGCCAGCGTTACGCTGGACAAGTATCCCGGCAGAAATTCCGATCTGTTTCTGGGAGCGTTGAAGGATTCCTGCCCTCCCATTGACTGGGCGATGTCACCCGTCCTCAATCCCCATCGCACCTTTGAGAATGTGCGCCCAGCTGTGTAAATGGTGCCAGGACCCGTTCATTAAGGGGAAGCACAGTGTTACATAAGAGCATAAGATTTAGGAGCAGGAGTAGGCCCATACGGCCCCTCAAGCCTGCTCCGCCATTCAATAAGATCATGGCTGATCCTCATGGGGGAATCTAGAACGAGGGGGCACAGTTTCAGGATAAGGGGAGACGAGGAGGAATTTCTTCTCTCAGAGGGTCGTGAATCTTTGGAATTCTCTACTCCCAGAGAGCTGCGGAGGCGGAGTCATTGAATATATTCAAGGCGGAGATAGAGAGATATTTGAACTACAGGGGAGTCAAGGGTTATGGGGAGCGGGCGGGAAAGTGGAGTTGAGGCCAAGATCAGATCAGCCATGATCATATTGAATGGCGGAGCAGGCTCGAGGGGCCGAATGGCCGACTCCTGCTCCTATTTCTTATGTGCTTATGTTCTTATGTAACCTCAACTCCACTTTCCCGTCCGATCCCCATATCCCTTGATTCCCCTAGAGTCCAAAAATCTATTGATCGCAGGGATAGTTAAAGGGACACTGCTCACTGAGATTGTAGATTCAGACTTTTGACCATATCTTGGGAATCATTGCCGGTATTCGGAATTTTTCTTTGCATTCTTTTGCTCAGGAATCCTTCCCTACATTCTGCAACACCCTCAAAGAAAATTCCATTTTAAGAGCATTACTGAGTTAGGATCTGCATAATAGGCCTTCCAATGGGAATCTGAAAACATTCATACCTTTGTTGACCTAGTGAGGTCATTAAACTTCTTCCCACACTGCCAGGGGGATCCTTGGGTTTACGGAGCTCCCACCTCACAGCCACAGCCACCTCCATGCTACCACGTGTGATAGCGTCTTCCCTGCTTTTCCAACAATGGCATTCCTCAGCTCTTGAATTTGTTCCACGAACACTTCCGCATCAACCTCTGAAAAATTAGATGCTCTCCTTTTTCCTTCTTTATCCCAGCCATTTCAGTCCCTCTTCCAAGAGCCTGTCCAACCCTTCAAATGCATGCAGCCCTTTAAATACGCACAGACTTTTAAATAGGGCCACTGAGCCCTGTGCTCCTCCCCTTTCCTGAATTTTCCAGGTTCCACCATCTGGCAGGATTTCCACCCTTGTCCCGTACTTATGCTGGTGGAGTGGGCCCCAGGAATTTCCAGGATTGTATCTTTACAGATGTTTCATAATGTTGCTGACAGACATGGCTCAGTGGATAGCACGCTCCCCTCCGAGTCAGAAGGTTGGGGGTTTCAGTCCCACCATGGACTTGAGCACATAATCCCGGCTAACACTCCCAGTGCAGTACTGAGGGAGTGCTGCACTGTCGGAGGTGCCGTCTTTTGGATGTGAGGTTAAACCGAGGCCCCGTCTACTCTCTCAGGTGGACGTAAAAGATCCCGTGGCACTATTTTGAAGAAGAGTTCTCCCCGGTGTCCTGGGGCCAATATTTATCCCTCAACCAAGATCACTAAAGCAGGTGATCCAGTCATTATTACATTGCTGTTTGTGGGAGCTTGCTGTGCGCAAATTGGCTGCCGCATTCACTACATTACAACAGTGACTACACTCCAAAAACAATTTCATTGGCTGTAAAGCGCTTTGGGACGTCCTGAGGTTGTGAGAGGTGCTGTAGAAATGCAAGTTCTTTCTTTCTTATGTAGGCAATTGCGATAGTCATTTTTTACATAGCAAGGTCCCATAAACAGCAAACAAATGAGTGATCAGCCAGTCTCTTCTTGGTGCTTGAGGGAGGAACACTGATCAGGAGAACTCCCCTGCTCTGCTTCGAATGGCATCGGGCGATCGTGGGGCCATAAATACAAGATAGTCACGAATAAATCCAATTGGGAAATAAGGAGAAATTTCTTTACTCAAAGAGTGGTTACAATGTGGAACTCGCTACCACAGGGAGTGGTTGCGACGAATAGCTTAGATGCTTTCAAAAGGAAACTAGACGAGTACATGAGAGAAAAGGGAATAGAAAGATATGCTGAAAGGCTGTGCTGAGGTAGATGGAATGGGAGGAGACTGGTGTGGAGTATAAACACCAGCAGAGACTAGTTGGGCTGAAGGGCCTGTTTCTGAGCTGTATATTCTATGTGTTACCTCCACCTGAACAAGCAAAAGTGACCCTGGTCTCATCCGAAAGACGGCACCTCCGGCAATGCAGCACTCCCTCAGCACTGCACTGCGAGTGTCAGCCTCGATTATGTGCTCAAGTCTCTGGAGTGAGACTTGAATCCCTAACCATCGGATTTGGAGACAAGACTTCCTCAACAACAACAACAACTTTCATTTATATCGCGTCTTTAGTGTAAAAAAAAAAGACACTTCACAGATAGGTGAACTCATCAACATTTTCAAATAAGGTTTTAGATGTTCCCCATTTGGTCTGTATTTGCCCTTGTTCCTTGTTCCACATTTCAACAACAACAACAACTTGTATTTATATAGCACCTTTAACATCATAAAATGTCCCAAGGCGCTTCACAGGAGTGTTATAAGACAAAAACATTGGACACCGAGCCACATCAGGAGAAATTAGGACAGGTGACCAAAAGCTTGGTCAAAGAGGTAGGTTTTAAGGAGCGTCTTAAAGGAGGAAAGAGAGGGGGAGAGGTTTCGGGAGGGAATTCCAGAGCTTAGGGCCCAGGTGGCTGAAGGCACGGCCACCAATGATGGAGCGATTATATTCAGGGATGCTCAAGAGGGCAGAATTAGAGGAGCGCAGATATCCACACCTTTAGTTTCCTCTCTCTCTACATTCACTGTCTCAGCCTCATGCTAGGCGCTGCTTATATTAAACGTTCTCTGCTCTCTGCCTGCACTGATCGCCTCTCACTTTCCCCATCTCTTGGTCTGGATTAGCTGCATCATCTCAGACCATTTGCTTATTCTTTCAGCCTCTTGTTACAAAGCTGAAGCGAAGATAACGCTGAAGGATTTGTGTGTTTTTTTTTTACTGAGCTGTGGAATAATCCTGCTAAGCGGAAAGGCCTCAGACAGCTCAGTTCACCGAACCAATTGTCACTTTTCTTGTGAAGCGCTGCGTAGCAACAACAAACACAATAGGTTACATCGGGATTACCTCTCAGCTCAGGTAGAAAAAGAGAAGTTCTTTGGCGTTAGAAATTGGGGACTGGGCTGAAGAGTGAAGGTGCAAAAGAATAAGTGACAGGGCTCCACATTAGCAGACTGATACATTGCATGTTGCATGGTTCACCCATCACCCACTGTGCTCGCTGACCTACATTGGCTCCTGGTTAAGCAATGCCTCAATTTTAATATTCTCATCCTTAACGCCCCTCCCTATCTCTGTAACCTTCTCCAGCCTTACAACCCTCCGAGATCTCAGCGCTCCTCCAATTCTGGCCTCTTGTGCATCCCCGATTTCCTTTGCTCCACCACTGGTGGCCATCGTGCCTTCAGCTGCCTGGGCCCTAAGCTCTGAAATTCCCTCCCTAAACCTCTCCGCCTCTCTCTCCTTCTTTAAGACGTTCCTTAAAACCTGCCTCTTTGACCAAGTTTTTGGTCACCTGTCCCAATATCTCCTAATGTGGCTCGCTGTCAAATTTTGTTTGATAAATTCTGCCTAATAGCAATTGGGCTCTGATTGACCTCAGAATGTGCCTAACAGCAATTGGCAATTGGCCTCTAATTGACCTCACAACGTGGCTAACAATGATTGTCCTCCAATTGACCTCAGAATGTCTAAAGTTCCACCAAGTGACTCAGCAATTGCGCTTCCATGTGTTTTGGGGTCGATTTATTTCCCAATCTAAAAACGCTAGTGAAGAACTAAATGGTTGCTCTTTTTAAAAGAAAGACTTTACTTTCTGAAAAACCTATCCAGGAGAGAAAGGTAAAACAATTGGGGAATGAAACAGCTGCCTGGGCCCTAAGCTCTGGAACTCCCTCCCTAAACCTCTCCGCCTCGCCGCCTCTCTCTCCTCATTTAAGAGGCTCCTTAAAACCTACCTTGTTGACAGAGCATTGGCTCGGTGTCTCCTACCATCTCCTCCTTTGGCTCGTTGTCGATTTTTGTCTGCTTACGCCCCTGCGAAACACCTTGGGACGTTCAAGGCACTATACAAATGCACGTTGCTGTCGTTGTTGGGAAGAGAAAGGTGCAGCTCAGGCATGATAATACGGCGTCTGCCACGTTGTAAATACCTGCATTCGCAACGCAACAAAAGACAAGATAACGTTAAAATATTTTACACTGTCAATCATAATTGAATACAAACTAGCAGCCTGTATTTGTGAAATGTTATACAGAACAAAACAAAGGGAACTTTCTGGAGCGAAAGGAGTCCTTTTTTTTTACCCCTCATCTTGTATCAGACTCAACACTATAATCCGATGAGGGCTTTGCCTCAAGTGCCATATTCAGTCTCAGCAAGTTTGTGTCAGTACAAGAGCACCACCGCCACCTGCTGGTCACGCAGAGAAACACCTTGAAGCACAAGTCTACAGGTGAAAAATTCCTGTTGGTCCTATCGGCGTTTTAACGATCAGGGGGTGAATTTCCTCGGGGGGTATTTCCTGAAGAGTTACGAAAACTGCGTTGCGCTAATTTTCCTGATTTCTGCTTCTGTGGCTCAGTGGGTAGCACCCACTCACCTCGGAGTCAGAAGGATGTGAGTTCAAGTCTCACTCTAGAGACTGGAATACTAAATTTACTAAATTCACGAAATCTAGGCTGACACTCCCAGTGCAGTGCTGAGGGAGCGCTGCACTGTCGGAGGTGCCGTCTTTCAGATGAGACGTTACACCGAGGTCCCTGTCTGCTCTCTCAGGTGGACGTAAAAGATTCCACGGCCACTATTTCGAAGAAGAGCAGGGGAGTTCTCCCCCGTGTCCTGGGGCCAATATTTATCCCTCAACCAACATCGCTGAAAAAAAACAGATTATCTGGTCATTATCACATTGCTGTTTGTGGGAGCTTGCTGTGCACAAATTGGCTGCCGCGTTTCCTACATTACAACAGTGACTACACTTCAAAAAGTACTTCATTGGCTGTAAAGCGCTTTGTTACACCCTGCGGTTGTGAAAGGCGCTGTAGAAATGCAAGTCTTTTTAAAAATTAATTCTCGGGATGTGGGCGTCGCTGGCAAGGCCACCATTTATTGCCTTTGAGAAGGTGGTGGTGAGCCACCTTCTTGAACCGCTGTATTCTGTAGTTTCACATAGCGGTTTGGTACAACTGAGTGGCTTGCTAGGCCATTTCAGAGGGCAGTTAAGAGTCAACCACATTGCTGTGTTCTTCTGCCGAGCTTACAGTGAACGGGCGGGACAAACCCCTCAGGAAAATTCACCCTTAATGCCTTGCTCTGAGGATCCTGTGTCTGCTATTTTAATGCAGGCATTGAGCCTTCTCATTTTAACGTTTCCTTTCTAATATCATAGAATCATCGAATGGTTACAGCAAGGAAGGAGGCCATTTGGCCCGTCGAGCCCGTGCCAGCTCTCTGCAAGAGCACTTGAGCTAGTCCCACTCCCCCGCCCTTTCCCTGCAAATCTTCTTCCTTCTGGTACTTATCCAACTCCCTTTTGAAAGCCATGATTGAGTCTGCCTCCACCACCCTTTCAGGCAGTGCATTCCAGATCCTAACCACTCGCTGCAGACAAAAGTTTTTCCTCATGTCGCCTTTGGTTCTTCTGCCAATCACCTTAAATCTGTGTCCTCTGGTTCTTGACCCTTCAGCCAGTGGGAACAGTTTCTCTCTGTCTACTCTGTCCAGACCCCTCATGATTTTGAACACTTCTATCAAATCTCCTCTCAATCTTCTCTGCTCCAAGGAGAACAACCCCAGCTTCTCCAGTCTCTCCACGTAACTGAAATCCCTCATCCCTGGAACCAGTCTTGTAAATCTTTTCTGCACCCTCTCTAAGGCCTTCACATCCTTCCTAAATATCAGACAGAGGAATGTGATACAAGCATGTTCAATTTGTAGACAATAATTGCAAACACTAATGCCCAGCGTAATATCACCTTGTATCCACGTTCAGTTCCCAGGTTCAGTCCAGCGGAAACCAGCACTTTTCTAATACTTGCAGCATTTTGCAGTGTGACATCTGGAAAAATCTAAAATAAACTCTCGTGTCTGGGGCACAAAAATCTATCGCTCTCAGTCTTGAAAGCTCCAATTGTCCCCCAGCATCCACAGCCTTTTAGGGGAGTGAGTTCCAGATTTCCACCACCCTTTGTGTGAAGAAGTGCTTCCTGACATCACCCTGAACGGCCTGGCTCTAATTTTAAGGTTCTGCCCCCTTGTTCTGGACTCCCCCCACCAGAGGAAATAGTTTCTCTCTATCTACCCAATCAACTTCTTTGATCATCTTAAACACCTCACTAGATCACCCCTTAATCTTCTAAACTCGAGGGAATGCAAGCCCAGTCTGTGCAACCGGTCCTCGCAATTTAACCCTTTATGTCTCAGTATCGTTCTTGTGAATCTGCGCTGTACTCTCCTACTATCTCCTTCTTTGACTTGGTGTCCTAATTTGTCTGATTACGCCTTTGCGAAGCTCCTTGGGATGTTTATCCTGAGCTGTATAAACGCAAGTTATTGCTGTCGAATAAAGCTGTCCTCCCGCACAGGCTAATTCAGAGCGTGACTTTGTGTACTGTAGTGCCATCTGGTGGCACGATGTACAAACAACACCCAGTCACAGATATCACAACAGAAAATGCTGGAAAAACTCAGCAGGCGAGGCAGCATCCGTGGAGAGAGAAACAGAGTTAACCTTTCAGGTCGAAGACCTTTCGTCAGAACTGGAAAAAAGCAGGAAATGAAATAGATTTAAAGCAAGTATAGATTTAAACCCAATCACAGATGTTGGCTTAGTCATGGCTCAGTGGGTAGCACACTTGCCTTCTGAGTCAAGAAGGTTGAGGGTTCATAGTCCCAATCCAGAGACTTGAGCACAGAAATCTGTGCTGACACTCCAGTGCAGTACCGAGGGAGCACTGCACTGTCAGAGGTGCCATCTTTCGGATGAGACATTAAATCAAGGCTCCGTCTGCTCTCTCAGGTCCCATGACACTATTTCGAAGAAGAGCACGGGAGTTATCCCCGGTGTCCTGGGCCAATATTTATCCTTCAACCAGCATCACTAAAACAGATTATCTGGTCATTATCACGCTGCTGTTTGTGGGAGCTTGCTGTGCGCAAATTGGCTGCCGCGTTTCCTACATTACAACAGTGGCTACACTTCAAACGTACTCCATTGGCTGTAAAGCGCTTTGAACGTCCTGAGGCCGTGAAAGGCGCTATAGAAATGCAAGTCTTTCTTTTAATACCGAATTTCGATGCAAACTATCGAAGAAATCCCCATGCCCGTGAGTTACACCCCAATTTCCTCGGACATCTGCGAAATCTCCACCAAACCCCCTCTGCCGCTCATTAACATAGCTCCGCCACCCCCCCATAACTGCACAGCTCACGGGAATTTGCTGCATTGACGCCAGTTTTGAGCGGGCTGTAAATTCACACCTGTGGATTAAGGCAGAGCAGGGACCCAAAGTCAAAAGTCCCTGGTGTTTTATGATGATACTTTAAAGTGAATTTTAAAATAATTTCTTCTCACGGAAATCCACAACATCTTCTCTGCATCTCTGAAAGAGACTTTACGGCATCAGAATGATTTTCATTAAAAATTGAAAAAGCTTCCACGATTGCATTTTCTTAAACACTCTGTGCGAACTTGCATCAACGATGGTTTCATTCACAAAGCGGGATCAGTGAAGGAAGCTGGCGCGAGATCAGCGCTTAACTCGCACCCTGATTGGTTACGCTGATTGCCACTTATTTTCCGTCCGGCGAATGCTAATGTGATTCGCAGGAAATTTAGGCCGAACTCACTGATTACGCCGTTGTTTCTCCAACTGAGTGGCTTGCTCGGCCATTTCAGAGGACGTATAATGCGGGACTGGAGTCACATACAGGCCCAGACTGGGCAAGGACGGCAGGTTTCTTTCCCACTCCAGTGCCAGTGCTGAGGGAGTGCTACACTGTCGGAGGTGCCGTCTTTTGGATGAGACGTTAAACCGCGGCCCCGTCTGCCCTCTGAGGTGGACATAAAAGATCCCACAGTCACTATTGGAAGAAGAGTAGGGGAGTTCTCCCTGGTGTCCTGGGGCCAATATTTATCCCTCAATCAACATCACTAAAAACAGCTTATCTGGTCATTATCACATTGCTGTTTGTGGGATCTTGCTGTGCGCAAATTGGCTGCTGCGTTTCCCACATTACAGCAGTGACTACACTTCAAAACTACTTCATTTGCTGTAAAGCGCTTTGAGACGTCCGGTGGTCGTGAAAGACGCTGTAAAAATGCAAGTCTTTCTTTCTTACTTCCCTAAAGGACATTATTGAACCAGTTGGGTTTTTAACGACAATCCGACAGTTTTTCCTGGTTATTTATCTGGTGCCACACCACAGATTGCTGGATATATTGAATTCAAATTCCGGGACTTGTCGTGATGGGATTTGAATTCATGACCTCTGGGTTCTTTGTTCGGGTCCAGAGCCACTAGCGGCTGTCTCACGAGCCCTCAGACAGTTAAGGCGATGAGAGTCTCAGCCACCCTAACCAGGAAGATACCACTTTCGATTGGTGGCCTGTGATGCGTTGGCTGATCTCGATCAGGGGAGCGGTACCGTAAACCTCAGGGTTAGAGAGGAGGGGCGAATCAGGGCCCCTGCGTTAGAGAGGTGGGGTAAAAGCCATCCCGTGTCCCTGCTCCCGACCACTGTCCTGTGGGTCCTGCTGGAAAACGCGTCTGTTGGAATTCTGGGTGAGGGCAATAACGGGCGTGTGTGTGATGCCCCCGCAGTGGAACAGCTGTCTGGACTCACAATTGAAGAATGGCCAGTGGGGTAAAGAATCGGAGCCGAGGTGGGGGAGGGGAGTTTCACAAGTAGTGAAAAGTTAACAGAAAAATTGTTTAAAAAAATCTAGAGGGTCCTAGTTTAGAGGAATAGGAAATTAAATATTTGCAACAACTTACATTTATATAGCGCCTTTAACATAGTAAAAACGTAATCAGCCAAAATTGACACCGAGACACATAAGGAGATTTTAGGACAGGTGACCAAAAGCTGGGTCAAAGATCTGAGTTTTAAGGAGCGTCTTAAAGGACTAGAGAGAGGCGAAGAGGTTTAGGGAGGGAATTCCAGAGCTTAGGGCCCAGGCAGTTGAAGGCACGGCCGCCAATGGTTGAACGATGAAAATCGGTGATGTGCAAGAGACCAGCATTGGAGGAGCGCAGAGATCTCAGAGGGCTTTAAGGCTGGAGGAGGTTACAGGGATAGGGGGAGGGGGCGAGGTCCATGTGCACAAGTCTTAAACCCACAACCTTCGAACTTAGTTTGCAAAGGTCCATTTACTCATGTTGTGGGAGAGAGCGTTAAACCTGAAAAGTCTGAGTCCAGGAATATCCTCAGAGCCACTCCCATTCCACTGATGTAACTTTGGCGGAAGTGTGGCGGAAATATCCTTCGGGTCTGTGCCGTATATACGGTGAAGTTGCGGCGGAGGAGCAGGAGCAGACTCAAGGAAATTCCCGGCCTAAATTACAGAGCTGCCACGAGAGCTGGAGACCAGAAGAGATCGATTTGTGTGACATTTCACTTTCAGCTATTGCAATACAGACATCAGCTGGTTGATGCTAAACAGGTTAATGTCTCCACTATAATAGCAGAACGTGGGCTTCTTTATATTCCCTCTGGTTTGGGATTTACGTGCTCCAGTTCGCAGCCGGTTGACCTACGACCCTGAGCATCTTATTCAAAGGAGCATAGTGCAATGAACATAATTAAATTTCTTCAGTGATTCCTTGTCATGGTTTGTATTCAGTTCGAATTGTCTTTGGTTATGAGAACATTATGAACAGGAGGAGGCCATTCAGCCCCTCGAGCCTGTTCTGCCATTCAATTAGATCACAACCGAGCTGTACCTCAACTCCATTTACTTGCTTTAGCTCCATATCCCTCAATACCCTTGCCCAACAAAATCATCGATCTCAGTTATACAAGCTCCACTTGACCCCCAGTGCCAGCCGTGGCTCAGTGGGCAGCACCCTCGCCTCTGAGTCAGAAGGTTGTGGGTTCATAATCCTCACTCCAGGCACATTGAGCACATAAAGCTAGGCTGACACTCCCAGTGCAGTGCGGAGGGGCTGTCTTTCAGATGAGACGTTGAACTGCCCTCTCAGGTGGAGGTAAAAGATACCGTGGCACTAATTTGAAGAAGAGCAGGGGAGTTATCCCCGGTGTCCTGGGGTCAATATTTATCCCTCAATCAACATCACTAAAACAGATTATCGGGTCATTATCACATTGCTGTTTGTGGGATCTTTCTGTGTGCAAATTGGCTGCCGCGTTTCCTACATTACAACAGTGACTACACTTCAAAAAGTACTTCATTGGCTGTAAAGCGCTTTGGGACGTCCGGTGGTCATGAAAGGTGCTGTAGAAATGTAAGTCCTACTTTCTTCTTTCAGCATTCACAGCATTTTGGGGGAGAGAATTCGAGAGTTCGAGATTTCCACTACCCTTTGCATGAATAAGTGCTTCCTGATTTCACTCCCAATCGGCCCAGCTCTAAGACTATTTTAAGACTATGGCCCCTTGTTCTGGATTGCCCTCCAGAGGAAATAGTTGCTTCGTATCTACCCCATAGAATCTCTTTGGGGGCAAAATTCAACAGGTTAGCGCCCCAGTTAGCGCCTAGCGGGGGCACTAACGGGGCGCTCAGGCAGTACCACGCCACACGGCAAATTCACCGGCCCGGTAGCGCCGGCGATAACAGTTAGTGCCTCGGTCCCTTTCACCATGCAGATCGTGACGTCAGCGAGTGTGCAACGCTCGCTGGGCGCCCGATCTGCAAACTTCAGTAGCGCCCCCTGCCTTACCGCCTCATGCTGACAGCGCCAGGGAGCGGAGGCGTGAACCAGCCAGAGGCGGGGCGCTAATTAAAGGGATGCGCCTCAGCTGTCAAGGAACTTCTGTTCCAAAGGTCAGTTATGAGTGGCAGAGAGCGCAGGATGTATCTGCAGCCAAATAAAAGTGGCTTAGTCCCCAGAGTGTTGCGAGCTGTCCAAGGACTTTGCATTTCATCCCACTGCATATCGCCGTTCTGCACTCCCCAAATCATTGGGGGCTGGTGTGCAGACTCCAGTGAGCCTCCCCTTCAATGGCTGGAAGGTGCCTGCGCCAATGCTCACTCCCAATTACACAACACCTCATATTTGGTTCTTTGATCAAGTCCTACTCAGGTCCCCTCCCTCACCTCTTTTTCCGGTACATTGATGACTGTATCGGTGCCATTTCCTGCTCTCACCCTGAACTAGATAATTTCATCCACTTTGCTTCGAATTTCCACCCTTCCCTCAGCTTCACATGGTCCATCTCTGACTCTTCCCTTTCCTTCCCTTCCTCGACTTATAGAGTCATACAGTTAAACAGCACAGAAAGAGGCCCTTCGGCCCATCGTGTCTGCGCCAGCCATCAAGCCCTGTCTATTCTAATCCCATTTTCCAGCACTTGGTCCATAACCTTGTATGCTATGGCGTTTCAAGTGCTCATCTAAATGCTTCTTGAATGTTGTGAGGGTTCCTGCCTCTACCACACTTTCAGACAGTGAGATCCAGATTCCAACCACCCTCTGGGTGAAAACGTTTTTCCTCAAATCCCCTCTAAACCTCCTGCCCCTTACCTTGAAACTATGCCCCTTGGTTAATGACCCCTCTAGTAAGGGGAAAAGTTCCTTTCTATCTACCCTATCTATGCCCCTCATACTTTTGTACACCTCAATCAGGGCCCCCCTCAGCCTTCTCTGCTCTAAGGAAAACAAACCCAGCCTGTCCAGTCTCTCATCATAGCTGAAGCGCTGCAGCCCAGGTAACATCCTGGTGAATCACCTCTGCACCCTCTCCAATGCAATCACATCCTTCCTATAGTGTGGCGACCAGAACTGCACACCATGTTCCAGCTGTGGCCTTACTAGCATTTTGTACAGCTCCATCATAACCTCCCTGCTCTTATATTCTATGATGCGGAGATGCCGGTGTTGGACTGGGGTGGACAAAAGTGAGAAGTCGCACAACACCAGGTTATAGTCCAACAGTTTTATTTGAAATCACAAGCTTTCGGAGCGGCTGCTCCTTCGTCAGGTGAAGTCTTGTGATTTCAAATGAAACTGTTGGACTATAACCTGCTGTTGTGCGACTTCTCACTTATATTCTATGCCTCGGCTAATGAAGGCAAGTATCCCATATGCCTTTTTAACCACCTTATCTACCTGTCCTGCTGCCTTCAGGGGTCTATGTACATGCACACCAAGGTCCCTCTGATCCTCTGTCCTTCCTAGGGTCCTACCATTCATTGTGTATTCCCTTGCCTTGATAGTCCTCCCAAAATGCATCACCTCACACTTTTCAGGGTTAAATTCCATTTGCCACTGTTCTGCCCATCTGACCAACCCGTCTATATCGTCCAGTAGCCTGAGGCTTCCCTCCTCGCTATTTACCACCCCACCAATTTTCGTGTCATCTGCGAACTTACTGATCATACCTCCTACATTCATATCTAAATCATTAATGTACACTACAAACAGCAAAGGACCCAGCACCGATCCCTGCGGTCCACCACTGGACACAGGCTTCCAGTCACAAAAACAACCTTCGACCATCACCCTCTGCCTCCTGCCACTAAGCCAATTTTGGATCCAATGTGCCAAGTTGCCCTGGATCCCATGGGCTCTTACCTACTTGACCAGTCTCCCATGCGGGACTTTGTCAAAAGCCTTACTGAAGTCCATGTAGACTACATCGACTGCACTACCCTCATCCACACACCTAGTCACCCTCTTGAAAAATTCAATCAAATTGGTCAGACATGATCTCCCCCTGACAAAGCCATGCTGACTATCCTTGATTAATCCTTGCCTCTCCAAGTGGAGACTAATTCTGTCCCTCAGAATTTTTTCCAATAATTTCCCTACCACTGATGTTAGGCTCACTGACCTGTAATTCCCTGGTTTATCCCTACGACCCTTCTTGAATAATGGTGCTACGTTAGCTGTTCTCCAGTCCTCTGGCACCTCCCCTGTGGCCAGAGAGGTTCTGAAAATTTGTGTCAGAGCCCCTGCAATCTCCTCCCTTGCCTCACACAGCAGTCTGGGATACATCTCGTCTGGGCCTGGGGATTTATCCACTTTTAAGCCCGCTAAAACCGCTAGTACCTCCTCCCTCCCAATACTAATTTGTTCAAGTATATCACAATCCCCTGCCTGATTTCTATGCCTACATAATGAACACAGATGCAAAATATTCATTTAAAACCTCACCTACATCTTCTGGCTCTACACACAGATTGACACTTTGGTCCCTAATGGGCCTTACTTCTTCCCTGGTTATCCTTTTACCCTTAATATACTTATAAAACATCTTGGGATTTTCCTTTATTTTGCCCGCCAGTGTTATTTCATGCCCCCTCTTCGCTCTCCTAATTTCTTTTTTAAATACCCCCCCTGCACTTTCTATACTCCTCTAGGGCTTCCACTGTTTTTAGTCCTTTGTATCTGCCAAAAGCCTCCCTTTTTTTCCTAAGTCATTCTCGTATATCCCTTGACATCCAGGGTTCCCTGGGCTTGTTGGTCACACCCTTGACTTTTACGGGAACATGTTGGCGTTGTACTCTCTCGATTTCCTTTCTGAAAGACTCCCACTGCTCTGATGTGGATTTTCCTACAAGTAGCTGATCCCAGACCACTTTGGCCAGATCGTGCCTTATCATATTAAAATCGGCCTTCCCCCAATTTAGAACCTTTATTTCCGGTCCATCTTTGTCCTATACCATGACTACCTTAAATATCACCGAATTATGGTCACTGTCACCAAAATGCTCTCCTACTGACACTTCTACCACTTGCCTGGCTACATTCCCTAGAATTAGGTTCAGTACCGCCCCCTCTCTTGTAGGGCTTTCTACATGCTGGCTCAAAAAGCTCTCCTGGATGCACTTTAAGAATTCCGCACCCTCTAAGCCTTTCACACTCTGACTATCCCAGTTAATATTGGGGAAGTTGAAATCCCCTACTATTATTACCCTATTATTTCTACACTTCTCTGAGATTTGCCTACATATCTGTTCCTCTACCTCCCCCTGACTGCTTGGGGGCTTATAGTACACTCCCAGCAAAGTGCTTGCCCCCTTTTTGTTTTTAAGTTCTACCCATAAGGTCTCATTTGACGAACCTGCTAAGATATCATCCCTCCTTACAGCAGTAATTGACTCCTTGATTAATATTGTGACACCCCCTCCTCTTTTACACCCCCCTCTGTCTTGCCTGAAGATTCTATACCCCGGAATATTGAGTTGCCAGTCCTGCCCCTCCCTCAACCATCTCTCTGTGATAACAACAATATCATACTCCCATGTGTTCATCAACACCTTCAATTCATCTGCCTTACTCGCAAGACTCCTTGCATTAAAATAAATGCCATCCAGCCTTGCCATACTCCCTTGTGCCATTACATGTTTGCTCTGCCTTCCAGGCTGACTTGTTTTTTCCTCTATATTTGGCTGTGCATCACCCCCTACTATAGCTCCACTCCATATCCCATCCCCCTGCCAAGTTAGTTTATACCCCCCCCAACAGTACTAGCAAACCTCCCCGCAAGGATGTTGGTCCCGTTCCGGTTCAGGTGCAACCCGTCCGACTTGTACAGGTCCCACCTTCCCCAGAAGCAGACCCAGTGATCCAGGAAACTAAAGCCCTCCCTCCTGCACCAACTCTTTAGCCACGCATTCATCTGCTCTATCCTCCTATTCCTAAAGTCACTAGCACGTGGCACCGGGAGTAATCCAGAGATTACAACCTTTGAGGTCCTGCTTTTTAATCTGCTACCTAGCTCCCTAAATTCTTGTTGCAGGACCTCATCCCTCTTTCTACCCATGTCGTTGGTACCAATGTGAACCACGACCTCTGACTGTTCGCCCTCCCCCTTCAGAATGCCCTGCAGCCGTTTAGTGACATCCTTGACCCTGGCACCAGGGAGGCAACATACCATCCTGGAGTCACGTCTGCGGCCACAGAAACGTCTATCTGTTCCCCTTACGATAGAATCCCCTATCATTATTGCTCTCCCACTCTTTTTCCTCCCCTCCTGTGCAGCTGAGCCACTCATAGTGTCACGGACTTGGCTCTTGCTGCATTCCCCTGAGAAACCATCAGTATCCAAAACGGAAAATCTGTCGTAGAGGGAGATGGACCCAGGGGACTTCTGCACTACCTTCCTAGTTCTCCATCTCCATCGCTGGGGATAGGCTATTGACAAACATTCACTACAAGCCCAGTGACTCCCACAGCTACCTGGACTACACTTCCTCCCACCCCGCTTCCTGTAAGGACTCTATTCCATTCTCCCAGTTTCTCCGTCTCCGCCGCATCTACTCTGATGATGCCACCTTCCGTACCAGTGCTCCCGACATGTCTTCCTTTTTCCTCAACCGAAGATTCTCCTCTACTGTGGTTGACACGGCCCTTGACCGTGTACGTTCTATCTCCCGCACTTCTGCCCTCACCCCTGCCCCTCCCTCCCGGAACCACGATAGAGTTCCCCTTGTCCTCTCCTTTCACCTCACCAGCCTTCACATTCAACGTATCATCCTCCGCCATTTTCGCCACCTCCAGCATGATCCCACCACCAAACGCATCTTCCCCTCACCTCCCCTTTCAGCATTCCGAAGGGACCGCTCCCTCCATGACACCCTGGTCCACTCCTCTATCACCCCCAACACCCCTTCCCCTTCGCCCGGCACCTTCCCATGCAAGCGCAGGAGATGCAACACATGCCCTTATAACTCCCCCCATCACACTGTCCAAGGCCCCAAACACCCCTGCCAGGTGAAACAGCGATTTACTTGTACATCTTGCAAGTTAGTATACTGTATTCGCAGCTCACAATGTGGTCTCCTCTACATTGGGGAGACCAAACGCAGATTGGGTGACTGCTTTGCGGAACACCTCCGTTCAGTCCGTAAGGGGGACCCCGAGCTTCCGGTCGCCTGTCACTTTAATTCTCCGCTCCACTCCCACTCAGACCTCACCGTCCTCGGCCTCTTGCATTGTTCCACTGAAGCTCAGCGTAAGCTCGAGGAACAGCACCTCATCTTTCGATTAGGCACTTTACAGCCTCTGGACTCAACATAGAGTTCAACAATTTCAGATCATAACCTCGGCCCCTATCATATATATATTTTTTATCCACACCTTTTGTTTGTGTCTTTTCTTCTCTCCCACATGACAGCTGTCTTTCATTCTGCCAGCGCAATTTACACTTCATCTAGAGCCATCCTTTGTTTCTTAACCTGTCCCATTACCATCTCCTTTTGCCTTGAATATCTCTTAATGTCTCTTAACCTCTCCTGCCTTCTATCCTATCACAGACCTTCCCTTTTGTTCTTTCATCCCCTCCCCCCTTTCCCAGCTCCGACACTTGCTTTAAAATCTGTTCCATTTCCTGCTTTTTTCCAGTTCTGACGAAAGGTCATCGACCTGAAACGTTAACTCTGTTTCTCTCTTCACAGATGCTGCCTGACCTGCTGAGTATCTCCAGCATTTTCTGTTTTTACCTCAGATTTGGTAACGCTTGGAGCCTAATGTCACTCACCTATGCCATTTGCACCTGATTTAGCGCTCCCCTGCATTCTTTGAGCGCTGAGACTGAATTTAACAGGCAGCGAGATTGATAAACTTCCAACTTTTCAAAAGTTAGCCCCCCTTCCTGGGCGATAGCGAATTTCTCCCCTTTATCTATTTAAACGCCTCGATCAGATCCCCCCTCAACCTTCTAAACTCAAGGGAATTCAAGCCTGGTCTATGCAGCCTGTCCTCACAATTTAACCCATTAAGCCCCGGTATCATTCTGGTGAATCTGCGCTGTATTCCCTCTACGTCCAATATATCCTTCCTGATGTTCGCTGCCCAGACTGAACACAGGATGGGTTAGAGTTCAAATTTCCCAGCATCTATAGCATTTTTGGGGGGAGAGAATTCCAGATTTCTGCTGCCCTTTGTGTGAAGAAGTGCTTCCTGATCTTCTCTGGTTTCCATCTTCTTGTGCAAATTTTTCCAACAGTAATTTCTAGGTTGCAGATTCAGGGAAGAAGATCGAAAGGCAAATCAGCCAAACTCCTGCAGCAGCACAGAAATATCACGGGTGATAAATTGGGTCATGAAGTCACTTCAATGTGGACCGACATTCGTTGCAACGTGCATTTATACAGCGCCTTTAACGTAGTAAAACGTCCCAAGGCGCTGCACAGGAGCGTTACAAAACAAAATTTGACACCGAGCCACATAAGGAGATATTAGGGACAGGTGACCAAAAGCTTGGTCAAAGTGGTAGGTTTTAAGGAGCATCTTAAAGGAGGAGAGGGAGGTAGCGAGCTGGAGAGGTTTAGGGAGGGAATAACAGAGCTTAGGGGCCTCGGCAGCTGAAGACACGACCGTCAATGGTGGAGCGATGAAAACTGGGGATGCACAAGAGGCCAGAATTGGAGGATCGCAGAGATCTCGGAGGGTTGTAAGGCTGGAGTTGGTTACAGAGATAAGGAGGGGCAAGGCCACGGTGTGATTTGAAAATGAGGATGAGAATTTTTAAATTCTAAATTTCTAAAAGTATAATTTTAAAATTCGAGGAAGAGTTTGCATTTCTATAGCACCTTTCACACCCGCAGGACGTCCCAAAGTGCTTTACAGCCAATGGATTGCTTTTGAAATGTGGTCACTGTTGTTTTGTGGCCAATACGACAAGCAATTTGATCAAAGCCAGGTCCAACCGATAAATGATCTGTTAATCTGTGTCGCATAAGGAAGAAATGTTGACCAAGACACCAGGGAGAACTCCCCTGCTCTCGTTCAAATAGTACCATGGGATCTTTTACATATATATAAACAATCAAACAAGACTCTTAGTTTAAGGCCTTATAAAAAAAGGGTTAACCTTTATATTGTAGTAATGTTAGCTTTTAGCCTTAGTTAAGTGTCATTCTTAAATTGTAATATATTAAAATGTTGGAAGTCACAGACACAGGACAGGCAGAAAATCTCCTTCATTGCTGTTTGCGGCACCTTGCTGTGCATTTCCTACATTACAACAGTGACTACACTTCAAAAGTACTTCATTGGCTGTAAAGCGCTTTGGGACGTCCTGAGGTTGTGAAAGGTGCTATAGAAATGCAAGTTCTTTCTCATGGGAAGTCCAATAACTGCACAGTTTCATACGAAATTTCTGATTCCTAAGATCTGTATTTAATATTGTTGGCAAGAAGGAGAGTAACTCCCTCTAATGATGGAGCAGAGACCTGGAATTCACCATTAGCCAAAGTACATTCACAGGAACAGGAATAGACTGTTCGGCCTATTGAACCATTTAGTTAGTCATGGAAACTCTTTGTTTTTTAAAAATCCCAATTCTCCATCCTTTCTCCCTAACAGCCGTCTATCTATGTGATATCTCGACCATCCTGGTGTTCAAATCCCTCCGTGGCCTCGCCCCCCCTCCCTATTCCTGTAACCTCCTCCAGCCCTACAACGCTCCGAGATCTTTGCGCTCCTCCAATTCTGACCTTGTGCGCATCTCTGATTTTCATCGTTGCACCATTGGCGGCCGTGCCTCCAGCTGCCTGGGCCCTAAGCTCTGGAATTCCCTGCCTAAACCTCTCTGCCTCGTTACCTCTCTTTCCTCCTTTAAGTCGCTCCTTAAAACCGACCCCTTTGACCAAGCTTTTGGTCACCTGTCCTAATATCTCCTTCTGTGGCTCGGTGTCAAATTTTGTCTGATTACGCTCCTGTGAAGCGCCTTGGGACGTTTTACTACGTTGAAGGCAAGTTGTTGTTGTTGTTGAATCAGTTCTACAAGTTTCATTCCACCAAGCTTTACTGGGGTCTTCAGTTCTCTACCCCAGAGAGCTGTGGAGGCGGAGTCATTGAATATATTCAAGGTGGAGACAGACAGATATTTGAGCTACAGGGGAGTCGAGGGTTACGGGGAGCGGGTGGGAAAGTGGAGTTGAGGCCAAGATCAGATCAGCCATGATCTTATTGAATGGCGGAGCAGGCTCGAGGGGCCAAATGGCCGACCCCTGCTCCTATTTCTTATGTTCTTACGTTCTTAGTTTACCTCACCCATTTCAGAAGAAGTGCAACCGGGAGAGAACTCTTTCAGAGCGCTGCATTAGAACATGTTGCACCTTTGAATAATCCATCACTCCGAGTCGCAATCAAGAAAAATATAGATAACGGTTTCAAGAATTAATTCACGAGCCCATGATTAATGACGCAGAATTAAGAAGGAGACAGTAAGCTGTTCGCTTGGAATCCAAAAATCCAGCAGGTAATTAAAGCTCCATTTTTTTTGCTTCTGTTAAAATCAACAGCATTCACCAAAATGAGCAATAACTTAATGTTTAGTTTGAGATATTAAACGAGGTGATCACTTTATTATTAAAAAAAGTAAAAGGTCAAATAATCCAGGCTTTGCCTGTCAACTGAAGGCTCCCTGTCCTAGAATATTAAGGATATAAAGGTACATAGTCATGTTTAAGTAATTTTAGCATCTAGTAGGTAATATGTGTGGGGTACGGTAGCATAGTGGTTATGTTACTGGATTAATAATCCAAGAGACGTGAGTTCAAATCCCACCACAGCAGCTGGAATAAAAAAGCTAGTATCAGTAATGGTGACCATAAAACTGCCAGATTGTTGTAAAAACCCATCTGGTTCACTAATGTTCTTTAGGGAAGGAAACCTGCTGTCCTTAACTGGACTGGCCTATATGTGACTCCAGTCCCACAGCAATGCGGTTGACTCTTAACTGCCCTCTGAAATGGCCTAGCAAGACACGCAGTTGTATCAAAAAAACTGTTATGATGGACTGCAGAAGTTCAAGAAAGTGGCTCACCACCACCTTTTCAAGGTGCAACTAGGGATGGGCAATAAATGCTGGCCTTACCAGCAATGCCCACATCCCAGGAATAAATAAATCAAAAAGTTGCTCCTCCCACTCCCTCAGTAGCTGCTGCAGTAGAATTTGGATCTTCTGCTCTATATTTTAGAGCACTCTTATAGGTTGGTCACCCTTGAACCTACCTGATATCTAGATATCTTTTAATATCATACTCAGGAGAATGAATAGGGAACCCTTATTTAGAACTACTTGAGGACTGCATTAAGTTAGAGGAGTTCTAGAAATATGGAAAAAGTAATATTGATGAAACACAAATTGGCTCTTTCATGAACTCGTTGCCCCACATGGATTCCACTAGAACTGAACTCTGCACTCCCATTCAGTTATATAGATTCAGAAACCAAATAGGACAGAGTGATGATTCATCTTTTAGACTTTGGTTCGAGCCCAGTCTGGCCTGGATTGTGGTGATCCAAGTAAAACTATTTTAGGTTGCTTTGCTCATCTACAAAGTTGAGATTTTTTCTCAGTCCATGCCAGTGTTTATGCTCCACACAAGCATCCTCCCACTCCTCTTCATTTCATCCTATCAGCATATCCTTCTATTCCTTTCTCCCTCATGTACTTATCTAGCTTCCCCTTAAATTCATCTATGCGATTTGCCTCAACCGCTCCCTGTAGTAGCGAGTTCCACATTCTCACCACTCTCTGGGTAAAGAAGTTTCTCCTGAATTCCCTATTGGATTTATTAGTGACTATCTTATATTTATGACGTTTAGTTTTGGTCTCCCCCACAAGTGGAAACATCTTCTCCACATTTACCCTATCAAACCCCTTCATAATTTTAAAGACCTCTATCAGGTCTCCCCTCAGTCTTCTCTTTTCTAGAGAAAAGGGCCCCAGTCTGTTCAATCATTCCTAATAGCTACAACATCTCAGTTCTGGTATCACCCTGGTAAATCCTATTTTTTGCACCTTCTCCAGCCTCTATAATCCTTTTGTGTAATCCTGGTTTGTTCTGAGTAGACAAAATAATGGCAAAACACTGTGCACGCTGGAAATCTGAAATAGAAACAGAAAATGTTGGAAACACTCAGCAGGTCAGGCAGCATATCTGGAGAGAGAAACAGAGTTAACGTTTCAGGTCGATGACCTTTCGTCAGAACTGGAAGATGTGTAAATGAAAATTTAATACTGATGCAAAGAGGTAATTTCCAAAATAAGTTGATTAAAATCCCATGTCAGGGTAACATGCAGTATCACCAAACAACCTTGGATTGAGAATGTCAGATAAGGTTATCATTGCAAAATGGAAAAAATGCCATATTTACAATTATATATATATATTTTTATTCATTCTTAGGTTATTGGCATCGCTAGCAAGGCCACCATTTATTGCCCATCTCTAGTTGTCAGTGGTGGAGGGAGTGAATATTTAAGGTGACTGCAATTATATAGGGCCCTGGTGAGACCACACCTGGAGTATTGTGTACAGTTTTGGTCTCCTTACCTAAGGAAGGATATACTTGCCATAGAGGGAGTGCAACGAAGGTTCACCAGATTGGTTCCTGGGATGGGGGGATTGTCCTATGAGGAGAGATTGAGTAGACTAGGCCTATATTTCCTAGAATTTAGAAGAATGAGAGGTGATCTCATTGAAACATACAAAATTCTTACAGGGATTGACAGGGTAGATGCAGGGAGGATGTTTCCCCTGGCTGGGGAGTCTAGAACCAGGGGTCACAATCTCAGATTAAGGGGTCGGCCATTTAGGACTGAGATGAGGAGAAATTTCTTCACTCAGAGGGTGGTGAATCTTTGGAATTCTCTACCCCAGAGGGTTGTGGAGGCTCAGTCATTGAGTATATTCAAGACAGAGATCAATAGATCTTTGGGTACTAAGGAAATCAAGGGATATGGGGATAGTGCAGGAAAGTGGAGATGAGGTAGAAGATCAGCCATGATCTTATTGAATGGTGGAGCAGGCTCGAGGGGCCGAATGGCCGACTCCTGCTCGTAATTCATATGTTCTTATGGGGTGCCAATCAAGCAGACCGCTTTGTTCTTCTTGCGTGTTGTTGGAGCTGCACTCATCCAGGGAAGTGGAGAGTATTGCATCACATAACAAACTTGTACCTTGCAGATGGTGGAAAGGATTTGGGGAGTCAGGAGTTGAGTCACTTGCCACAGAATACCCAGCCTCTGACCCGCTCTAGTAGCCACGGCATTTATGTGACTGGTCCAGTTGAGTGTCTGGTCAATGGTGACCCCCAGGATTGTGATGGTGGGGTATTTGGTGATGTTAATGCCATTCAATGGCAATACATTGAAATGCTTATATATTAATATTAATAAATATATATTAAGAATTATATATTGATGTTTGTATCTCATGCTCTATTTCAGGAAGACAAACTTTTCCACGGTGTTTCACCATGTTAAAGTGTCAGCTGTAGCTCAGTGGGTAGCACTCTCACCTCTGAGTCAGAAGGTCGTGGGTTCAAGTGCCCACTCCAGAGACTTGAGCACAAAATCCAGGCTGACCCTCCAGTGTCAGTACCAAGGGAGTGCTGCACTGTCGGAGGTGCCGTCTTTCAGATGAGACATTAAACCGAGGCCCCGTCTGCTCTCACAGGAGGACCTAAAAGATCCCATGGCATTATTTTGAAGACGAGCAGGGGAGTTCTCCCCAGTGTCCTGGCCTATATTTATCCCTCAATCAACATCACTGTAAACAGATGATCTGGTCATTATCACATTGCTGTTTGTGGGAGCTTGCTGTGTGCAAATTGGCTGCCGTGTTTCCCACATTACAACAGTGACTACACATTCAAATACAGTACTTAATTGGCTGTAAAGCGCTTTGTGACGTCCTGAGGTCGTGAAAGGGGCTATAGAAATGCAAGTTAATTCTTTCTTTTTGTGAAATGTCAACATTTGCCCCTCGCCATTCCCTGCCTTGCCTCTAGGCATCGCCTCAATAGGATGTCCCCTCAGTCGAGTGAGTAGGTCTGAGCTGTCCTGGTCACAGTCACGGCGGCAGGTCCCGATCTACCAGTACATGGAACGTCAGAACCTACTGCTGCCCAGGGCTGAGCCAGCTTTCCAGCTTTAGACGTCCACTCCCCAAGGCAGCATCCAACATTACAGCCCGGACAGCACAGCTGCCTTTAAATATTTAAACGGTAATTTTAATTTTTATTTTTATCTTTATCGCAATCAATTTTTAATCTTTTGTTTTAAACGCATTTCTCATTAAATGTTTGCCATACATTTTACACTGGGTGACTGATCATTTTAATATTTTACTCTTTGACAATTGATTAATTGTCATTGCCATATTTAGCTCCATAAGATAAATTATGATTTTAATATTTAACGGGTGGAGATTAGGTAAATTGCGACTTTGAGTCTTCATTTATTATTTATCCCAGATGCTATCTTTCTTAATTTATATTAGTTTTTGAATGTTGTTGATTAAGGGGCAGGTTAATGTGTTCGAGATTGCAAGAGACTGATATCAGGACACTTTTCTTCACACTCCGAGTGAAAAACACATGAAATGGACTCTTGGATAGAATAGAATTGAAGACACTGGAATTATGTCGGAAAAGTTTAGCAATGGGGCCAAGTGGTGTTGGATCTTTCTGAATGGTGAACTGAGAAAGATCTCTTCCCCTCAGCACCTTCTGGTTCTTATAACCTTTACAAACCTTCCCAAAACTCATCTCTTCAGTCAAGCTTTCCCCTCATCTCTCATCCCTCTTTTGCTGTCTTGGGATCCTGTCCCAATCACTCTTAGTAATGCGGCCTGGGATGAACTTCGACATTAAAGACGCAGTATCAAATTCAATTTCTGTTTGTTTGAGCATCCACCAATTTCCATCACTCCATCATTGGCGGCCGCGCCTTCAGCTGCCTGGTCCCTAAGCTCTGGAATTCCCTCCCTAAACCTCTCCGCCTCTCCAAGCTTTTGGTCATCTGCCCTAACATCTCCTTGTATGGCTCAGTGGCGTCAAATTTATTTTTTGATAACACTCCTGTCAAGCGCCTTGGGACGTTTTATTATGTTACAGGCGCTATATAAATGCAAGTTGTTGTTGTTATAAATGCACGATCTTTCCTCCTGTTTCCTTGCGCTTTATTTTCTTGCATTGAGAAATAAAACCTGTTTGCAATCTACTAGAAGAAATGTAAAATAGGAAAGGAGAATGTGTAAAACGAAACAGATTGAGGAAGCTTTTTCCCTCGCTCAGGGAGAAGCAGGTTTGGATCATCCTTGTAAAGTTTGGCACCCATTTCCTCTCTGCTTATAAAACATTCTCAACAAGCAGACTTCACCTCTCGGCCTCAAGGGAGAGAAAGCGTAAAATGGAAGTCCAGACAATCGAAGCCATTACCTAAAATAAAATCCCAGCTGGACAATCGTCATAAAAAGGCAAGAACCGACTGAGGAGCAAAACAGCACAATAATGCTAAAAAACAGAACACATACTGCTGACAGGAGGATGAAACAGGAGGAGATACTGAACCTCACGTTATATATTTCATTAACAAATCACATTCATAGAAATGAGCGTATTACGAAAGGTAAGTACATAAGATTACACAGAATGTACAGCACAGAAACAGGCCATTCGGCCCAACTGGTCCGTTTATGGTCCACACGAGCCTCCTCCCACCCCTCTTCATCTCACCCTATCAGCATATCCTTCTATTCCTTTCTCCCTCATGCTACTCACCTCAACCAAACCACATGGTAGCGAGTTCCACATTCTCACCCCTCTCGGGGTAAAGATGTTTCTCCTAAATTCCCTATTGGATTTATTAGTGACTGTCTTATATTGATGACCACTAGTTTTGGTCTCCCCCACAAGTGGAAACATCTTCTCTATGTCTACCTTATCAAAACCTTTCTTTATCTTAAAGACGTACAAGTGAAGGTGGTCATTTTAACCCATCTGGCTCTTCACAAGATAAGTAAGGATGAGGATATCCTCCCCTGCTCTTCTACGAAATCGTACCATGGAATCTTTTACGATCACCTGAGAGAGCAGACGGGGCCTCGGTTTAACATCTCATCTGAAAGACGGCACCTCCGATAGTGCAGCACTCCCTCAGCACTGCACTGGAGTGTCAGCCTGGATTTTTACGCTCAAGTTGCTGGAGTGGGGCTTGAAGCCACAACCTCCTGACTCAGGATCTAGTTGCTGCAGATGGTTAAGGAAAGGCCTATCAGTCTTCCAATAGGAAGGAAGAAAGAAGGAAAGAAGGAAAGAAAGAAAGAAGAAGGAAAGAAAAGAAGGAAAGAAAAGAAGGAAGGAAAGAAAGAAGGAAAGAAAAGAAGGAAGGAAAGAAAGAAGGAAAGAAGCAAAGAAAAGAAGGAAGGAAAGAAAGCAGGAAAGAAGAAAAGAAAGAAGGCAAGAAGAAAAGATGGAAGGAAAGAAGCAAAGAAAGAAAAGGAAAGAAAGAAGGCAAGAAGGAAAGAATGAAAGAAAGAAAGTATTGTATTTATTTAGCGCCTTTAACAACCTCAGGACATATCAAAATACTTTACAGCCAATGAAGTACTTTTGAAGTGTAGTCTCTGTTGTAAGTGAAGGGGTACAGTTATGAAGAGATTGAGAAGTTAGGACTTTTTTTCACTACAGCAGAGAAAGTTACGGGGTGTCTTGATAGAGGTTTGCAAGATGATGAAAGGTTAGGAGAGGGTAATAGTGATAGATTGGTTCCAGTGTTTGGTGAGCTGGTAGTGAGAGAGAGAGCACAATTTTAAGATGATCAGAAAAAGTGGAAAGTTAGAAAAGTGTCTTTGCACAGAGAATGGTTAGAATGTGGAATTCTATTCCACAAAGTTATTGTAATTCTTTTGAAAGATAATGAAATTTTAGGTTGAAAATAGAGACTCTTAAAGGATTTTTGACCATTTTTTCACAGAAAGGATTTGGGAAAAATAGTTATTTTATTGCTGGGTTTTTAAAGCAATGCGTAGTCTCACGAGTTTAAAAATAAATTGCAATGAGGGGTCACTCGGTAAAGAAAGGATTTACCTCAGCCTGTACAGACCCGATGCTCCTGAGCTTGAATCCTGGTCTGTGTTGAGTTAACTGATCCACGCCGGCCGGGCAGTAGGAGTGATACAACTGGCCTCAGCTCCGTTAACACAACGTCTGCACCAACATCAGCCCATCCTTCCAAGCTCCAGTAGTCTCCAGTGCTCCAGCGAATTGGGCTTCCAAGAATCTGTCCTCGCTTTCCAATCTTCCATTACTGTGTTTTGACCGACTGTAGCATCTCCTCCACATATAACATCCTCTACTCTTCTGGCACCAGTCACACACCATCTCGTCTTGGACATATATCACCTGTCCTTCATCATTGCTGGGTCAAAATCCTGGAACAAAGTTTAGCGCCCGGCACTAATTATTGCCGCCGACCGTGAAATTCGTCTCCATCACCCTTGGAGGTGATTTGAGCGCTAAATCAGGCGCTACACACCTCTCTTAGGGCGCTAACGTCGGTGAGCGAGCCGCTACCTCAGAGCGCTACTGAAGCTCAGGCGATGTCAATTACCCTGGAACTCAGACAGACCGGCGCCGTCCAGTTCTTAAAGGGGAGGGTCCATCTTGCTGCACAGCCACACCCTGCTCATTGCAGCCTTGAACCTTGGCCTGGAAACACCTACTCAGCTGAAACCAGTGATGGATACTCAGAGGCCCAGGGAGAGAGCTCTGCGCTTTAGCGACCAGGCATTGGTGGCTCTGGTTGGTGCTGTGGAACGCCAACGGGCAGTGCTCTTTCCAGAGACTGGCAGGAGCCCATTGCCCCGCGAGTTTACAAGAGTCTGGAGGGAGGTGGCCCAGCACGTGTCATTGCAGAGCCTGGTGCCGAGGACACATACACAGTGTCGTAAAAAGTTCAACGACCTTACTCGGGTGGTCAGGGTGAGTAGCTGCTTTTCAATAACTTTACATCCCACCATCTCAACCTCACTCTGTGCCTAGACGGTGTAAATACCCAAATGCCCAACACTCATCCAACAACTATAGCCATCTCATAAAACTCACATGCACATCCCACACCTTGCAGACATTAACGGCTATTCAACTATGGTAGGCACATCTGCCAAAAACAAGGCTGCACACTCACTCACACGCTGTCCTTTTTCTTGCAGGCCAAGCTTTCACATAACCCGCGAGAGACCCAGCGGATGGAAGGAGGACAGGCGGAGCTACACTCTCTCACTGAATTGGAGGAGAGAGTCCTACAGACTCATTGCGATCTAGGTAGTAGGCGCCGTGGCTGGTGGAGAGCTCGACTCCCTTGGGGACAGCAACGGTATGTTCATCAGCTTTCTCTCCTCTCTCATACCACTTCCCCCTCACAACACCAGCCTTTTACACTTTCAATCTAACTAACTGTCTCCAGTCCTTGCTCCCTTCCTGCCCTCCTGCCCTCACGCTAAAGCCACTCTTGTACCTTCCTGCTTTCAGATAGTGAACCACCAGCTGAGCAGCCTGTCCTCAGCCTGCCAGTGGCAGCGATGCGCCAGAGGAGGAGGAAGAGGAAGCCGGAGCCTCACCGCCTGCATCTCCCGAGGGTGATACTTCCGACACTGGGGCCACGCCTTCCCTGGAGGGGAGCAGGAGGTTAGGGTCTGATGAGGGTGAAGATCCTAGACCCAGTAGGCTGCAGGAACGCCATGGGGGAAGGGAAGCTCAGGGGCCATCTCCCTGGAGGGTGAGTGCGTGCACGAGTTCTGCTGCACAGGACTCGGATGAGGACCTCAACATTGCGGCCATGAATACACAGGCCTTGAGCATGCATACTGAGCTCATGGGTGCAATGGCAAGGGTGCCTGAGAGCATGGATGCACTGGCAAGGAGCGTGGAGGAGTCCGCTGCCAGTACAGCTGTCATCTGTGCGCAAACCTTTGAACCCATCCTTGCCTCGTTGCAGAGGATGGTTGAATTGCAGAGAGACCGTGGGGACCCAGATCTCATGCCGCGTGTAATGGGTGAGGTGGCAGCATCTATTGCAGCACAGGCCGAGGCAATGCAACGGCTTAGTGCTGGAATTGAGTTATTGCTTGGTGCCATCCAGTCTCAGACGGCTCTCATGCAGTCTCAGGTTGATGCCACACAAACACTGACTGCTGCCATCCTCGCTGGGTTGCCCACAGTCCACCGGGGATCTCACGGTACCACAGCAGGCCAGCAATCTGTGCTCCAGCAGATTGCTCCGGATGCTGAGGTTCTGCCCCGGGGGAGTGGCAGTGTGTCGGTCAAGCAGTAAGGTGCTGTCCTCTCTCAGGATGACAGCATTCCTGCTCCCACCACTGCCACTCCACCATTGCACTTGCCATGGCCTGTAACCTGTAACACAGCCAGCCCAGACTGCTGCCGCTCATGCAGAGTTGGTGCAATCTGCAGCCGGGCCCTCCAGGCCCAGAGCTGGTCAAGGGCGACCTTCAAAGCCATCTGCAGTCTCTGGATCCAACCTTCAGCAGCCTTCCCCCAGCCTTACTGCAGCCACTGGGGCCACATTACGGAGGAGCAGTAGGGTGGGAAGGGGGGAAGTGCGAAGGACATGGAGATCACCCTCGACGGCCGAGAAGTAAAATATATGTAATAAATGGGGGGAATGCTTGTGGGAAAGTTCGATGTTGATGTTATTATATTTGTTTACTGTTTTGCCATTTATCTCCATGTTGTAAGAACGAGTTTTGTTAGTTTATGAATTGCTGGGTTTGTTTCTAATTGTTTGAGTAAATGACAGTTTGTAATATAAATAATTTTTTTTATTGTTGCTTTACAACTTTGCTGATTTGACTCATTGCAGCTTTGCCTAGCAATAGGGGCTGCGGGATGCTTGCGATGATGTGCTTGTTCATCCCAAAAGCCATCTTCTCTGTCATTCATTCGAAGCGGTGTCTTATCAGGCGTTCCCGGACGGCCCTTGCAGAGGCAACATTGTGCGCCTCCCTCCCACGTTGGTGCTGCTGATCCTCCTCTTCATCCTCCTCCTCTTCATCCTCCTCCTCCATCTTCCTCCTCCTCTCCCTCTTCATCCTCCTGAGGTGGTGCACCAATCCCTGGTGGCAATGGCTGGATCCTCAGAATTGCGAGGTTGTGAAGCATGCAGCACACAACAATGAAAAACGAGACTCGCTCGGGGGAGTACTGCAGGGCTCCTTCAGAGTGGTCAAGACACCGGAACCGTTGCTTCAAGACGCCGATCGTCTGTTGAATGAGGTTCCTGGTGGCGCTCTGGCTCTCATTGTAAGTGAGCTCAGCAGGAGTGTTGGGGTTACGGAGCGGTGTCATCAGCCAGATGCAGAGTGGATAACCCTTGTCCCCGAGGAGCCATCCACTAGGTTGACGCAGTGGTTGGAACAGGTCTGGGACACCAGTCTGGCACAGGATAAAAGCATCGTGGTTGCTGCCAGGATAGCGGGCATTGACGGCGAGGATGCGCTGTCTGTTGTCACACACCAACTGGACATTCAGAGAGTGGAAGCCCTCGCAGTTTCGGAAGACCTCTGAATTTTCATGAGGTGCCCGCAATGCCACGTGCGTGCAGTCAATGGCGCCCTGAACCATAGGGAAGCCCGCTATCCTAGCGAATCCATATGTGCGTTCACACTGTTTTTCCTGGGTCATGGGGAAAAAGATGTACTCCCTTCTCCTTTTGTAGAGAGCATTTGTCACCTCCCGGATGTAGCAATGGACAGCGAACTGGGAGATATTCGCTATGTCCCCAGTTGAAGCCTGGAAAGAGCCGCTGGCATAGAAATTCAGAGCCACTGTCACCTTCAATGCCACCGACAGAGACGTCCTGGTCCTCAGTTGAGGCTGCAGATCTGGTTGCAGGAGGTGGCAGATCTCAGTGACCACCTCCTTGCTGAAGCGCTGCCTTCTGAAACACAGCTCCTCAGACAAATGAATGTAGGAGAATTGCTCCCGGAATACCCTGGGAGGGTAAGGTCTCCTGTGCAGAGGCCTGTTGGCCCTCCTCCCTCTGGCCATGTTTCCCCTCTCTCTCTGCGTCTCTGCTGCCTCCGAAGGTGAAGCTGGCGGATGAGGCCCCGAGTCACTGAAAGTGAATGTGCAGGTGCAGCAAGCCATTAGGAAGGCAAATGGTATGCTGGCCTTCATTACAAGAGGATTTGAGTACAGGAGTAAAGAAGTCTTACTCCAATTATATAGGGCCTTGGTGAGACCACACCTGGAGTACTTTCTACAATTTTGGTCTCCTTACCTAAGGAAGGATATACTCGCCATAGAGGGAGTGCAACGAAGGTTCACGAGATTGATTCCTGGGATGGCGGGACTGTCGTATGAGAAGAGATTGAGTAAACTAGGCCTGTATTCTCTTGAATTCAGAAGAATGAGAGGGGATCTCATTGAAGCATACAAAATTATTACAGGGCTTGATAGGATGGATGCTGGGAGAATGTTTCCCTTGGCTGGGGAGTCTAGAACCAGGGGCCACAGCCTCAGGATAAAGGGTAGGCCATTCAGGACTGAGATGAGAAGAAATTTCTTCACACAGAGGGTGGTGAATCTTTGGAATTCTCTACCCCAGAGGGCTGTGGAGGCTCAGTCATTGGGTATATTCAAAACAGAAGTCGATAGATTTCTGACTAGTAAGGGTATCAAGGGATATGGCGATAGGGCCGGTGAATGGAGTTGAGGCAGAAGATCAGCCATGATCTCATTGTATGGCGAAGCAGGCTCAAAGGGCCGAATGGCCGACTCCTGCTCCTATTTCTTATGTTCTTATGTTAGTACAGCCCCCATTTAAAATCTTCTAAATGTGGTAAATATGAAGCTCTGATAAGTAGGAACCTGAAAAGTGCTGCTCAGGACCAAAACTCCTTAGGACAGCGTTAAATCTCTCCAGACGTCTCTCTCCCTCTCAACCTGCGTATGCCAAAAATTTTGCCGACAAGAAAAAGCAGGAAGTGCCTGCCTTTAAAAAGCACTCCCCCAGCCCCTTCCCGACTTGAAAATGTTCCCTTCTACCTGTCGTTCCTAGCGGCAGGCACTAAGGAAGGGGGCGAGAATCAATTTCCGGTCTGGGGCGCTATGGGGCATTGCACGCTTGGATGACGTCACGATCTGCGGGCGCAGGAGATCATGGCGGTAGTGTTTAATGCCACCGCAAAACGGCTGGTCAATTTCGTGAGCGGCGCTAAAATCGGCGCGCTCAGGCGGTAAGTCGTTAGGGTCTCGTTAGCGCCCCCCAGAGGCGCTAACGGGAGGCGCTAACCAACTGAGTTTTTCCCCCCAAATGTTCCTCATTTGGCTGTGAAGCGCTTTGAGACGTCCTGAGGATGTGAAAGGCGCTATAGAAATGTAAGTCCTTATTTTATTTCTGGCAATAATTCACACTATTGGCAGTACAACCGAAAATCGACCCAGCTCTTTTAAAGAGGTGAATTGTATGAAGCTGTGAATTAAATCAATCCCAGTTATTCAGCATTTTCCAAGTACTTTTTGGAGTGTAGTCACTGTTGTAATATAGGAAACGCAGCAGCCAATTGCACACAGCAAGCTCCCACAAACAGCAATGAGATAATGACCAGATAAGGCCGCGATTTTTCCCTACCTAGGCGGGTCCGTTTGGGCGACGTTAGTGGCGGGTCACGGCCTTGCTGCTGTCTCCATCCCGTCCTTCGACTTGACTTTCCCCTGATGGGGCTTGTTAAACCCGCCCAGCGCGTTTCCCGGCCAATTGAAGGAAGCGGGTCTGATGATGTCATTTGATTACACATCATCAGCCGGTTTCTTTAAAGGGACCATGCGCATATTTATTTTGACAGTTGTGCTGTTAGTGTTCTACAGCATTGAGGTGCTGCAAACACTGACAAGCACTGCACAAAGGTGCACGGCTGCACCCAGCCTCTCCCATGCTTATGGAGGGAGTCACAGCACGCAGGGAGGTTCTCTTCCCTTCCCAAGGGCGGAAAATACCTCCCCAGCTGACCAACACAGCTTGGTTGCACATTGCAGAGGAGGGCACAAGCAGGGATGTGGTCAGGAGGACCTGGGTGCAGTGGGGCAAACATTTCAATGATCCCAGTAGATCAGGAAACTTTAATACAAAGCCTCATTCTGCTGTGCCTCTCATCACATCCCCATCACTCTGCCTTCCCTACCCTACTCCTGCACATCCTTACTCACACCAACTAACCATGCACCTCCACCCATCCCTCTCTATCTACATTATCACTTCCCCATTTCACTAGCCACCCCTCACACTCACCCTCATCCTAGTGCAATCATATGAACTAACAACATACAAGGGTAGGCACTTGTGTGGTTTAGCTGATGTTCATGTAAAGTTTCTGTTAATGTGGTGTCAAACATTGAAATCTTTATTTTCAACACTTTGCGTTCTTGGACAGATTTGTGCGCACCTTTGGAAGTAGCTTAGTGAGTTGCAGTGAATGGTGAAACATAACGGTGCCCCCCGCAATGCTGATGAGTGTGAAATGAATGGCTTGGGCATTGGGTGGTGCCAACCTGGCGCATCATGTGGCAGCCAGGATGTACAGCATCAAGTGAAGTAAATCTGGCCATGGTGAGGTCATCCCTGGCCTCCCGGGCAGCAATGTGCTCGGGTGCTGATGCCCTCTCTCCTGTGCAGCATCAGTTGATTGCAGAGAAAGTTGGTGTTGTTGTTGGTGCTGCTGGTGTTGGGGCTGATCGTGGTGGGATTCTGAGGACCAAGGTGAGATAGTATAAAGTGCACTGATGCTGATGGAATAGATGGCAGGTGAAGTAGAGATGACAGAAGCATTCTGTCAATGGTGGGAGAGGTAATGAGGTCAGACTGGATGGTGACTTGTATAAAGACTTGCAGCATTTTGAATCTGTAGTGGAAATGCAGTTTAGAGAAGCTAGTGTTTAAGGGAACATTTATCAATCAGCTGGGAGCTTCGACTTTACATTTGAAACTGTCAACTCATCAGCTGATTCAATGGCCACTGACCTCCTGCCTCAGCTTCACAGACGAGGTCTAGACACAGCGGGAAACCGGTGGGCGACCTGTCAAATCCAAAAAGCTGGGAAAAAAGCATTGTTAAGTGGCTGTAAACAAGCCACTAGTGATTTTAATTGCCTCTCCCGCCTCTGCCTGTCGGGTCTGCTCAGCGCTGGCAGATCTGACATCGGGAAAGTCCAGTGTGCGTGTTTTGACCGCGGGTTCCTGACCCGCTGTCAATCATTTTAAATTTAACAGCTGACCCGCCACCCATCCCGTCCACTGAGCGCCGGCAAAATTCCGGCCTCTGTTTTAGTTGATTGAGGGATAAATATAAGCCGGGACACCGGGGATAACTCCCCTGCGCTTCTTCAAAATTGTGCCGTGGGATCTTTTACGTCCACCTGAGAATGTCTCATATGAAAGACGGCACCTCTGACAGTGCGACGCTCCCTCAGCACTGCACTGGAGTGTCAGCCTAGATTTTTGTGCTCAAGTCTCATGGAGTGGGACAGGAACCCATAATTTTCTGACTCAGAGGTAAGAGTGCTACCCACTGAGCCGCACAGCATCTTTGGAGAGAGAAACAGAGTTAATGGTTC
Source organism: Squalus acanthias (assembly GCA_030390025.1). NCBI lineage: Eukaryota > Metazoa > Chordata > Chondrichthyes > Squaliformes > Squalidae > Squalus > Squalus acanthias. The sequence continues at coordinate 132,450,353 of CM059430.1, forward strand.
AGGTTGATGACCTTTCGTCAGAACTGGAAAAAGTTAGAGATGTAACAGGTGCAGAGGCAGGGAAAGGAGGGAGGGGAGGAAAGAACAAAAGGGAAGGTCTGTGATAGGGTGGAAGGCAGGAGAGATTAAATGACAAAAGTGATGATGGTGCAAGGCTATAGTGTGTGATAATGGGACAAGCTTTTGCCCTTTTGCCTTGCACCATCATCCCATTTGCCATGTAATCACTCCCGCCCTCCACCCTATCACAGACCTCTCCCCCTTTGTTCATTCCTCCCACCCCCTTTTCCCTGGCTCTGCACTTGTGTGTAAACTATTACATTTCTGACTTCTTCAGTTCTGATGAAAGGTCATCAACCTTAAACACTTATATACGAGTTTTCTACAACATTTTCTTTGCCCTGAAAAGGAAAGATCAAAAGGAATGTTGAGGCCAAGCAACGAGTGGAAGTTTCTTTCAACTCCAGCTTGCTGTCAGTCCAATTATCGTCAGCATTACTGAAAATTTGAGAGCTCCTTTGAAATGAGAGTCATTTCCATTTACTTTTATCATCCAGCGTGCGTCATCATTGATGCTTCCTCCTGCACTTTGCTCTCCTATTGCAGCGTTGTAATCTAAGAAGAACACGTGGAAAAAGATAGTTAATTAACCGAGGCGTTTCTCATTCTGCAGTGAAGTCCCAGGGGCTGGGAAATCTCTGGGTCTCAGCAGTAGGAAGCTGTGTTAGAACCAGAATCGATTAGTGTCATGAACTCCAATACTTTCCTAATGACGAGTTGTTCTCGTGTCTCTTCTAGTGGTTTGTAATTGTGCCCATTTCCAAATTATTTAAAATAGCTTGTTCAGAAATTGAATCAGATTGTTAAAGTTCCCTCACATATCGAAGCCCAACTCTTAATTCAAGCAACAGCAAAATGTCAACACTGCATTGGGTCATGACCTTTGTAGGATGAAGGTTTACATTCAGTTCAGTATATCCAGTAAAGAGAGAAGACAGGTTGATCTTTCAGGTGTGAGCCTACATCAGAGCTGAAAACTGGAAGGAAACATTTTCGACCTAACATTTTCTGTTGTTTCTGGCAATCATTTATTAATCAATACCTTGGGGGTGGGGGAGGGAAGAGGGGGAGGGTAGTAGTTATGTGGCTTGAAGGGGGTAAATTCAAAAAAAATCTGCAGAATCAATATTTCAGTGAGCGAGTGGGCAATCTATGGAACAGGCTCCCGAGGGAGACGGCGGAAGCAGTTAGTATTGATCCATTCAGATGCAAATTAGACAGATGTCTTTCAGAAAATAACATCTCAGGACACAGCATCTGAGTAATTTGAGACGTGATGTGTGGGGAGTGTAGCATGCTCGGGAGGAACAGGAGTCTTTTGACCTCTGGCTCCCAAAGCTCTCCACCACTGGGGGTTTTCCTCGCCTCATGTCTGGGTCTGTTGTAGACTCATTGATAGAGATTGATTGCTGGGATTAGTCAACAACTCCATTATCGTTGATTCATGGGACTACCAGGATGGGAGAAAGCAAACTGGATGGACCTCCGTCTTTTTTCGTCTAGCAATTGCTGTGGAAGGACTTTCATTTAAACCAAAGTACTGGGGTGACCAGTATAAGCGCAAGGAATATGGATGCAATTTCAGCTCTTCTGACGGAGGGAACCTTTGGTGCATTTCCAATTTAAATCGTATCCGTGCGACTCTTTTTAAATCAGATTGTATGGAGCAAGAAGTGTATTTATAAGAAGGGATCTGTAACAGTAACAAAATGAACAAGAACAGAGTCTGTAGGGAGAGGTCTGGTTTCCTGAGATGTGTCGTCTGAACAGACTGAGATCAACATATTTTTGTTGAGTGACGGTATCAAGGGATATTGAGCTAAGGTGGGTAACTGGAGTTGAGGTACACATCAGGCATGATCTAATAGATTGGTTCACTAGATTGATTCCTTGGATGAGAGGGTTGACCTATGAGGAGAGATTGAGTAGATTGAGCCTATACTCTCTGGAGTTTAGAAGAATGAGAGGCGATCTCATTGAAACGTATAAGATTCTGAGGGGGAATTGACAGGGTAGATGCTGAGAGGTTGTTCCTCCTGGATGGAAAGTCTAGAACTAGGGGACATAGTCTCAGGATAAGGGGTCAGCCATTTAAGACTGAGATGAGGAGGAATTTCTTCACTCAGAGGATTGTGAATCTTTGGAATTCTCTGCCCCAGAGAGCTGTGGATGCTCATTCTTTGAATATATTCAAGACAGAGATCGATAGATTTTTGGACTCAAGGGGAATCAAGGGATATGGGGAACGGGCGGGAAAGTGGAATTGAGGTAGAAGATCAGCCATGATCTCATTGAATGGCGGAGCAGGCTCGAGGGGCCGAATGGCCGACTCCTGCTCCTATTTCTTATGTTCTTATGGTGGAGCAGGCTCAAGGAACTGAATGGTCTACACCTATTCCTATGTTCCTAATGGAAGTGTCTAGAATGACACAAGGATGTGATAGAGTAGATACGGAGAAACTATTTCCTTGGGGGAAAATCAAGAACAAAGGGACAAAATCTTAAAATTAGAGCTAGACCATTTTCGAGTGAAATCAGGAAGCATTTTTTCACACAAAGGGTAGTAGAAATCTGGATTTCTCTCCCCCAAAAGGATGTGGATGCTGGGCGACAATTAGAACTTAGAAGACTGAGATCGATAGATTTTTGTTGGGTAAGGATATCAAGAGATATGGAGCAGAGGCAGGGAGATGAAGGTAAGATACAGATCAGCCATGATCTAATAGAATGGTGGAACAGGCTCCAGGGTCTGAATGGCCTCCTCCTGTTTCTAATGTTTTTTGCCTCTCCCAGGAGATTTCATGGCTGTGGGGGTGGGGGTGAGATGGTGGATTGGAGGGGGTGGGGGGAGAGGCAGGTCGGGGGAGGAATGACTTGTTTGGCAATGATGGTCTGGCCATCCTGAGTGTGGGTCAGGCTTGCTGGATCAGCTGGTCTTTTCCTGCCCATCATTTTCACATGTGCGTAATGTTCCTTATGGCTCTGTTCATTTGTTTTGTTAATTTGTTAAAGACTTGCCCCACTTTGCATCATTTTCAAACACTGCAATAACGCGCTCACAATGGCGGTGAGATTTTCCAGTCCCATTTCTGTTACTGTGCATTGTTAATGCACCGTGCATTAAAAAACAATCAGAGGCCCTGGAATTCCACGGGGCTCTCGGCGTAAGCTCGGACTGGAGACCGGGCGGAACAGACCAGCTGGGAACAGACACGCACGCTGTTGCTCTAAGGCGTTCCCCTGGGGCCCCTGCGTAAAGTCATGGTGGGAGAGCGAGCTGGGACCAGGCCCGCCGAATTTCAGGGCCCTCGACGTTTTTAACTTTTCGTACTTGCCCCCCCCGCCTTGTTTAAACAGTTAAACTGACATCTCTCTGAGCGAGCATTGCAGTGAGAGATCCCGCAATGTGACTCTCTCATCGAGCTACACCCTGCGGTCAGGAGTGAGTTTCGAGGGAGCATCCAACGCTTTTCGACGTACTAATTACAGCCGAAGAAAAGTCACCGCGCAGCCGTGATTTCCTGAGATGCACTCCCTCCGATCATCACTCCCCGACGAGAGATCTGAATCGCGGGACCAGTCTGACATTTTCTCTGGAATGGTTTTGTATAATCAGTGCTGCAGATCTTTGAGCACATCATTCAAAGAGAATTGCACCTCCCTGGAGTCCCTGCGATCCTTCTGTAACAGTACAGTCATTGAGTAACCCCAAAATGTCTGCTTTAAGTGCTGCGTTTTCCCTAAGAGTCCTTGGGGGTGAATTTGGTCTTTGACAGTAGCGTGAAATGGTCTCACAGCGAATCGGCAACACCAGTTTTATGCAGCGTCTGATTTTCTTTTTCATTGACTACAATGGAAGGACAAGAGTAGCAATGCCATGGGAACCCCGTCACCTCCAGGTTCACCTCCAAATCACGCACCATCTTGACATGGACATACATCGACCGTTCCTTCATCGTCGCTGAATCAATGGAATTCTAACCATTAAACGGAACTGTGGGAGCCCCCTCACCACACGGACTGCAACGGTTCAGGAAGAAGGCGGCTCACCACCACCTTCTCAAGGGCAATTAGAGGGTGGACAACAAATGCCGGGCCTTGCCACCGACGCCCACACACTGAGAACAAAGTAAAAGAAGATGTAATTGGCGAGTGCTTTTGAAGATTGTGACTAGCAAGAAAAATAAGACAGAAAGACATGCATTTCTATAGCGCCTTTCACGACCTCAGGACGTGCATAAGCGTTTTTCAGCCAATGAAGTGCTTTTTGAAGTGTAGTCACTGTTGTAATGTAGGAAACGCGGCAGCCAATTTTGCGCAGAGCAAGCTCCCACAAACAGTAATGTGATAATGACCAGATCATCTGTTTTTTTTAGGGATGTTGATTGAGGGATAAATATTGACCAGGACACCGGGGAGAACTCCCTTGCTCTTCTTCGAAATAGTGCCACAGGATCTTTTACGTCCACCTGAGAGGGCAGACGGGGTCTCGGTTTAACGTCTCATCCGAAAGACGGCACCTCCGACAGTGCAGCACTCCCTCAGCACTGCACTGGAGTGTCAGCCTGGATTCTACGCTCAGGTCCCTGGAGTGGGACTATGAACCCACAACCTTCTAACTCAGAGGCGAGAGTGCTACCCACTGAGCCACGGCTGACTAGGGAGAAGTGCTTCGTAAATAAGTTAAAAAAAACAATTAGAACTCGACATGGAGTAGAAATGTATCCCAAATTCTAAGGGGCCGATTTTCTTGCACCACCTCCCATCTTACCCTGGCAGCGGACAGGAGCAGCCCGTCCGAAGTGTGTGTTCTGCCTGCCCCAGGCTGAGGTGCACCTGCAGCCGTTAAAGAGCCCGGGGAACCCTCGACATTTTGCCCGTCTGCTGTAGGGTCTGCAGCCAGTTAACCAGGGAGGGTATTGGAGGGTATAGCTGTGGGCCTGGGAGTCCTGCAGGGGCTGCTGCGGGAGAGCAGCAATCAGGAGGCCCCGAAGCCCGACTGCACCTGGGGAGCCACGGTTTATCGTGCGCAAGTGGTAAACGGGTGGACGGTGGGCGGGGCCAGTTGGCGGGTGGACCCGTGTGATTTTCCCGGCTCGTCCCACACTAACACGCGAGCTGCCAACACCCTCTGGCCAATTTGGAGGTGAGGGAAAATCGGAAAACACGTTACTTCTTGAGGGTCAGCAGCAACGGCTTAAAGGACCCCAACATTGCGGATTAAAAGTGCCCTCCCCGCCTCAAACAGGCAGGTACTCCAGCCGCCCTTCCCAGGACCCCACCCAAGATGGCAGCAGTTGGAGAACCAGTGTAACTGGGCTCCAAGTGACCCAACGCCATTTTGAGACTCAACCACCTCATTAGCGCCAGTCGGAGGCAGTTAAAATCAACCCGGAGCAAGAAAGAAAGAATTGCATTTATATGGCAACCTTTACAACCTCAGAACGTCCCAAAGCACTTTAGAGCCAATGAAGTACTTTTGAAGTGTAGTCGCTGTTGCAATGTAGGAAACACAGCAGCCAATTTGCGCTCATCAAGCTCCCACAGACAGCAATGTGATAATGACCAGATAATCTGTTCTAGTGATATTGGTTGAGGGATAAATATTGGCCCAGGACACCAGGGATAATTCCCCTGCTCTTCTTTGAAATAGTGGCCATGGGATCTTTTACACTCACCTGAGAGGGTAAGCAGGGCCTCGGTTTAACATCTCATCTGAAAGACAGCACCTCCGACAGTGCAGCACTCCCTCAGCACTGCACTGGAAGATTCAACCTGGATTTTGTGCTCAATTCTCTGGAGTGGGACTTGAACCCATAACCTTCTGACTCAGAGGCTCAGAGAGTGCGACCCACGAAGCCACGGCTGAAATATCCTTTGCAATTGTTGATGGTGCATCCCCCACCATCAACATCCTGGGGGGTCACCATTGACAAGAAACTTAACTGGACCAGCCACATAAATACTGTGGCAACAAGAGCAGGTCAGAGGCTGGGTATTCTGCAGTGAGTTTCTCACCTCCTGACTCCCCAAAGCCTTTCCACCATCTACAAGGCACAAGTAAGGAGTGTGATGGAATACTCTCCACTTGCCTGGATGAGTGCAGCTCCAACAGCACTCAAGAAGCTCGACACCATCCAGGACAAAGCAGCCCACTTGATTGGCACCCCATCCACCTACCTTAAACATTCACTCCCTCCACCACTGGCGTACCATGGCTGCAGTGTGTACCATCTACAAGATGCACTGCAGCAACTCGCCAAGGCTTCTTCGGCAGCATCTCCCAAACCCGCGACCTCTTCCACCTAGAAGGACAAGGGCAGCAGGCGCATGGGAACACCACCTCCTCCAAGTTCTCCTCCAAGTCACACACCATCCTCACTTGGAAATATATCGTCCGTTCCTTCATCGTCGCTGGGTCAAAATCCTGGAACTCCCTCCCTAACAGCACTGTGGGAGTACCTTCACCACACGGACTGCAGCGGTTCAAGAAGGCAGCTCACCACCACCTACTCAAGGGCAATTAGGGATGGGCAATAAATGCTGGCCTTGCCAGAGACGCCCACATCACATAAACAAATAAAAAAATAATTGAGGAACAGTAGGCGATGTGGAGGAGTGAAGGAGCAGGTTTGTTTTATAGCAGTCAGGAGCTCATCGATGGAGGAGACCAGAGGCCAACAACAAATCATTTAGATTGCTCTGAGGAGTGTGGGTTCAGAATGATTAGACACCATGAATAAAGATGTTGCCTTTGATAGAGGCAAGTCAACAGGAACTTATCTTCAGATGGTGATTAGGAGTTATAAGAGTGTCAGCCGTGGCTCAGTGGGTAGCACCCTCGCCTCTAAGTCAGAAGGCTGTGGGTTCAGAGTCGCACTCCAGGGATTTGTAGCACATAAATCTCGGCTGACACTCCAGTGCAGTGCTGAGGGAGCACTGCACTGTCGGAGGTGCCGTTTTTCGGATGAGATGTTAAACCGAGGCCCCGCCTGCTCTCTCAGGTGGACGGAAAAGATCCCACGGCCACTATTTCGAAGAAGAGCAGGGGAGTTATCCCTGGTGTCCTATGGCCAATATTTATCCCTCAATCTACATCACTAAAAAACAGATTATCGGGTCATTATCACATTGCTGTTTGTGGGATCTTGCTGTGTGCGAATTGGCTGCCTCGTTTCCCTACACAACAACAGCGACCACACTTCAAAAAAAGTACTTCATTGGCTGTAAAGCATTTCAAGACGTACGGTGGTCGTGAAAGGCGCTGTATAAATACAAGTCTTTCTTTCTTCTATAATTCATTTCCTCAGGCCAGTTACTCGATGATGTAACAGTCGGTGAAGGTAGATTGGGACCACTAGATGGGGGTGTTACGCTGGGCGATTTGATGGGCCATGGTGCAGTTGCTTTAATTCAATCACAATCTGCAATTGGTTTAGTGAAAAAACAACAACCCGTAATCAGCACCATCAGCCACACGCAAGGTCCCAGCGGTACATCTCCAGTTTTTGCTATAACAAGCGCAGAAACCTTTATTAGTAATAACAGATTATTGAAAACCGCAATAAAGTCAGAGAAAAGAAAAACACCCCAATTAGGTTCTGCCAATGGATGATTCATGATTCTGCCACTGATTTTAAAGGCTAGTTAAAGGTTGTTTAAAAAACTGCTTGACATTTCCCTGGTCGCTAGTCACAAGTATTGCACGTGAGTTTCCTCGAACGTGTTTTGCAGGACACAGCGAGCCCGCAGTTACTGTTGTCCCTGGTCACCTTGCGGGGTTAATGACCAAGTGCGTCCAATTCTTGCTTTCACAGCTGACTGGCTCGCCAGATCGCTTCAGAGTGCGTTGAAGGGTCAACCGCGCAGTGGAGTCACGTGCAGTCCAGACTGGGTAGAGGTGACAATTTCCATTGATCATCTTTTTTTCTTCTGGTTAAGACGACGGACGGATTAGCGGATTTATTGAATTTGAATTTCACGGCTTGCCGTAATGGGATTGCGGACTGACAACCTCCAGGCTATGGATCTGCTACGATATCCACGACAATACTTCATCCAAATTGCAAGGCATGCTAATTTATATAGGAGTGGAAGAGTTACCATGACTACGCAGACAGGCTATAATACTTTCTTTGCAAGTGTAAAAAATAAAAAGGAAAAACAAAAGTGACGAGGCCAGGGATGAGTTTGGGACAGCTACATTCTGTAGATTCATGAATACGTGGCTAGAGGAATGGTGCAAGGGGGAGGGATTCAAATTCCTGGGACATTGGAACCGGTTCTGGGGGAGGTGGGACCAGTACAAACCGGAACCAATGTCCTAGGGGGAGTGTTTGCTAGTGCTGTTGGGGAGGTTTTAAACTAAAATGGCAGGGGGTTGGGAACCTGTGCAGGGAGACAGAGGAAAGGGAAGCAAGGATAGAAACAAAAGACAAGAAGGAGAAAAGCAAAAGTGCAAAGCAGAGAAATCAAGGGTGTAAATCAAACATGACCACAGTAAACAATAATTCTAAAAGGACTAAGAGTGTTAAAAAAACAAGCCTGAAGGCTTTGTGTCTTAATGCGAGGAGCATTCGTAATAAGGTGGATGAATTAGCTGTGCAAATAGATGTAAACGGATATGATATAATTGGGATTATGGAGACATGGCTCCAGGGTGACCAAGACTGGGAATTCAACATCCAGGGGTATTCAATATTCAGGAAGGACAGGCAAAAAGGAAAAGGAGGTGGGGTAGCATTGCTGGTTAAAGAGGAGATTAACATAATAGTAAGGAAGGATATTAGCTCTGATGATGTGGAATCTGTATTGGTAGAATTTCTAGGCCATCATCTCCAAGTTTGCAGACGACACAAAGCTGTGTGGGCGTGTGTTCTGTGAGGAGGATGCAGAGAAACTCCAGTATGATTTGGACAGGTTGGGTGATTGGGCAGATGCATGGCAGATGCAGTATAATGTGGATAAATGCGAGGTTATCCACTTTGGTGGCAAAAACAGGAAGGCAGATTATTATCTGAATGGTAATAGATTGGGAAAAGGGTAAGTGCAACGAGACCTGGGTGTCATTGTGCACCAGTCGCTGAAGGTAAGCATGCAGGTGCAGCAGGCGGTTAAGAAGGCAAATGGTATGTTGGCCTTCATAATGAGAGGATTCGAGTACAGGAGCAAGGATGTCTTGCTGCAGTTGTACAGGGCCTTGGTGAGACCACACCTTGAGTATTGTGTGCAGTTTTGGTCGCCTTATCTGAGGAAGGATGTTCTTGCCATGGAGGGAGTGCAGCGAAGATTCATCAGACTGATACCTGGGATGGCAGGAATGACGTATGAAGAGAGATTGGGTCGATTAGGCTTATATTCGCTAGAGTTTAGAAGAATGAGAGGGGATCTCATTGAAACTTATAAAATTCTAACAGGACTAGACAGACTAGATGCAGGAAGGATGTTCCCGATGGCGGGGGAGTCCAGAACCAGGGGTCACAGTCTAAGGATAAGGGGTAAGCCATTTAGGACTGAGATGAGGAGGAACTTCTTCACCCAAAGAGTGGTGAACCTGTGGAATTCTCTACCACAGAAGGCAGTTGAGGCCAATTCATTAAATATATTCAAGAAGGAGTTAGATATATTTCTTAAGGCTAAAGGGATCAAGGGATATGGGGAGAAAGCAGGGACAGGGTTCTGAATTTGGATGATCAGCCATGATATCATTAAATGGCGGAACAGGCTCGAGGGGCCGAATGGCCTACTCCTGCTCCTATCTTCTATGTTTCTATGTTTCTATTTAGCCTCAACAGCACTTTATCGTTTCTATAACTTATAGTTGAAAGCAGTATTTTAAAGAATATAAAAATGTATATTTAAGAAGCAGCATTCATGCCCTGTAAAGGATGCTGTTCAAAATGAGAAATCCCCTGGGAGATGTCCATTCACTGACGAGAACAAGCAATGCTGGAAACACTCCGCAGGTCAGGCAGCATCTGTGGGGAGAACAGAGGAGCTCGAGGTGTGGACCCTTCACCAGAACTGGAGGATATCAGTGAAGGACAGCATTTAAAAAGGAACAGAATGGAGGGAAGGGGGAGGGAAAAACACACAAACCCACACAGACACTCACACAGACAAATGCACACACTCAAACAGACACAGACAAATGCACACACTCAAACACACACAGACAAATGTACATTTTAGAGAATTTTGTCTATGAGGAAAGATTGATAGGCTGTGGTTGTTTTCTTTCGAACAGAGGAGGCTGAGGGGAGAACTAATTGAGGTGTATAAAATTATGAGGGGCCCAGATAGAGTGGATAGGAAGGACCTATTTCCCTTAGCAGAGAGGTCAATAACCAGGGGGCATAGATTGAAAGTAATTGGTAGAAGGATTAGAGGGGAGTTGAGGAGAACTTTTTTCACCCAGAGGGTGCTGGGGTCTGGAACTCCCTGCCTGAAAGGGTGGTAGAGGCAGAAACCCTCATCACATTTAAAAAGTACTTGGATATGCACTTGAAGTGCCGTAACCTACAGGGCTACGGACCAAGTGCTGGAAAGTGGGATTAGGCTGGATAGCTCTTTGTTGGCCAGCACGGTCACGATGGGCCGAATGGCCTCCTTCTGCGCCGTAAATTTCTATGATTCTATGATTCACACAGTCACTCACACACAAGAACAGACACAGACAAACACAAACATTGGAGTCACCCCCCACCGGCAGGAATGTGTTCAGGGTTTCATTCACTCTGGTGATGTGAGTTTGGTGGAACTGCGTTGGAAACCCCGTTAAATGTGCAACTGGAGTTTTCCGCCAGGAGAAGCTCCGAGGGAGCTCCTAGAATCATAGAATGGTTACAGCACAGAAGGAGGCCATTTGGCCCATCAAGCCTGTGCCGGTTGTTTGTTTACGCAAAGCTCCTTTGAAATTTTACAAAGACGAAGGTTTCCGTGCCATCCTCCCGTGATTCCTTGGCAGCTCCACCTTGTTCCAATAGATTTGCCATTTCATTAACAGAGGACTCTGAGAAATCTGGAATCCTGAATCAAGCACCCCCTGCCCTGTGGGTGCTCGGCAGTCAAAACAAATAATTCATTTGCACACTCGGGTTACACATTTCCTCTTACCCTTATGGCAAAAGTAGTAAATCGAGAAATTAAGCTCTATTTCTGTTGGAGTTTCTGGACCTTTGCTAAATATGTTTCTGCAACATTGTGCAGTCACATGGATTAAAGTCAATTTAAACTGCAATATTTTGGCTAAATATTTGTCAGCTGTGGCTCAGTGGGTAGCACACTTGCCTCTGAGTCAGACGGTTGTGGGTTCAAGTCCTACTCCAGGAACTTGAGCACATAAAGCTAGGCTGACACTCCAGTGTAGTACTGAGGGAGTGCTGCACTGTCGGAGGTGCCGTCTTTCAGATGTGATGGTAAACCGAGGCCCCGTCTGCTCTCTCAGGTGGACATAAAAGATCCCATGGCACTATTTTGAAGAAGAGCAGGAGAGTTCTCCCCGGTGTCCTGGCCAATATTTATCCCTCAATCAACATAACAGAAACAGATTATCGGGTCATTATCACATTGCTGTTTGTGGGAGCTTGCTGTGCGCAAATTGGCTGCCGCGTTTCCCACATTACAACAGTGACTCAACTTCAATAGTACTTCATTGGCTGTAAAGCGCTTTAGGACGTCTGGTGGTCGTGAAAAGCGCTATATTTCTTTCTTAAATAACAATCAGCCTGTACAACAATGGAAGTAACAAAATGTCTGCGCTTTATAGAGGCTGCATTCAAATGCGAATTGTTTTCAGTTTCCGTTCTATTATACAATTTATAGCATCACTCCCCTCTGTCAAATAATTACGTTTATTTAGTATAAAACAGTAACAAATACATGTGTGGAATGTTTAATTTAGGAATTTCAACTTTATTCTACTCCGTTGGTTAGTGCATTAGGAACGTAGGATTGGCACCCCATCCACCACCTTAAATATTCACTCCCTCCACCACCGGCGCACCGTGGCTGCAGTGTGTACCATCTACAAGATGCACTGCAGCAACTCACCAAGGCTTCTTCTGCAGCACCTCCCAAACCCACGAACTCTACCCCTAGTAGGACAAGGGCAGCAGGCGCATGGGAACACCACGACCTCCAAGTTCCCCTCCAAGTCACACACCATCGTGACTTAGAAGTATATCGCCGATCCTTCATCGTCGCTGGGTCAAAATTCTGGAACTTCCTCCCTAACAGCCCTGTGGGAGCACCTTCACCACACAGACTGCAGCGGTTCAAGAAGGCGGCTCACCACCACCTTCTCAAGGGCGGTTAGAGATGGGCAATAAATGCTGGCCTTGCCAGTGACGCCCACATCCCACGAATGAATAAAGAAAAAGGAACAGGAGGAGGCCATTCAGCCCCCCAAGCCTGTTTCACCATTCACTTAGATCATGACTGTATCTTAACTCTATCTACTCGCCTTGGTTTCGTAACCCTCAATGCGCTTAAACTAACAAAAACATCTATCAATCTCAGTTTTGAAATTTTCAATTGACATCCCAGCCTAGGAACAGCTCATTAAACAACTGATTGCCACTTAAAATGCCTGCTAGCATTCATTAAAGAGGTTGCACTTCATTCTGGTGGTTAGTGCTTCAACTAACGCCCTCTCCTAACAGTGACCAGCTGTGTGGGAGTAAACACATCGGGAGACCCTCAGGGACACATTGTCAAGACTTCACCAACACTCGAGCAACATTTATTCCGAAAATTCTCTGAGGGCTTCACCTAAAAAGAGTAAGTGCTGTGCTACTGCACCTTATTGGACACCTTATAGGAGTCACCAGGAGAAAGGCACTATAGAAACAATGACTACACTTCAAAAAAGTACCTCATTGGTTGTAAAGAGCTTTGGGACGCCCTGAGGCCGTGCAAGGCGCTGTAGATATACAAATCCGAGAGCAGGAGAGAGGTAAAAAATAATCGAAGTGTGACGTCACCAGAAAGCAGGTAAGTGATTGGTTGGTGAGTATTTCTCTTTTTTTTATACAAAACTTCAATTTTATTGTTTCTCGGGTATCTGTGGTGTAGCAGAGACTGCTGGCATAAATTAACTGAAGGGTAAATAATACATTTTTAATTAATTACATAGAATGGGAGAGCAGGTGATGTGTTACTGCTGCAATATGTGGGAGCTGGTGGACACCATTGATGTTCACGGTGAACACATTTGCAGTAAGTGTTGGCTGCTCGAGGAACTCCGGCTCCGTGTTGATGAGCTGGAGTCCGAGCTTCAAACACTGCGACACATCAGGGAGGGGGAGAGTTACCTGGACTCCGTGTTTCAGGAGGTAGTCACACCAATTAGAGTAACTAATTCAGAAGTAGCCCGTGGTCAGGGACAGGAAGGTGTGACTACGAGTGAGGCAGGTACAGGGATCCAGGAGGTAGTGTTGGAGGAGCCGCAGCCCTTGCTCTTGTCCAACAGGTTCGAGGCTCTTACTCCCTGTGTGGATAGGAGCGGGGACTGCAGGGAGGATGAGCAACCTGGCCACAGCACCGTGGTAAGGGGGGCCATTCAAGTGGGGGGAGTAAAAAGAAATGTTGTAGTGGTAGGGGATAGTATCATTAGGGGGATAGATAGGGTTCTTTGCAGCCAAGAGCGAGAGTCCCGAAGGCTGTGTTGCCTGCCCGGTGCCAGGGTTAAGGACATCTCCTCTGGGCTGGAGAGAAACTTGGAGTGGGAGGGGGAGGATCCAGTTGTCGTGGTCCATGTTGGTACCAATGACATAGATAGGACAAGGAAAGAGGTTCTGCTGAGGGAGTTTGAGCAGCTAGGGGCCAAATTAAAAAGCAGAACCTCGAGGGTAATAATCTCTGGATTACTACCTGAGCCACGAGCAAATTTGGCTAGGGTAAATAAAATCAGGGAGTTGAATGCGTGGCTCAAAGACTGGTGTGGGAAAAATGGGTTTTGCTTCTTGGGACACTGGCACCAGTACTGGGGCAGGAGAGAGCTGTTCCGTTGGGACGGACTTCACTTGGCCAGTGCTGGGACTAGTGTCCTGGCGAATCGAATAACTAGGGCTGTGGAGAGGGCTTTAAACTAATTAGTGGGGGGGAGGTTTCAAGAGAGCAAAAAATAAAAATGACAACAGAGAGGGTCATAGACATAGGTAGCAGTAGGGGAATCACAAATCAGAGCGTGGCAGGAAGGGACAGAGTGTGTGGAGTAAAAGGTAAACTGGTAAAAAGTGAAAAAGCAGGAACTAAGTGCCACAAAGCATATTTGAAAGTTCTCTATCTGAATGCACGTAGCATTCGTAACAAAATAGACGAGTTAATGGCACAAATAACTACATATGGTTATGATATTGTGGCCATTACAGAAACATGGCTGCAGGGTGACAATGCCTGGGAATTAAACATACCAGGTTATTTAACGATCAGGAAGGACAGGCAGGAAGGAAGGGGAGGTGGGGTGGCTATGTTAATAAAGGAAGGAATCACTGTAATACAGAGTAATGATATTGGGTCAAAAAATCATGATAATGAAACAGTTTGGGTGGAGATAAGGAATAATAAGGGGAAAAAAACATTAGTGGGCGTAGTCTATAGGCCTCCGAACAGTTGCAACTCTATTGGACGGAGTATCAATCAGGAAATAGTTGAGGCATGTAATAAGGGAACATCTATAATTATGGGGGATTTTAACTATCATATTAATTGGACAAATCAAATGGGGCAGGGCTGCCTTGAGGATGAGTTCATTGAGTGTATTAGGGATGGGTTTCTTGAGCAGTATGTAACTGAACCGACCAGGGGGCAAGCAACCTTAGATCTGGTCCTGTGTAACGAGACAGGATTAATTAAAAATGTCCTAGTAAAGGATCCCCTTGGAATGAGTGACCATAACATGGTTGAATTCCATATTCAATTAGAGGGTGAGAAGGTTGGATCTCAAACAAGCGTGCTAAGCTTGAATAAAGGAGACTATGAAGGTATGCGAGCGGAATTGAGTAGAGTGGATTGGGAAAATAGATTAAAGGGTAAGACGACACATGATCAGTGGTGTACATTCAAGGAGTTATTTTACAACTTCCAAAAAAAATATATTCCACTGAAAAGAAAAGGGTGTAAAAGAAAGGACAGTCATCCGTGGCTAAGTAAAGAAATTAAGGATAGTATTCGACTAAAAACAAGGGCATATAAGGTAGCGAAATCTAGTGGGAGGACAGAGGATTGGGAAAACTTTAAAAGGCAGCAAAAAATAACAAAAAGATTGATTAAGAAAGGGAAGATAGATTATGAAAGTAAATTAGCAAAAAATATAAAAACAGATAGTAAGAGTTTTTATAGTTATATAAAAAGAAAAAGGGTGGCTAAAGTAAATGTTGGTCCCTTAGAGGATGAGACCGGGAAATTAATGGTGGGAAATATGGAGATGGCAAAAACACTGAATGAATATTTTGTATCAGTCTTTACAGTAGAGGACACTAAGAATATCCCAACACTGGACAAACAGGGGGCTATAGGGGGAGAGGAGCTAAACACGATCAAAATCACTAAGGAAGTGGTACTCGGTAAAATAATGGGACTCAAGGCGGATAAATCACCTGGACCTGATGGCTTACATCCTAGAGTCTTGAAGGAAGTGGCGGTAGGGATTGTAGATGCATTGGTAATAATTTTTCAAAACTCCCTGGATTCCGCTAAGGTCCCGGCAGACTGGAAAACTGCTAATGTAACACCCTTATTTAAAAAGGGCAGTAGACAGAAGGCTGGTAACTATAGACCGGTTAGCCTAACATCTGTGGTAGGTAAAATTTTGGAGTCCTTTATTAAGGAAACAGTAACAGGACATTTGGATATTTATAATTTAATAGGACAAAGTCAGCATGGTTTTACGAAGGGGAAGTCATGTTTGACAAATTTGCTGGAGTTCTTTGAGGAAGTAACATATAGAGTGGATAAAGGGGAACCAGTGGACGTAGTGTATTTAGACTTCCAAAAGGCATTTGACAAGGTGCCACACAAAAGATTATTGCTTAAGGTAAAAAATCACGGGATTGGGGGTAATATTCTGGCATGGATAGAGGATTGGCTATCTAACAGAAAGCAAAGAGTTGGGATAAATGGTTCATTCTCAGACTGGCAATCAGTAACTAGTGGTGTTCCACAGGGGTCAGTGCTGGGTCCCCAACTCTTCACAATCTATATTAACGATTTGGAGGAAGGGACCAAGTGTAACATATCAAAATTTGCAGATGATACAAAGATGGGAGGGAAAGTAGTGAGTGAGGAGGACATAAAAAACCTGCAAGGGGACATAGACAGGCTAAGTAAGTGGGCAGAGATTTGGCAGATGGAATACAACACTGGAAAGTGTGAGGTGATGCACTTTGGCAGGAAAAATCCTAGAGCAATTTATTATCTTAATGGCAAGAAACTGGAGAGTACTGAAGTGCAAAGGGATCTGGGGGTCCTGGTGCACGAAACTCAAAAGGTTAGTATGCAGGTGCAGCTAGTGATTAAGAAGGCAAATGGAATGTTGGCTTTCATTGCTAGGGGGATAGAATATAAAAATAGGGAGGTATTGCTTCAGTTGTACAAGGTATTGGTGAGACCGCACCTGGAATACTGCATACAGTTTTGGTGTCCTTACTTAAGGAAAGACATCCTTGCTCTCGAGGCAGTGCAAAAAAGGTTCACTCGGTTAATCCCGGAGATGAGGGGGTGGTCATATGAGGAGAGGTTGGGTAGATTGGGACTCTACTCATTGGAGTTCAGAAGAATGAGAGGCGATCTTATTGAAACATATAAGATTGTGAAGGGGTTGGATCGGGTGGATGCGGGGAGGATGTTCCCGATGACGGGTGAGACGAGAACTAGGGGACATAGTCTTAGAATAAGGGGCTGCTCTTTCAAAACTGAGATGAGGAGGAACTACTTCACTCAGAGGGTGGTAGGTCCATGGAATATGCTGCCACAAAAAGCTGTAGAAGCTACAACATTAATTAAATTTAAAACAGAAATAGACAGTTTCCTAGAAGTAAAGGGCATTAAGGGTTACGGGGAGCGGGCAGGAATTTGGACATGAGTCTAGGTTCGGATCGGTCATGGCCCTGTGGGTAGTGGAGCGGGCCCAGGGACTGTGTAGCCTGATTCTGCTCCTATTTCGTGTGTGCAATTCTGTTAGATGCAGGAGATGGTTCTGTGATAGATAGTAGATTGGCGGTTAGGATCAGATCAGCCATGATCTTATTGAATGGCGGAGCAGGCTCGAGGGGCCGATTGGCCTACTCCTGCTCCTATTTCTTATGTTCTTATGTTCTTAAGTCCTTTGTTTTGTTTTACCAGGGTTGAAAGGTTAATTTAATCTTTAGGACCTGTATTTTCAAAGCGGTCTGTTTGGGGTCCTCGTTTATAACATTGTTTTCAGGCAAAACCGTGGATACCTCAGTTGCCATAGCGAGGTGTGAAAAAAGGATTTTTTTCTTGATAATAGACTATAAATAAACTAACTTCCCCAACAAACTCCAAATATGTCAAGCTTGAACAAAAGGGCAATCTAAAGCTGCTTTATACTTCCTTTAAATTCGATTCCAGAGCCCAGGTTCCTGAGACACCAGCCGACAATCAACCTGTTAAATCCACTTTCTTCCAACTTGTAAACCCTAATTTTTTTGCCTGGTTCTATGGAGAATGGGATTCACAGTGAGACAGCTCCCAGAAACCAGGCAAGCCCAGTTACAAAAACCTTTAAACACTCTTATTTTTCAGGAAAGCGAGACGTTTGTGGTTTTTAACCTGAATGCAAAATAGAACGCTGGAAGAAAGACCGTGGGGAGAAATTGACTTCGGGCGATAGCACAAAACGGGCGACAGTAAGTCGGCCTCCTGTTTTACACCCCTCCCGATTTACTTTTCCGTTGACGTCAATGGGAAATAAAATCGGGCGCGGTGTGAAATGGGCGGCCGATTCGCGATCACCCAGTTTGCACTTCCTTCCACCCAAGACCAATTTCATCCCCCTTGTATTTACTCAGGTGATTGTTTTGGCCGAAGGGTGAAAACAGGTGCTAAATGGGTGCTGTGTAAATAAGACTAGCCCGTTTGAAAGTCTGGGTTAGCACACAATTTTGGTCCTAAATGCTGATTACCATAATTTGAACTTGCCTGGAGGTGACAGACATAATTCTGCAGGTTTAGCACTCAATTGCTGGTTAGACGCAATTTTCGTGGAGCAGTGTGTGTGGGCTCCTCGCACCCACTTCCACTGACGATGTGGAGTCAGTGCTCTGGCTGGCACGGTGCAGGATGGCTCAGGGGCCGAGGGAGAGGGCGCACAGGTTCTCGGGCGCTGCACTGGAGGTCCTGGTGGAGGATGTCCAGAGCAGGAGGGATGTCCTGTACCCGCAGGGGGAAGGGGTCCACCTCGCCCTCCTGTCCCTCCTGTCCCTCTCTCCTGCAGCAGCTGGTGCTGCTCTGCCTGGCCTCATGTCCCCCTCCCATTCCTTGTCCAGACCAAGGAGGACCCCTAGCAAGAAGCCCATGACCAAGCCCTCCTTTTCTCCTGGTGACTCATATAAGGTGTCCAATAAGGTGGAGTAGCCCAGCACTCACTCTATTTCGGTGAAGTCCTCAGAGAATTTCCAGAATAAATGTTGCTCGAGGATTGGTGAAGTCTTGACAAAGTGTCGCAGAAAGTCTCCCGGTATGTTTACTGCCAAACAGCTGGTCGCTGTTAGGACCGGGCGTTAGTTGAAGCGTTATCCACCAGTGCAGCCTGTTTAATGCAGGCATTTGAAGTGGCAATCAGCTGTTTAACAAGCCTTCGGGTGGCTGTTCCTAGCACAAGCTTCAACTCCTTTACCAAGATGGAGTCTTGCTCTAAATATGGGGCTAAACCGGCGTTGCAGCTTAAGACCCCATCCCGGCCACCTCGAAGGCTCTTTAGCACCTAAAGTATTCAGCAGAAATCGCACGTATGGTGTCTTCCTCATAGTCCCAAAGTGCTCTTCAGTCAATCAATTGACACCTCAGGCTCTCTAGCCAGCTCAGTGGGTAGCACTCTCACCTCTGTGTCAGAAGGCTGTGGGTTCAAGTCAGGACTTGAATGCAAAATAGAACAAGGGATTTGGATTTGGAGAGATTGAAAGAAAGACCTTGGGGGAGAAATTGGTCACAGGCGAGAGTACAAAACGGGCAAAAGAGAGTGGGAAGCCCAGTTTCCAAAATCTAGGCTGACACTCCAGTGCAGTGCTGAGGGAGTGCTGCACTGTCGGAGGGGCCGTCTTTCAGGGGAGACATTAAACCGAGGCCCCGTCTGCTCTCTCAGGTGGACTTAAAAGATCCCATGGCACTATCTGAAGAAGAGCAGGGGATTAATCCCTGGTGTCCTGGCTAATATTTATCCCTCAACCAACACCACTAAAAAACAGATAATCTGGTCATTATCACATTGCTGTTTGTGGGATAAGAATATAAGAAAGAATTAGAAGCAGGAGTCGGCCATACGGCCCCTCGAGCCTGCTCCGCCATTCAATAAGATCATGGCTGATCTTCGACCTCAACTCCACTTTCCCAGAGCTTGCTGTGCACAACTTGGCTGCTACATTTCCTACATCACAACAGTGACTACACTTCAAAAAGTACTTCATTGGCTGTGAAGCACTTTGGGAAGTCCCGAGATCATGAAAAGCGCTGTAGAATGCAAGTTCTTTCTTTCTTTCTTTTTTGTTTTTGTTGGTAAACACGACAGCCAATTTGCACAAAGTGTGGTAGATTTTGGTCGACCGCCCGCTCCAGTGGGGAAGAGGCCCCCCATGATTTTCAGGCCTGGGCGTCATCCAAATTCTTAAATTAAACAGGTGAGCTGCAGGGAGCCAAGCCGGCCATCCCGACACAGCTCGCCGGACTGAAGTCCGGAAATCAGGCCGGAGCAGCTGCCAACAAGGTAAGTTGCGGGGGTGGGTGGGGGCATGGTGGATCGTGGAGGGAGGGGGTCCTGGGCGGCAGCAGTGGCCCAGATTATTTTTGTGAACCCTGGAGGAGAACTTCAGCGAATCCAGGGCCAACTTACCTCTCCTCTTCCATCGCCCATCTAGGCTGAGGTCTTTCAGGGAACATAGGAATAGGAGAGGCTATTCAGCCCCTCCAGCCTGTTCCGCCATTCATCCCGGCTGATCTGTACCCACCTTTGATCCAGGTCCCTTGATAACCTAACCCAACAAAAACCTATCAATCTCAGTCTTGAACATTTCAATTTACCCCCAGCATACACAACCATTTGGGGAGAGAGTTTAGGATTTCCACTACACTTTGAGTGAAGAAGTGCTTCCTGATTTCACTCCTAAACGGCCGGGCTCTAATGTTAAGATTGTGCCCTCTTGTTCTGGACTCCCCCCACCAGAGGAAAGTATTTCTCTGTATCTACCCCATCAACACCTCTACAGTTCATCCCTGAACCTTCTAAACCCAAGTGAATCCAAACCAAGTTTACCTGGTTTGTGACTCCAGTCCCGCACTCTGTGCTTGCCTCTTAATCCCCTCAGGGCAACTAGGGATGAAAAAGAAAGACTTGCATTTCTATAGCGCCTTTCACGACCACCAGACGTCCCAAAGCGCTTTACAGCCAATAAAGTACTTTTTGAAGTGGAGTCACTGTTGTAATGTGGAAACGCAGCAGACAATTTGCGCACAGCAAGCTCCCTCAAACAGCAATGTGATAATGACCAGATAATCTGGTTTAGTGATGTTGATTGAGGGATAAATATTGGCCCCAGGACACTGGGGAGAACTCCCCTGCTCTTCTTTGAAATAGTGCCATGGGATCTTTTATGTCCACCCGAGAGAGGTTTAATGTCTCATCCAAAAGACGGCACCTCCGACAGTGCCGCACTCCCTCAGTACTGGCACCGGGAGTGTCAGCCTAGATTTATGCGCTCAAGTCTCTGGAATGGGACTTGAAACCACGACCCTCTGACTCAGAGGCGAATGTGCTACCCACTGAGCCATGGCTGACACGGTGGGGCAATAAAGGCAGCCTTGCCAGGTTCAACCACATCCCGCGAACAAATTAAAAATAAAACCCCAGTACGGTAGCATTCTAACACTGACTTGGTCACCATCACCTCCTCAACCACCAAAACCAACGCTTAACATAATTTAACTGGCCATCTATCTTTTGTGGAAATTTGTTGAGCGTCAATTAGCTTGCCAGCTTCTAAGTGGAAAAACCAGATTACATGCGTGATAGTTTGAACAGCCCATTAAAGGGGCCGCGCACCCAAAAAAAATTAGGGTGAACATTGGTGACGACATAAGTGACTGCACTTCAAGAGTAATTTACTGGAGGTGAAACGACTTGGGACGTCCTGAGGACGTAAAATAAATCCAAGTGTGTTTTTTTAATTTCTTCCTTCCACATATTCCGACCACATATTCGCAGCATAACAAAGACCGCCTATTTCCCCCTCCGTAACATCGCCCGTCTCTGCCCTTGCCTCAGCTCATCTGCTGCTGAAACCCTCATCCATGCCTTTGTTACCTCTAGACTTGACTATTCCAACACACTCCTGGCCGGCCTCCCACATTCCACCCTACGTAAACTTGAGGTCATCCAAAACTCGGCTGCCCGTGTCCGAAGAGAAGTTCTTTGGCGTTAGAAATTGGGGACTGGGCTGAAGAGTGAAGGTGCAAAAGAATAAGTGACAGGGCTCCACATTAGCAGACTGATACATTGCATGTTGCATGGTTCACCCATCACCCCCTGTGCTCGCTGACCTACATTGGCTCCTGGTTAAGCAGCGCCTCGATTTCAAAATTCTCATTCTTGTTTTCAAATCCCTCCATGGTCTCGCCCCTTCAGCCCCACACCCCCCCCCCCCCCCGAGATATCTGCGCTCCTCAAATTCTGCCTTCTTAAGCATCCCTGATTATAATCGCTCAACCTTTGGTGGTCGTGCCTTCTGTTGCCTAGGCCCTAAGCTCTGGAATTCCCTGCCTAAACCTCTCCGCCTCGCTACCTCTCTTTCCTCCTTTAAGACGCTCCTTAAAACCTACCTCTTTGACCAAGCTTTTGGTCACCTGCCCTAATTTATCCTTATGTGGATCGGTGTCAAATTTTTTGTCTTATAATCCTCCTGTGAAGCGCCTTGGGACGTTTTACTACGATAAAGACGCTATATAAATACAAGTTGTTGCTGTTGTTGTTGTTGTACAGAGAATAATGAGAAAGAAAATGTCACCAGCACAACAAGAAGGAGAAAGTCAAGTTGGAGAAGGTCCGATGGTTTTATTAAAACAATGCACCCCCAAGCTGCTCTGTGAGAACATTCGATGTTTTTAATATCTTGCAGCGTTCATGCTAATAGGGGTTAGCGCAAGGTGTCTGCGGAGGATGTGACTGCGAGTCAGACAGACAGGCAGCCATTGTTCACTACCAGTCTGTATTAGCAGGTGGATTCTGAAGGAAATGCTTATGACCAAGTGTCGCATCCACTCTCCGAGTTAGTTAAATTTAATTGACACCTTGCTGAGCCAAGACTGTGAAAGTATCCTTTGCCCTTGAATAACAGGGTTTGAGTCTTAAGTGATTCTCAACCCCTGTCTGATTGCTGTTAAGGGTCAACTAAGAATTGAGTTCTGGCAGAATTAGCCCAGCTCCCGCAGCACACAGCACACAGCACACATGCTCCTCTAACAACTCCGCTCCCCAGCTCAGGGTAGAACGTGTTGTGAATGAAAATCTAGCTGCTGCAACAAAGAGGGTTCGTTTGATGCTGAGTTGCACTGTCCTGCCAGCTTGCCGCCCCTTTGAGTGTCAGCTGTGGCTCAGTGGGTAGCACACTTTGCCTCTGAGTCAGAAGGTTGTGTTTTCATAGTCCCACTCCAGGGATTTGAGCACATAAGGCTAGGCTGATGCTCCCAGTGCAGTACTGAGGGAGTGCTACACTGTCGGCGGTGCCGTCTTTCGGATGAGACACTAAACTGAGGCCCCGTCTGCTCTCTCAGGTGGACGTAAAAGATCCCAAGGCACGATTTCGAAGAAGCGCAGGGGAATTATCCCCGATGTCCTGGCCAATATTTATCCCTCAATCCACATAACAAAAAACAGATTATCTGGTCATTATCACATCGCTGTTTGTGGGAGTTTGCTGTGCGCAAATTGGCTGCCGCGTTTCCCCCATTACAACAGTGACTACACTCCAAAAGTACTTCATTGGCTGTAAAGCGCTTTGAGACATCCGGTGGTCGTGATAGGCATTGTATAAATGCAAGTCTTTCTTTCTTTAGCACTGACGGCAGATATAAACTGAACAAATGTGCCATTCTCTGGCCCAGCTCTTTTATCATTTAAATGGAAAAAAGAAACGTACTAAAAAAAAATTGTGAAAGCGAATTAATTTTAAAATCAATTTGGTAGGATGTAGGTCTCCCATGTCGACTGGTTTAAAAAGTATGAAATATCACATTCGGCACAGCACGAGATAAACGGCATTGTTAGCTACAATAGGTTATGATTTACTTATTTGTGAGGTGGAATGGTCTGCTCCCATATTCAAATTAAGTGCTAGGTATGTTTCCAAGCCAAACTCGCAAAAACAGCCTCTATCTTTCATCTCTAAAAGAGATACATAGATCACTGAGAGCGGAGAATTCCAGGGACATTGCATACTCAGCACATCCTGTAAATATTTAATCCTGAAGGCCTCCGACCATCCCAATTAGTGGGCACAGGCCCATCTGTATTACTGCCGCTACACGTCAGATTAGAAGATGTGAATCAATCCCCGAAGGAAATTCAACCAGAAACAGGGATACTGGGAAGCAAAATGAAGATAAGAAAAGACTTGCATTTCTGCAGCACCTTCTACAACCTCAGGATGTCCCAAAGTGCTTTACAGCCAATGAAGTACTTTTTGAAGTATAGTCACTGCTGTAATGTTGTTGTCATTATTTCCGAGGACTTGAGCACAGTATCTAGGCTGACACTCCCAGTGCAGTACTGAGGGAGCACTGCACTGTCAGAGGGGCAGTACTGAGGGAGTGCTGCACTGCCGGAGGGGCAGTGCTGAGGGAGTGTTGCACTGCCGGAGGGGCACTGCTGAGGGAATGCAGCACTGTCGGAGGTGCCGACTTTCGGATGAGATGTTAAACCAAGGCCCCCGTCTGCTCTCTCAGGTGGACGTAAAAGATCCCATGGCCACTATTTCGAAGAAGAGCAGAGGTGCCCTGGCCAATATTTATCCTTTTAGCTAACACCTAAAAACAGATGATCGAATCACATTTTTCTCTCTCCCACATGGCAGTTGTCTTTCATTCTGCCAGTGCCATTTACACTTCATCTAGAGCCATCTTTTGTTTCTGAACTTGTCCCATTACCATCTCCTTTTGCCTTGCACCATCTCTTAATCTCTCTTAATGTCTCTTAATCTCTCCTGCCTTCCATCCTATCACAGACCTTCCCTTTTGTTCTTCCTCCCCTCTCCCGCTTTCCCTGCCCCTACACTTGCTTAAAAACCTGTTCCATCTCCAGCTTTTTCCAGTTCTGACGAAGGTTCATCGACCTGAAACATTAACTCTGTTTCTCTCTCCACAGATGCTACCTGACCTGCTGAGTATTTCCAGCATTTTCTGTTTTTACTTATGATTGAATCACATTGCTGTTTGTGGGAGCTTGCTGTGCGCAAATTGGGTGCCGCATTTCCTACATTACAACAGGGACTAATCTTCAAAAAGTACTTAATTGGCTGTAAAGCGCTTTGGGACGTCCTGAGGTCATGAAAGGTGCTGTAGAAATACAAGTCTTTCTTTTCTTGCTAGGAAAATGAGAGAGCACTCGGTCCAGCGGAATAGTGGGAAAGAGGGCTCTGTTACCGAATTCTGTTGAAACTTTCCATCAGAAATCCATTGGAACTCATTGCTGATTTTCTGCACTACAGTGGACAGTACCGGAACCATTTTGGAGAAAGGGGCCTGTTTGGTGCAGCGTTGTAATTGGTATTAAAAGAATCTAGAGGCACTGGAGAGGGTGCAGACCAGATTTACAAGGATGATACCAGAAATGTGAGGGTAATCATATCAGGAAAGGATGAGCAGGCTGGGTCTCTTTTCTCCTGAAAAAAAGAAGGCTGAGGAGTGACCTAATAGAGGTCTTTAAAACTATGAAAGGTTTTGATAGAGTGGATACAGAGAGAATGAGTTGGATTTTTCAAGCCCCGAGGAGGCGGGCATGGAGGCGGGACTGCCGGTAAAGTAGCAGAAAGTGGGGGCGGATGGCAAACCTGCCCCCGTCCCGCCTACGTGCCCTTTGGCCAGGAGGCGGGAAGATGTGCTGCTTCGGGTCCCGTCTCCTGGAGGCGGGAAAGGCATTAAAAACTTTTAACTGCCTGTTAACAAGGAGTTAACAGGCAGAAAAAAGGGTTAGTGCCATTTTACCTTCACAGGTGAAGGCTTCCCAACCTCGGAGAACCCCGCTGGGTTGGAGGAGACGTGGAGGAGGTCTGCGGGGGTCAGAGGCACCTGGAATTAAGGTGCAGAGGTGAGTGATGGGTGCAAGTGTGGAGTGGTAAGTATGTAAGGTGAGTGATAAGTGTAAAAAAATGTTCACTTACCTTATTTTCTTCCTACAGCCTTCATCCTCTCTGGATCGGGAGACCCGACATCCTCATTGTCGATTTCACAGACTCGCTGTTGGATCCTCCGAACCAACAGCCATCTGAAATCGACAAAGTTGAAAGGTTTGATGAGTCCTGAACACAAGGACTCATCAAACTATAGAGAATGTCAGTGTTTGACAGTTTCACAGAGCTGTCAAATGTTGACATTTCTACTTCCAAGAAGTCTTGACAGATAGCACGTCTGACGTTGACGTGCTCTGTCAGTGACTTCCTCCCTAATTGGCCTGCTGAGCCCGCAGGGTGGGCTTAACAAGGTCAATCAGGAGAAAATCCCTCTGGTTGGTCAGACGAAGATGGAGGCGGGACATTGACACGACAAGCAGCAGTCCCGCCTCCAACTCGTCTCAATTGAGAAAATCCAGCCCAATGTTTCCACTTATGGGGAAGAGCATAACTAGAGGCCATCAATATAAAATAGTCACCAAGAACTCAAATAGGGAATTCAGAAGAAACTTCTTTACCAAAAGAGTGGTGAGAATGTGGAACTCGCTACTACAGGGAGTGGTTGAAGCGAATAGTATAGATACATTTAAGGGGAGGCTAGACAAGCATATGCGGGAGAAGAGAATAGAGGGTTACGCTGATAGATTTAGATGAGGAAAGACAGGAGGAGGCTCGAGTGAAGCATAAACGCCAGCATGGACTGGTTGGACTGTTTCTGTGCTGTATATCCTATGTAATTCTATGTTTTTGTGAGCGTCTGAGCACTCAGGACATAGGTTCAACATAGGAACACAGGAATTGCGAGATGAAAAAAGACCACGGTCCATCTAGTTCACCTTCCACCAACCTGGTCGTCCCAGCGATCAATCTCGATCAATGAGTCTACAACAGACCCAGACATGAGGTGAGGAAAACCCCCAGTGGGGGAGAGCTTTGGGAACCAGAGGTCCAAAGTCACCTGTTCCCCCCGAGTACGCTGCACTCACCACACGTCATGTCACAAATTACTCACATACTGTGTCCCAAAACTGTTTAGAACTTAAAATTAAACTGTGACAGCAGTCAGAGGGATAAAAACATTCAAACTGGCAAAGGACACCCTTAGAACTGATGCCCTTCACACAACGAGCGATCAATACATGGACTTCGAGACAACAGAAGTGAAACGGTGTAATCAGTGAAAAAACAGTGGTGTGCTGCGATGGGTTTGGGGATCTGTATGTTTGAATGAGGCAGGTTGTGACTGGCACCCCTGTGACCTGGCCGAAGAGGTCATTCTTCATGTATAAGTCTACAGGGTAGGTTTGAACATGGAGCCCAAATTTACCCTAAGGATGGGCGCCCCAAGAAGCTGGCAGTGGGGTTTGCGCAGGGACTCTACGCAGACCAGATGGTCCATGTGTGTGTGTGTGGGGGGGAGGGGGGGGGCGGTGCAGGGGTGGTGTCCTGAGAGCACCCTGATAATCCAAGGAGGCAGGAGCTGAGCCTACAGATCACACTCCTGTTTCTGCTCCCCATACCTAGTGCAAGGACCTTTGAACATATTGGTCTCTCAGCAGACATGCCGTACCTCTGGTATTTAAAAAAATTCATTGACAGGATGTGGGCGTCGCCGGTAAGGCCAGCATTTATTGCCCATCCCTAACTGCCCTCAAGAAAGTGGTGGTGAGCCGCCTTATACAACTGGGTGGCTTACTAGACCATTTCAGAGGGCAGTTAAGAATCAACCACATTGCTGTGGATCTGGAGACACATATGGGTGAGACCAGGTAAGATTTCCTTTCCTGAACCAGATGTGTTCGCATGACAATCCAGTAGTTTCATGGTCACCATTACCAATACTAGCTTTCTATTCCAGATCCATTTAATTTACTAAATTTAAATTCCCCAGCTGCTACGTGGTGGGATTGTGAACTCCGGTCCCCAGATTATTACTCCAGTAACATAACCACTATGCTACTGTTCCCAATATTCTGTAATGATGATAGTTCAGGATTGTAAGTTTTCCTATGCGTGTATCTCACAATATCCCAATCTCAGAGCCTTTAAATTTAATTTAGGGATCTTAAGGATTTCTGGTTGATATGCTGCACCTGTCCGAGGTGGGCAGCGGGGGTGGTATCTTTGACCCTCTGAAGTCCTATTGCCATCGGTGCTGGTACATAGACCCGTCAAAGCTAAAACCAAGGGCTGTGCACAACTTTTACTCAAACATTCGTGCTACTCAGCTCTTAGTGAAGGGCTTCATTTTTTGAAGGGGGCAGTTGGATAAAAATGGTGAACCAGACTTCAATGTCACAGCTTGAACATAGAAACATAGAAAGAAACATAGAAAAATAGGAGCAGGAGTAGGCCATTCGGCTCTTTGAGCCTGCACCGCCATTCAATATGATCATGGCTGATCCTCTATCTCAATACCATATTCCCGCTCTCTCCCCATACCCCTTGACGCCTTTTGCGTCTAGAAATCTATCTATCTCCTTCTTAAATATATTCAGTGACTTGGCCGCCACAGCCTTCTGTGGTAGAGAATTCCACAGGTTCACCACCCTCTGAGTGAAGAAATTTCTCCTCATTTCAGTCCTAAATGTCCTACCCCGTATCCTGAGACTGTGACCCCTCGTTCTAGAGCCCCCAGCCAGGGGAAACATCCTCCCTGCATCCAGTCTGTCTAGCCCTGTCAGAATTTTATACGTTTCAATGAGATCCCCTCTCATTCTTCTAAACTCTAGTGGATACAGGCCTAGTCAACCCAATCTCTCCTCATACGACAGTCCTGCCATCCCAGGAATCAGTCTGGTGAACCTTCGCTGCACTCCCTCTATGGCAAGTATAGCAAGAACACCTCAAACAGACAGAGTACTTTAAAGAGAAAGACAGAACGATGAATCTAAAGGAACATCTATTTCGAAGAATCTCATGATTCCCAGCTCCATTGAGTTACCAGCCAAACTTCCAAGATCTGATACTTCTTATCATAGTTCAATCAATCTGTGTCACTACACCGACTGACTGGGATTCAGCCTGGTGCATTCAGATCTCTGTCTTCCTTTGACTTATTACATGGTCGTCTTCTCAACGTTTCATTTTAGTTGACAGAGACCACTTAAGGCCCACTCAGTAGGTGTCAACCGTGGCACAGTGGGTAACACACTTGCTTTCTGAGTTAGAAGGTTACAGGTTCAATTCCCACCCTTGATTGAATGTAAAAGATCCCAGGGTATTATTTGATTGCAGAGCAGTGGAGGTCATCTTGGCCAATATTTATCCTTCAATCATCCTCACGTAAAAAAAAGATGATCCGGTTGTTATCTTATTGCTGTTTGTGGGAGCTTGCTGTGCGCAAACTGGCTGCTGCGTTTCCTACATTACAACAGTGACTACACTTCAAAAAGTACTTCATTGGCTGTAAAGCGCTTTGGGACATCCTGAGGTCGTGAAAGGCGCTGTATGAATTGTAAGATATTGCTATGATTCTATGGGGTATTACTTATTTCTTTAAAAATCACATGTGCCATCCAGTGCAGCTATCTGACAGAGAATTCAGTGATTCACACTTGTTCCCCCTTACCTGCTGCAATCTACAGCGCCTTTCACATCCTCAGGACGTCCCGAAGCGCTTTACAGCCAATTAAATACTTTTGAAGTGTAGTCACTGTTGTAATGTAGGCAAAACGGCAGCCAATTTACACACAGCAAGATCCCACAAACAGCAATGAGATAGATAACCAGTTAATCTGTATCAGTGTTGGTGATTGAGGGATAAATGTCGGCCAGGACACCGGGGAGATCTGCCCTGCTCTGCTTCTTATAAGATCTCTTCACATTGGCTATTGCTGCAACAAACCAAAATGAATCATACAGCTCTGCGCTCTCCGCATTGTCCTGTATCTTCCTCTGCTTCAAATATTTATCCAATTTTACATCCACCCCCCCCCCCCACTCACCAACCAAAGTTTCCCTTTTTTGGCCTTCTGGGTCTCACTGACTCTTTTGAGACCCACATTGAATAGATTATCAATTATTTGGCTTAAAAGAAAGGTCCCAAAGCTTGGCTTTTAAAGCCAGTGTAACGTCTGACACGGTCATGTCATGGTGTGGCTATGTCAACCCACAATCGGTATTCACACTGCAGCAGAGGTGCTGCCTCATTGACTTTGTCAGAATCTTGACCATACCTAAACAGGGACAGCATGTCCTCTACACAGGGACAGCATGTCCTCTACACAGGGACAGCATGTCCTCTACACAGGGACAGCATGTCCTCTACACAGGGACAGCATGTCCTCTACACAGGGACAGCATGTCCTCTACACAGGGACAGCATGTCCTCTACACAGGGACAGCATGTCCTCTACACAGGAAGAGTTAAAATGCTAATTGAACACGGAATAACACCTCCCAAACCCGTGACCTCCACCACCTAGGAGGACAAGGGCAACAGGCGCACGAGAACCCCACCGCCTGCAAGCTCCCCGCTAAGTCACACACCATCCTGACTTAGAAATATATCGGCTGTTCCTTCATCGTCGCTGGGTCAAAATCCTAGAACTCCCTCCCTGACAGCACTGTGGGAGCACCTTCACCACACAGACTGCAGCGGTTCAAGAAGACTCACCACCAATGTTCCTTTTTAACTGCGCTACCGCGCAGAACCCGCGCAGAACCCGCGCAATGCAAAAGCGCGCATACACGGTATTCTGAATGGCCCGCGCAACCCCTTAAAGGGGCCGTGCGGCACAAAGAAAAATTACGGGGAACATTGCTCACCACCACCGTCTCAAGGGGCAACTAGGGAGGGGCAATAAATGCCAGCCTTGCCAGCGACGCCCACATCCCAAAAACGAATAAAAACGATAACTGGTGATTTAGCCTGGTTCTAAAGAGTAGTTTGTTAAATATACAGCCAAGGCCCCTGGAATGGAAGCCCTGCATTACTCGGTTACGCAAAATAAAGATTATAAATAATTAGCTTTAATTACAGCAGATGTTGAAAAGATGCAGTAATGATAATTTATTATTTGAAGTAACATCTGCATGATGTTTTTGTCTGTCCAAACAGCTGTCTTTAACATCAGTAATAGCATCGCACACTCGATTTACGACTCCCTCACTAATACAGATACCACATAAAACACCCAGTCAAAAAAGACACCCATCTCTATACGACACTTTCGCACTGATTCCCTAAGACATCGCTGTAGAAAGGGTCCGCTGTATTTAGTTTTTTTTTTAATTCTTCACTGGCAGAATGCACGTCGATAAATCAGTTTAACACAATCAATTCCTTAGCAGATTCTGGAGTAAATCTCTCCATGTTGATCATTAAAGAGTCTGCAAGCTACCTAGTTTGAGACGGAATGCAGCATTCCTTCTAAGTTACGTGGAAAGCTAATGGCTGGCTTGAATTTTGTGACAGAAAGTAAATTTCAACAGAGCTAATACAGGGAAATAATTAAATGAAGTACGCACC
Organism: Squalus acanthias; assembly: GCA_030390025.1. Taxonomy (NCBI): domain Eukaryota; kingdom Metazoa; phylum Chordata; class Chondrichthyes; order Squaliformes; family Squalidae; genus Squalus; species Squalus acanthias. The sequence continues at coordinate 132,481,499 of CM059430.1, forward strand.
TACTGGGACCAAGCACTGCAAAGTCCCTGGTTTCTTTCTACTTGACAATCGGTCTTTTGCCATTTTTTAAGTTCAATCTTGGGATGTGGGCATTGCTGGCAAAGCCGGAATTTATTGGTCATGCTTATTTACAACACCAGATTTCTGATTGGTCCCCCTTGGAGGTCAAGACACAACCAACAGTTTGTCCGGAATGTGTAATTAGATCTTGCCCGCTGGAGTAATCAAGATTGTTGCAACGTGCAATTTGATCCATTCATTGTGACAGCCAGGCTCCAGGGCTCACAGAGCTAACACTACTGCTTTCAGAGAACAGACAGGGCTCACCCTCCTGGGTTCACAGTGCTCACAGCGCTGAGTTTAGATAGGAAGGGGTGAGGCCGTGGAGGGATTTTAACATGAGGATGAGAATTTAAAATCAAGGTGTTGGTGGACAATATTCCCCCTTATTTCATCCCTGGTTGTCCTTGATAAAGTGGTGATTTTATTTAGTAGCCTCCCCCACAAAGATATAAGATAGGTTTTCAAACTGGAGTCTCTGATACTGCGAATCTGTGAGTTGAACCCAGAGGTCTCCCCAAGTTCATCAGATTATTTGTCTGTCTGTTATTAGGATATCTAGACTTCTTCATAACTGTTGGCTTATTAATACGTTATTTCAGTTGCTACATACTCATTTAAAAAAAAATAATGGGCCGTATTTTCCGATCGGAGGCTTCCCGCGTGCGGAGGCCTCCGATTTGGAAAAAATTCTATGCACTTACCTGAGGGCTCCTGAGGTCCAGACACTTCCGTTCCTGGGCCTCTCCAACTCGAAATGTGCAGGGCCCACGTATCCCAGGGGCGCAGGCAGTTCGCAAGCGTCCCTGGGATCACGTGGACCATGGGGAGCTAATCAAAGAAGGGAATCTCCCTTCATACACTTGACAGATAGACCTGTCAAATATATGAATGGAGATCACCCCAAAAACACAGTAAAACATTAAATAAAATTTTAAAAAAAAATCACATTTTAAAAATTATTTGAAATTACAATAAATTAAATATTTTAAACAAAAATTTAATTTTTTGAAAAAAATAATTAAAGTTTTTTACGGGGCTAAAAATAAACTTACTTTTTTAAAAGTATTTTTAAATGATAAATGAGTGAAAACATTTTTTTTTACTTTTTTCAAATCTTATGCTGGTAAAAGCAGGCCTTACATCTGCTTTTACCAGGCGTAAGATTTCTAAGGGTTTTCTGCAGGTGGAGGTTCTCCAGAAAGCAGAACTATCCGCCCGCAGAGGCCCTTCTCCAGGGCAGGCGTCTGATCTGTCAAGAGCATTCTTGACAGATCGGAAATGCCGGTTTTCAGCGCATGCACTTGGCATGCCTGAAACCGGCATTTCCGATGTCCCTACGGGTGTGTACTCAGCCCATACACACCCGTAGGCATCGGAATATACGGCCCAAAGTTTTTTGATGTATCCTGTCCAGGAAAGATGTGAAAAGAGCCTCTTGCGATATGGGGGCTGCATTTCTAATTGTTTGCTATGAAGGATGGGAAGTCCAGAATCTTAGAAGTAGCTTTCTATCAAAGATTGTTGGAGGTGGCTTTCACAATGGAGATGTTGAAAATGCATCTGAGTGCCGGGGAGATGTTGATGGATGAAGAGGAGTTAAGAATAGAGCCGTTGGAGTGGATTTTGATACTGGGGCGGGTTGGGGTCATGTCATCCGCATTTCGTGTTATCCACCCGCCTGCAATTGGATGTGGGAGATTGATGCAATTTTCACTTAATTGGGCAATTGAGTTCCAGCATGTGGGAACCCATGAACCAATTAGTGGTTTCAGTCTGAAAGTCGCCTCTGATGATGTCATCATTGCAGGTCAGAGACTGCCTGGTCTCAGAGATTGCCTGGCCTTTGCTGTGGGAGGACCGGAGCGGGGGAGGGGGGGTGGTAGAGGAGGAGAAAGAGAGAGAGAGAGAGAGAGAATGAGAATTTTTTTTGCAACCAAGTCCTCCCAGGCAGTCTCTGAAGACATTCAGAGGCGACTTTCAGACCTAATACTACTACTATCTTCATCACAATACTACTACTACCTTCATCACATCTCCGTTGTAATAGTGGACCTGCAGCTGATAGTCAGCTATCCACTTGTGCTCCCGCCAGGTTTCACTGGCGTGTTTCACATCAGGCGTACTTCACGTCGGAAAAGGGTTAAACTCGCTAAAATGTTTCAAAATGGCATTACAGAGCCAATTTAGGGCTTGTTAAGGGCTTTAATGGCCTCTCCCGCCTCTTGGAGGTGGGACGGAGTCAGGAACCCCGCAACTGATTTTGTCAAAATTGCGTGGAGGCGGAATGGAGTCGGGATGGAGTCGGGATGGGGTCGGGACCCCCGAATCTGCAACTTTAACCCCCCACACGCCTCCAAACCCGACTCCACGGGTCATTGAAAATCCAACCCATTAAACTTTAGAAATTGCAAATTTTGCTTGGAAGAATAATGTGAGACACATAATGCAAGAACTGAAAGGAATAAGAATTTCATTGTCCGTGCATGTGGTGGATTCAGCCATTGCGCTGAAAGAGGATTGGAGTGTGTGAGCACGTGATCTGAAGGACAGTGATGACTGCAGAGTGGAACCATCAGCATCTTTTCAACCTTGCTAATGCCCTGGACTCTGGATGTTGGCCTCTTCACCAAGGTTGAATTCAATATGTAACTACATACTTGCAAGCCATTGTACGCTCAGGACAGTGCCATGACTAACTTGTCAACTGAAAGATTCCAATTGGACGAAAAGTACTGACAACAATGATGAGCTGTCCATTTATCAGTAAAATCTTAAGAAACATTTTTGAATTTGGCTCCCTTCGATTCCAACCAATTCTGAATAGATTTCCTGTCTGAAATTTGCTTTCTTTATCCAACTGTTTGTGGATTGTAAAGCAACGCAATTCATGAAACCAAACAGGGTTCGAGCAAGTCTTGTGGTCCAGGGATCATACGGCAATCTGGTCTTTGTTTTAAATATGAAAAAACAACAAGGTTAAGATGATCTCTCTGGTTTCCAAGGAGACAGTATCCAGGCAGTCCATTATTTCTCACTGTAATCAAGCTTCAGAAACTAGGCAGCTCCTACAAAATAATGGCCGCTCTTTATTCAAAAATGAAGGCCGGTGATAATGGAACGTAAGGTCTTTTTAGCTGCACTTTGAATTGCACTCCAAGTTTGTGTCAGCGGTGGCTCAGTGGGTTGCACTCTCGCCTCTGGGTCAGAAGGTTGGTGAGTTCAAGCCCCACTCCAGGGACCAAATCTCAGCTGGCTCTTCAGTGCAGTGCTGAGGGAACGCCGCACTGTCAGGAGGTGCCGTCTTTTGGATGAGTACTGCACTGCAGTATTAGCCTAGATTTTGTGCTCAAGTCTCTGGAATGCGACTTGAACCCACAGCCTTCTGACTTCAGATGTGAGGAGTGCTGCCCACTGAGTCAAGGCTGGCACAGGAGCTAGGTTCCGGGTACCAGCGGGACGCATCAGAGGAAATAGGACGAGATACACTGGAAGAGATGTGATGGGTGTTCTTGTTGTCATGGGTGGCATTGCCAGCTAACTTGAGCCAACAGGTCCCCAGCACTCTCCTGCTCAGAATTGGTGCCCTCTTGCAAGAGCTGATGGACGCAGCTGATAGGGAACTGCATAAACCTGCGCTGAGCGGCACAGTGCAGTTCACTTGATCAGCTGCCCTGCCACTAGACTCAATGGACCCGATTGGAACTGCCCCACTTGGCAAAAACCGGGCAGGGCGGGGGGAGTAAAAATAATCTCGCTGCCTTCCCTCTGGGTCCCCATATTAACCTGCTCTTTTGAGCAGGTGAGTGGGCCACCTGCAGGAAGGAAAGGGAGTTGGGCATGGGGGGGTTGGGGAAACATGAGCGGTGTGGGGGGTGGGGGGAGTGTGAGTGAGATGGGGGATTGGGGCAGGGGCGGGGAGGGTGAGCTGGGGGAAGCGGGTGGTGGTAGGTGAACGGGAGACGGGGTAGGGGTTGGGAGGGGGGCGGGGAGGGGAGAGGGGGTGGAGAGTGGGTGAAAGGGGGATGGTGGTCAGGGGCTCGGGTGTGGGTGAGAGGGGGGCTGGGTTGGGGGCAGGGGAGGGGGCCGGGGATGGGTGAGAGTGAGGAGGGGCGTGTGGGGGAGGGGGAGAGGGGTTAAGTGTCAGGAGGGGGATGGAGAGTGGGGCAGAGGAGGAAGAGGGGGAGGAGAGGGGCGAGGGGCAGGAGGGAGAGGGGGAGTGGTGCGAAGAGGGAGGGGTGGGCAGTGTCAGCTCCCTCGTCAGTCAAAAACTGAGGGGGACGGATCCTGGGCCAGAAGAGGCCTAGAAGGTAATTTAAACGTGGGGCAGGAGTGTTTCTCCAGGCCTCCCAAGGAAGCCTTGGGCACTCCCTTGTGACAGGCTTCACCGCCCTGCACACCCCCCACCCCCAATCGTGGCCTGAGGCTTCCCCCTCCCCCGATCCCTTCCAACAGCCTACCCTACCCTACCCCCACTGACTGCTGGGACTGTTCACCAGGATAGACTAAAGCATATAATCCAGGTTGATGTGGTACTGAGTAGGCTGCGGTGCTATCTTTTTGCATGCGGTGTTAACCTAAAGTCGTCTCTGCCTGTTTACAGATTATGATGTGGAGATGCCGGCGTTGGACTGGGGTGGACAAAAATGAGAAGTCGCACAACACCAGGTTATAGTCCAACAGATTTATTTAATTTTACAAGCTTTCGGCTTCCGAAAGCTTGTAAAATTAAATAAATCTGTTGGACTATAACCTGGTGTTGTGCGACTTCTCATTTTTGTTTACAGATTGGCATAGCATATTTTTAAGATGACTAGCATGACTTGAAGAGCAATCCTGACCAAGATTCCTTCTTTAACCAGCATCACCAATAAAACAGTCCTCAGTACACTTGCAACAACAACCACTGCAGGTCAAAAGTAATTCATTGGTAGGGAAGTGTACCGAGAATGCAATAAGGTGCAAAATAAGCCCAATTTCTTTCTTATCGTCGACATTGGGACAGTTTGAACATAACATAAGAACATAAGAAATAAGAGCAGGAGTAGGCCTTCAGTTCCCTACTACTGATGTCAGGCTAACTAGTCTGTAGTTCCCCGTTTTCTCTCTCCCTCCTTTCTTAAAAAGTGGGGTTACATTTGCTACCTTCCAATCTGTGGGAACCATTCCAAAGTCTATGCAATTTTGGAAAATGACAACCAATGCATTCACTATCTCAATAGCCACCTCTTTCAAACCCCTAGGATGTAGGCCATCAGGTCCAGAGGATTTATTGGCTTTCAGTCCCATTAATTTCTCCAGTACTTTTTTTTTACTAATACTAATTTCTTTCAGTTCCTCATTCTTGCTATTTTCATATTTCTCAATATTTGCGGGATGTTTTTTGCATCTTCTTCCGTAAACACAGTCACAAAGTATTTGTTTAATTTCTCTGCCATTTTCTTATCCCCATTATAATTTCTCCTGTCTCAGCCTGTAAGGGACCCACATTTACTTTCACTAATCTTTTCCTTTTTACATACCTATAGAAGCTTTTACAATCTGTTTTTATGTCTCTCGCTAGTTTACTTTCATATTCTATTTTCCGTTTCTTTATCAATTTCTTGGTCCTCCTTTGCTGAATTCTAAAATCCTCCCAATCCTCAGGCTTACAACTCTTTTTGGCACCATTATAAGCCTCTTACTTGGATCTAATACTATCTTTAACTTCTCTTGTTAGCCACGGTTGGACCACTTTTCCTGTGGGGTTTTTGTGCCTTGAAGGAATGTATATTTGTTGTAAATTTTGTATTAATTCTTTAAATGCTAGCCATTGTTTGACAATGTAATTTCCTTTGGGGATCTATGAACAGCTAACAGACATCAACTAACCCTGCATTGATAGAGCCCTGTTCAGAGGGACTGGTATTGTCTAGTAGGGTTTCACATAAACTTTACATCCTGATTTTGCATTAAACAGTCTTTGTACATTGGATCTGGACTCTTGAGCATCCCTGATTTCCAACGCTCCACCACTGGTGGCCATGCCTTCAGCTGCCTGGGCCCTAAGCTCTAGAATTCCCTCCCTAAACCTCTCCGCCTCTCTACCTCTCTTTCCTCCTTTAAGTCACTCCATAAAACCTACCTCTTTGACCAAGCTTTTGGTCACCTGTCCCAATATCGCCTTACAACAACAACAACTTATATTTATATAGCAACCTTAACATAGTAAATCGTCCCAAGGTGCTTCACAGGAGTATTATAAGACAAATAAAATTGACACCGAGCCACATAAGGAGAAATTAGGGTAGGCTTGGTCAAAGAGGTAGGTTTTAAGGAGCGTCTTAAAGGAGGAGAGAGAGGCAGAGAGGTTTAGGGAGGGAATTCCAGAGCTTAGGGCCTAGGCAACAGAAGGCACGGCCACCAATGGTTAAGCGATTGTAATCAGTGATGTTCAAGAGGGCAGAATTAGAGGAGCGCAGATATCTCGGGGGGGTTGTGGGGCTGGAGGAGATTACAGAGATAGGAAGGAGCGAGGCCATGGAGGGATTTGAAAACAAGGATGAGAATTTTGAAATCGAGGCGTTGCTTAACCAGGAGCCAATGTAGGTCAGCGAGCACAGGAGAGATGGGTGAACGGAACTTGGTGAGAGTTAGGACACGGGCAGCTGAGTTTTGGATGACCTCAAGTTTACGTAGGGTAGAATGTGGGAGGCCAGCAAGGAGTGTGTTGGAATAGTCAAGTCAAGAGGTAACAAAGGCATGGATGAGGGTTTCAGCAGCGGATGAGCTGAGGCAAGGGCGGAGACGGGCAATGTTACGGAGCTGGAAATAGGCGTTCTTAATTATGCTGCGGATATGTGGTCGGAAACTCATTTCACGGTCAAATATGACACCAAGGTTGCGAACAGTGTGGTTTAGCTTCAGACAGATGTTAGGGAGAGGGAAAACAATGGCTTTGATCTTCCCAATATTTAATTGGAAAACATTTCTGCTCATCCAGAACTGGATGTCGGACAAGCAGTCTGACAATTTAGAGACCGTGGAGGGGTCGAGAGAAGTGGTGCTGAGGTAGAGCTGGGTGTCGTCAGTGTACATGTGGAAACTGGTGCTTTGTTTTCAGATGATGTCGCCAAGGGGATGAGAAATAGGAGGGGGACAAGGATAGATCCTTGGGGGACACCAGAGGTAACGATGTGAGAGTGGGAAGAGAAGTCATTGCAGGTGATTCTCTGGCTACAATTAGATAGATAAGAATGGAACAAGGTGAGAGTGAGAGAGAGTAATTGTTTTAATAGGGACTAGGGCCTCAAAAGTGGTGGTAAGGGTGTGGTTGAGCAGAACGGTAGCTGCAGAAATGTCGTGGTGAATGGATGGACCAAAGGCTGGACAGTTGGGATTTTGTAAGTGCAGTTGTAAAAGAGTTGAGATCCTTATGTGGATAGGTGTCAAATTTGGTCTGATTACACTCCTGTGAAGCGCCTTGGGACGTTTTACTATGTTAAAGGTGCTGTATAAATGCAAGTGTTGGTTCTGTGATACTACACTTGCTGCCCGTGCATCTGCAAAGCTGATTGCAGTTATATTGCGACATCATGTATTGTAGGGTTTGACTTGTAGCCCGCTGCGAGTTTCTATGTTTCATTTGTACTCTTTCAACAAAAAGTCTTTTTTTTAATGTGATTATGTTCATTATTAAGGATTAGCAAACCTAACCGTAGTTCCAGGTGTAGTACAGTCACAAATGTATGGTTCTCTAATTGGAAATGTGGCAGCCTTTCAGTACTTGAGCAACATATGATAGCTTTCACTGTCTACTGCCAAGTGATTCAAAGCTCCTTTGTGCTCTCTTCATCTTGTGTTCAAAGAGAACATACATATATTAGAACTGCGATGAACCAGGGATAATAACCTTTTATACGAGGATTTAGTAGACAAATTGAAAGAGATACCACAAAGTGATGTTGTTGTGGCTTCAACACACACTGAGCAATCCCCATTCATATGCCACCTACTTGTTCATTGAATCAATGCACCCAGCAAGCACGTGACCGGGTTGAATTCATTTGACGTCTGGTTGATGGCATTCACCCTTGTGTTACTTTTTTAAATTCATTCATGAGATGTGGGCATCGCTGGCAAGCCGGGCATTTATTGCCCATCCCTAGTCGCCATTGAGAAGGTGGTAGTGAGCCACCTTCTTGGACCGCTGCAGTCCGTTGGTGAAGGTACTCCCACAGTGCTGTTAGGGAGGGTGTTCCCGGATGTTGACCCAGCGACGATGAAGGGACGGTGAAATACTTCCAAGTCGGGATGGTGTGTGACTTGGAATTGATGGTGCTCCCATTAACTCGGTGTCCTTGTCCTTCCAGGTTGCTGGAGGGCATCTCTGAGCTACTTGTGAAAGATCCAAGACCAACATGGGGCACAAATGAATGGCTCAGTGGGTCAGAAGGTCGTGGGTTCAAGTCCAACTCCAAAGACCTGAGCACATAATCCAGGCTGACACCCCAGTGCAGGATTGAGAGAGTGCTGCACTGTTGGAGATGCCGTCTTTTGGCTGAGATGTTAAACCGAGGCCCTGTCTGCCCGTGGAGGTGGATGTAATAGATCTCATGGCATTATTTAAAAGAAGAACTGGGAAGTTATCCCCGGTGTCCTGGCCAAGATTTATCCCTCAACCAACAGCTAACACTGATTATCCGGTCATGATCAAATTGCTGTCTGTGGGAGCTTGCTGTGTGCAAATTGGCTGCCCGGTTTCCTACATTACAACACTGACTACAATTTAAAAGTACTTCATTGGTTGTAAAGCGCTTTGGGGTGTCCTCAGGTCATGAAAAGCACTGTAGAAATACAAGTTCTTTCTTTATTTTTTAGAATTCAATGCACTTGAGCTGAATTTGTCATCATGCCTTCACTTACCTCACAGCGATTTCTACCAGGACACTTGCTCTGTAGGAGATAGCCCTCAGAGAAAAACCACAACCGGCCTACAGCAGGAGAGACTGAGCTGAATCAAACAGCAGCTCATTCACACCAGATATCTTCAAAATGGTCCACAAGGTATAACATACAGCCAATTAATCTAACACTCACAGCACGGGGTGGGGAGAATTTTATTCTATGATACACTATTGCTAAGACAGCCACAAGCAAAACATTCCGACTTCATGCAGCTGGGAGGGCACCACGTCCATCGTGATTCTATATCAGAAACTTGGGCATGTGCTGCGTTTGATATTCTGGCCCCTATGGGAAAAAAGAACAGCTCTGTTGGACAAAGCTGACGGGCTTAAGATTTTTACATCGTGTAACCGAGCTTGGGTCACAGCAGCTTATGTTACAAAACCTTCAGTGTTCCCTGAATAAAAGTGAACTAGTGACTCTCCCTTGGCGTTGCTCCCTGCGAGTTTGATGTTATCCTATTTTATAATGGCTAAGTGATACCTCCCTCGCCTCTGAGTCAGGGGGCAGAGGCCGGTGTCGGGAGCGGAGAGAGCGACAGTACAGTGAGTATTTAAACTCACTTTCGCGGGCTTTTTTTGCAGAGGCCGGTGTCGGGAGCGGAGAGAGCGACAGTACAGTGAGTATTTAAACTCACTTTCGCGGGCTTTTTTTGCAGAGGCCGGTGTCGGGAGCGGAGAGAGCGACAGTACAGTGAGTATTTAAACTCATTTTCGCGGGCTTTTTTTACAGAGGCCGGTGTCGGGAGCGGAGAGAGCGACGGTACAGTGAGTATTTAAACTCACTTTCGCGGGCTTTTTTCAGAGGCTTACCAATCTCGCAGACCGGCGGCGGCGTTCCAGATTCACGTCACGATTCAAAAAGTGACGCGGGCAAGAGGAAGCAGCTGATTGGGTGAGTACGGCCAGGTGAGTATTTATACTTCTCTATAGTTTGACAGTTAACGTTAACAGTTTATAAAGTTTAGGAGGTCTTAATTTTGTGGTTATAGTTTCTAAGGTCTCAGTTGTGTAGTGGGGAGTGCTAGTAAACAAGGGCCCTTGACTATATCATTTAATTGTAGTGTAATTTGTGGTGTTGATTTGATTTAATTTAATTTAAATTAATTAAAGGGTAAGTCATGGCAGCACAGCTCGGCCCCGTGGCATGCTCCTCCTGCACTATGTGGGAAATCAGGGACACTTCCTGTGTCCCTGACGACCATGTGTGTGGGAAGTATATCCAGCTGCAGCTGTGAATGGATACATACTGGACCATTCGCAATGCTGAGGACATCGTGGATATCACGTATAATGAGTTGGTCACACCGCAGGTAAAGGCAGCACAGGCAAGAAGGGAATGGGGGACCGCCAGGCAGAGTAGTCGGTGCAGGCAGGTAGTGCAGGGGTCCCCTGTGGCCATGCCCCTCTCAAACAGATATACCGCTTTGGATGTTGTTGAGGAGGATGGCTTATCGGGGGAAGGCAGCAGCAACCAACTTCCTGGCACCATGGGTGGTTCTGCTGCACAGGACGGGAGGAAAAAGAGCGGGAGAGCTATAGTGATAGGGGATTCTATTGTAAGGGGAATAGATAGGTGCTTCTGCGGCCACAAACGAGACTCCAAAGGTGTAAATCAAACAGGGCCACAGTAAATAATAATTCTAAAAGGACTAAGAGTGTTAAAAAAACAAGCCTGAAGGCTTTGGGGTAGAAATTAGGTCGCGCCCCATTTGGGGCGCAAATATCGTCCGCGCGCAAATATTAGCGCCTGGCGCTAATTATCGGCACTGACAGGAAACTTCACTTTTACCGCCCTGGGAGGTGAGTGGAGCGCTAAATTAGGCGCTGCACACCTCTCTTAACGCGCAAAGGCCTAGGAGTGAGGCGCTACCTCAGCGCACGAGCGCAGCGCAGCTGCTGCCAGTTAGCGAGGGAACACAGACACACTGGCGCCGGACACTTCTTAAAGCGGGGGGGGCCACTTGCTCCCCAGCCACACCCTGCTCATTGCAGCCTTGAATCTCAGCCTGGAGAGACCTGTAATCCATTTTGCTGCCAAGCATGGAGAGGGTGAGAGAACGCGCTCATCGCTTCACCGAGCGGGCCTTGGATGCTCTGGTTGACGCAGTGGAGCGCAGACGATGCATGCTGTTCCCGGAGAGTGGCAGGAGGCCTTTGCCACGCGAGTTCAGAAGAGTGTGGAGGGAGGTGGCTCAGAGCGTCTCCTCCAGGAGCATGGTGCCCAGGACCCATGTCCAGTGCCGCAAAAAGTTCAACGACCTCACTCGGGTCGTCAGGGTGAGTGGCTTTTTCTCAATACCTCTCCATCCCTCCATCTCAACCTCACTCTATGGCCAGAGGGTCTTAAAACCCCAATGCACAACACTCATGCAACACCTATGGCCCTTTCATCAAACACACACACACATTCCACACTTTGCATACAGTAAGGGCTATTCACCTATGGGAGGCACATCAGGCAAGACCATGGCTGCATATTGTAAGGGCTATTCACCTATGGGAGGCACATCAGGCAAGACCATGGCTGCATATTGTAAGGGCTATTCACCTATGGGAGGCACATCAGGCAAGACCATGGCTGCATATTGTAAGGGCTATTCACCTATGGGAGGCACATCAGGCAAGACCATGGCTGTATATTGACTCAGATGCTGTCCTTTTTCTTGCAGGCTAAGCTGGCTCATAATCGGAGACAGCAGCAACGGACGGGTGGAGGGCGGCTTCAGCTGCAACCCCTCAGCGATCTGGAGGAGCGCGTCCACAGGATTGTGGCAAGCCGGGTGATCGGTCCCGTCGCCACTGGAGACGCCGACCCCGTTGTGGACAGCAATGGTAAGGTCATCACCTTTTTGTCCTCTGTCCTTTCACTTGTCCCTCACAATACCAGCCTTTGACACTTTCAATCCAACTTGCTAACTCGCTGCACTTATTCCTCCCTTACTGCCACCCTGTCCTCACGCTAAAGCCACTCTTGTACCTCCCTGCTTTCAGATGGTGATTCACCAGCTGAGGAGATGGTCCCTGAAGCTGCCACTGGGAGTGATGCTGCAGCTGAGGAGGAAGAGGAAGCCGGAGCATCAGTGCCACCCTCTCCCGAGGAAGCCCATGGCCACACTGGGAACACGCCTTCCCCGGAGGGGAGCAGGGGGGAAGGGGCTGATGATGGTGAAGTTCCAGGACCCAGCGGGCTGCAGCAACGCCATTGGGGGGGGAGGGAAGAACGGGGGAGCAGGGGGGAAGGGGCTGATGATGGTGAAGTTCCAGGACCCAGCGGGCTGCAGCCACGCCATGGGGGGGGAGGGAAGAACGGGAGCCTTCTCCCCAGAGGGAGAGTATGCCAGACACTCCTAATGCAATGGACGCAGAGGAGGAGCGGCTGATTGCAGAAATGAACAGCCAGGCGGTGGGCATGCACACTGAGCTCATGGGTGCAGTGGGAAGGGTGCCCGAATGCATTGAGGCACTGGCAAGGAGTGTGGAGCACTTCGCTGTAGCACAGGCGGATGCCACACTAAAGCTTAGTGCTGCAATTCAGTCACTGGCTGCCAGGAACCCATCTGAGACTGCTCTCATGCAGACTCAGATTGAGGCCACGCGAGCACTGACTGCTGCCATCCTCGATGGTTCGTGCACATGTCCCCGGGGCTGTCACCGCGCCGCAGCAGGCCAGCAATCTGTTCTCCGGCAAATTGCTCCGGATGCTGAAGTGCTGCCCCGTGGGAGTGCCAGTGTGTCGGGCGAGCAGGGAGTTGCTGTCCTCTCTCACGATGACAGCATTCCTGCTGCCAACACTGTCACTTCTCCACTGCACTTGCCACCGCCTGTAGGACAGACTGCTGCCGCCCATGCAGAGTTGGTGCAGTCTGCAGCCGGGCCCTCCAGGCCCAGAAGTGGTCGAGGCCGTCCTTCAGGGGCATCTGCAGTGTCAGGGTCTGACAAGCAGCAGCCTTCCACCAGCCTTGCTGCAGCCACTGAGGTCCCATTACGGAAGGGGGGAAGTGCGCAAGGGAAGGAGATCACCCTCGAAGGGCAAAAAGTAGGAGGTGTGCCAAAATGCTGGTCATTTTTTTATTAAAGGCCGAGGTTCATGGCCCAACTTTTGTTTAGTGTTTTGGACATTATCTCCAGGTTGTGAGAACCAGTTATGTTATTGACTGTTTTTTTGTGTTTATTTCTATGAGTTTGTCATGAGGAATTGACACACACAGAGTTTGTACAATAAATAAGTTTCTGTATTCAAAATATACATGGCTGGTGGTTGGAATTATTGGTGCCTTGGCCGGCTTAGGGGTTGCGTGCTGGGTTGATTCGTGTTTGTAGCACTGGCAGGGGCCCTAGAAGCGGCTTGCTATTAGTCGTTGACGGACGGCCCTTGCAGTTTGACCATTGTGGGCCGCCCTCCTGCCTTGGTGCTGCTGCTGATCATCGTCCTCGGCCTGTTCCTCCTCTTCCTCCTCCTCCTCTTGTGGTGCTGCAAGGCCTGGTGGCATTGCCTGCGTCCTGAGGATTGCCATGTTGTGCAACATGCAGCACACCACTACGAATTTGGAAACTTGCTCAGGCGAGTACTGCAGGGCTCCTCCGGAATGGTCCAGACAGCGGAATCGTTGTTTGAGCACGCCGATTGTGCGCTCAATAATGTTCCTCGTTGCTTGTTGGCTTTCCTGGTACCGCAGCTCAGCAGGGGTGTTTGGCGCACGGAGCGGTGTCATCAGCCAGGTGCTCAATGCGTACCCCTTGTCCCCCAGAAGCCAACCAACTGGCTGATGCGGTGCCTCGAAAATTTCTGCCACAGTACTCTGGCGCAGGATGAAAGCATCGTGGCAGCTGCCCGGATAGTGGGCATTGACAGCGAGAATCACCTGTCTGTGGTCACAGACCAACTGCACATTCAAGGAATGGAACCCCTTTCTGTTCCGGAACTCCTCTGCATTCTCTCGCGGAGCACGCAAAGCCACATGCGTGCAGTCAATGGCGCCCTGCACCATGGGGAAGCCCGCTACCCTCGCAAAGCCCATAGCACGGTCATGCTGCTTGTCTGGGGTCATAGGGAAGGAGATGAAGTCTCGTCTCCTTGTGAAGAGGGCATTGGTGACCTGCCGGATGCAGCGATGCACCGCAAACTGGGAGATATTGGCGAGGTCCCCAACAGCAGCTTGGAATGAGCCAGTGGCGTAGAAGTTCAAAGCCACTGTGACCTTCACTGCCACCGACAGAGACGTCCTGGACCTCAGCTGAGGCTGCAGATCTGGCTGCAGCAGGTGGCAGAGCTCAGTGACCACCTCCTTGCTGAATCGCAGCCTTCGCAAACACAGCTCCTCGGACATGTGGATGTAGGAGAGCTGTTCACGATATACCCTGGGAGGGTAAGCTCTCCTGTACATGCGCCTGATGGCCCTCCTCCGTCTGGCCATCATTGCCACTCTCTGTCTGCGTCTCACTCTCCTCCGATTGAGCTGGAGCAGGACGACGCCCCCAATCATTGCAGCCCCCATATTCTCTTTGCCAGAAAAGTAATGAGGTACAGCAACGAAAGTAGCAGCAAAGTTAGGATGAACTAGGCAAAACTACCTCACAAAGCGTTGAGTCAATGTAGAAGTCTCTCTCTCTCTCTCTCCGAATCTCTCTCTCTCTCTCAGAACGAGTGGTGCATAAATGTCGACCACAGAAAAAGACAGGAAGAGGCCCCCTTTAAATAGCGCCCCCCCCAGCCCCACACCGATTGATAACGTTCCAGTCTTCCGGTCGTTGGAAGCGCCAGGCGGTAAGGCAGGGGGCGCCACTCAATTTCCGCTCCGGGGCGCCCCAAGGGCGTTGCACCACGGAATGACGTCACAATCTGCGCGCGCAGGTGGTCGCAGCGGTAAGTTTTAGCGCCGCCGCACAATCTCAAGTTAAGTTCTCGAGCGGCGCAAACAGCGCTGCGCCCGGGCGTTAGCGGCTTAACGACCCATTAGCGCCCATTTAAGGCGCTAACGGGAGGCGCAACCAACTGAATTTTTACCCCTTTGTGTCTTAATGCGAGGAGCATTCGTAATAAGGTGGATGAATTAGCTGTGCAAATAGATGTAAACGGATATGATATAATTGGGATTACGGAGACATGGCTCCAGGGTGACCAAGGCTGGGAATTCAACATCCAGGGGTATTCAATATTCAGGAAGGACAGGCAAAAAGGAAAAGGAGGTGGGGTTGCATTGCTGGTTAAAGAGGAGATTAACATAATAGTAAGGAAGGATATTAGCTCTGATGATGTGGAATCTGTATGGGTAGAGCTGAGAAATACCAAGGGGCAGAAAACGTCAGTGGGAGTTGTATACAGACCCGCAAACAATAATGCTGAGGTTGGGGATGGCATTAAATGGGAAATTAGAGATGCATGCAATAAGAGCACAGAAGTTATCATGGGTGACTTTAATCTACATATAGATTGGGCTAACCAAATTAGTAACAATACTGTGGAAGAGGAATTCCTAGACCAATATGTCGAGGAACCAACTAGAGATCAGGCCATCTTAGACTGGGTATTATGTAATGAGAAAGGATTAATTAACAATCTTGTTGTGCGAGGCCCCTTGGGGAGGAGCGATCATAATATGATAGAATTCTTCATTAAGATGGAGAGTGAAGTAGTTGACACAGAGACTAGGGTACTGAATTTAAATAAAGGAAACTACAATGGTATGAGGCGCAAGTTGGCTAGGATGGATTGGGGAATGTTACTTAAAGGGTTGGCAGTGGACAGGCAATGGCAAACATTTAAAGATCGCATGGATGAACTACAGAATTTGTTCATCCCTGTTTGGCATAAAAATGGAGCAAAAAAGGTGACTCAACCGTGGCTAACAAGGGAAATTAGGGATAGCATAAGATCCAAGGAGAGGACATATAAATAGGCCAGAAAAAGCAGCAAACCTGAGGATTGGAAGTAGTTTAGGATTCAGCAAAGGAGGACAAAGGGATTAATTAAGAGGGGGAAAATAGAGTATGAGAGTAAGCTTTCAGGGAACATAAACACTAACTGTAAAAGCTTCTATAGATATATGAAGAGAAAAAGATTGGTGAAGTCAAGCGTAGGTCCCTTGCAGTCAGAATCAGGGGAATTTATAATGGGGAACAAAGAAATGGCAGACCAATTAAATACATACTTTGGTTCTGTCTTCACAAAGGAGGGCACAAATAAACTCCCAGAGATGTCGGGGAACATAGGGTCTAATGAGAGGGAGGAACTGAATGAAATCAGTATTTGTAGGGAAATGGTGTTAGGGAAATTGATGGGATTAAAGGCCGATAAATCCCCAGGGCCTGATAATCTACATCCTAGGGTACTTAAGGAAGTGGCCTTAGAAATAGTGGATGCATTGCTGGTCATCTTCCAAAATTCTGTAGTCTCTGGAACAGTTCCCATGGATTGCAGGGTAGCTAATGTAACCCCACTATTTAAAAAAGGTGGTAGAGAGAAAACGGGGAATTATAGACCGGTAAGCCTAACATCGGTAGTGGGGAAAATGCTAGAGTCCATTATAAAAGATGTAATAGCCGAGCACTTGAAAAACAGTGACAGGATCGGACAAAGTCAACATGGATTTACAAAAGGTAAATCATGCTTGACTAATCTACTGGAATTTTTTGAGGATGTAACTGGTAGAATAGATAAGGGAGAACCAGTGGATGTGGTGTATTTGGACTTTCAGAAGGCTTTCGATATAGTCCCGCATAAGAGATTAGCATGCCAAGTTAAAGCACATGGGATTGGGGGTAAGGTACTGACTTGGATAGAAAACTGGTTGGCAGACAGGAAGCAAAGAGTTGGAATAAACGGGTCTTTTTCCGAGTGGCAGGCAGTGACTAGTGGGGTACCGCAGGGATCAGTGCTAGGACCCCAGTTATTCACAATATATATTCATGATCTGGACGAGGGAACTAGATGTAATATCTCCAAGTTTGTAGACAACACAAAGCTGGGTGGGCGTGTGTGCTGTGAGGAGGATGCAAAGAAACTCTAGTATAATTTGGACAGGTTGGGTGATTGGGCAGATGCATGGCAGATGCATTATAATGTGGATAAATGCGAGGTTATCCACTTTGGTGGCAAAAACAGGAAGGCAGATTATTATCTGAATGGCAATAGATTGGGAAAAAGGGAAGTGCAACGAGACCTGGGTGTCCTTGTGCACCAGTTGCTGAAGGTAAGAATGCAGGTGCACCAGGCGGTTAAGAAGGCAAATGGTATGTTGGCCTTCATAGCGAGAGGATTCGAGTACAGGAGCAAGGATGTCTTGCTGCAGTTGTACAGGGCCTTGGTGAGACCACACCTTGAGTATTGTGTGCTGTTTTGGTCGCCTTATCTGAGGAAGGATATTCTTGCCATGGAGGGAGTGCAGCGAAAATTCACCGGACTGATACCTGGGATGGCAGGAATGACGTATGAAGAGAGATTGGGTCGGTTGGGCTTGTATTTGCTAGAGTTTAGAAGAATGAGAGGGGATCTCATTGAAACTTATAAAATTCTAACAGGACTAGACAGACTAGATGCAGGAAGGATGTTCCCGATGGCAGGGGAGTCCAGAACCAGAGGTCTCAGTCTAAGGATAAAGGGGTAAGCCATTTCGGACTGAGATGAGGAGGAATTTCTTCACCCAGAGAGTGGTGAACCTGTGGAATTCTCTACCACAGAAGACAGTTGAGTCCAATTCATTAAATATATTCAAGAAGGAATTAGATATATTTCTTAAGGCTAAGGGGATCAAGGGATATGGGGAGAAGGCAGGGACAGGGTACTGAATTTGGATGATCGGCCATGATCGCATTGAATGGTGGAGCAGGCTCGAGGGGCTGAATGGCCTACTCCTGCTCCTATCTTCTATGTTTCTATATTTCTATGTTGTGGGTTCAAGCCCCACTCCGGAGACTGTGAGCACAAAATCCAGGCTGACACTCCTAGTGCGGTGCTGAGGGAGTGCTGCACTGTCAGAGATGCCGTCTTTCGGATGAGACGTCAAACCGAGGCCCCGTCTCCTCTCTCAGGTGGATGTAAAAATCCCACGACCACTATTTGAAGAAGCGCAGGGGAGGTGTCCTGACCAATATTTATCCTTCAATCAACATAACAAAAACAGATTATCTAGTCATTATCACATTGCTGTTTGTGGGAGCTTGCTGTGCACAAATTAGCTGCCGTGTTTCCCGAAATTACAACAGTGACTACACTTCAAAAGTGCTTGATTGGCTGTAAAGCGCTTTGGGATGTCCGGTGGTCGTGAAAGGCGCCAAAGAAATGCAAGTCTTTCTTTCTATCGTTAACCTGAAATATTGAATGACCATTTGCAGGACATCATGCTGAAGATAGGAGGAAAAATATTGTTAATCTTTCTTACTGGTACTGAGGAAAGCTATTAAATGAATATTGATTTTGTCAAGTAATTTTATTTCGTTAACTGTTCTGTTATTTTATTAGTTTTAACAGTTGTATTAGGTTTGGTGTGAAGCTAACAATGGAATACAGAATGGATTGCCATTACAGTACTGGACAATGGTCACACAGTTATGGATAATTGAAACTGTATTTATATCATTTGCTTCATTACAATATCCACATTATAATGATCGGGACTGAGGCCCCGGTTTAAGCTCCCACCTCCCAGCTAACGCAAAACTCGTTGGGATGGGGGTTGGGCGGCGAAGGCAGTTAAAATGAAGCGAGACATTTACCCATTCCTTACTCGCTATGATCTGACCGACGACAATTTAAACCTTAAGCCGGAGGGGTCCTCTTTAAATATGCAGGTTGGTCTCCGATGAGGTCATCTGGGCCCGAAGTGTTATTTTAACTGGTGGCCTGAGCAGGAGAGCAGTGACAGCTTCACCTCCCCCTCCCCCCCTCCGCCACCCTCCTCCTCCTCCCCTCTCACTCCCTCCCCCTCACACTTCCTCCGGCACACCCCTCCCCCTCCCCTCTCCCTCAGACCCCCTCCGCCACCCTCCTCCCGCACCCCTCTCACCCCCTCCCCCTCACACTCCCTCCGGCACTCCCCTCCCCCTCCCCTCTCACTCCCCTCCCCCTCACACCCCCTCCATCACCATCCTCCCCCTCCCCCTCACACTCCCTCTGCCACCCTTCTCCCCCTCCGCTCTCACCCCCTCCACATTGCCCCCTCCGCCACACCACTCCCCCTTCCCTCTCACCACACTCCCCCTCACACTCCCTCCGCCACGCTCCTCCCCCTCCCCTCTCACCCTCCTCCCCCTCACCTCTCACACCCCTCCACTCAAACTCCCTCTGCCACCCTCCTCCCCCTCCCCTCTCACCCACATCCCCCTCACACTCCCTCAGCCACTCCCCTCCCCCTCCCCTCTCAGCCCCTCCCCCTCACACTCCCTCCGCCACCCCCTCCCCCTCCCCTCTCACCCCCTCCCCCTCACACTCCCTCCGCCACCCCCCTCCCCCTCCCCTCTCACACCCTCCCCCTCCCCTTCCCTCCGCCACCCTCCTCCCCCTCCCCTCTCACCCCCTCCCCTCACACTCCCTCCGCCACCCTCCTCCCCATCCCCTCTCACCCTCTTCCCCCTCCCCTCTCACCCCCGTCCCCCTCACTCTCCCTCCGCCACCCTCCTCCCCCTCCCCTCTCACCCACATCCACCTCACACTCCCTCAGCCAACCCCCTCCCCCTCCCCTCTCACCCCATCCCACTCACTCTCCCTCCGCCACCCTCCTCCCCCTCCCCTCTCACCCCCTCCCCCTCACACTTCCTCCGCCACCCTCCTCCCCATCCCCTCTCACCCTCTTCCCCCTCCCCTCTCACCCCCGTCCCCCTCACTTTCCCTCCGCCACCCTCCTCCCCCTCCCCTCTCACCCACATCCACCTCACACTCCCTCAGCCAACCCCCTCCCCCTCCCCTCTCACCCCATCCCACTCACTCTCCCTCCGCCACCCTCCTCCCACTCCCCTCTCAGCCCCCTCCCCAACACACTCCCTCCGCCACGCTCCTCCCCCTCCCCTCTCACCCCTCCCCCTCACACTCCCTCAGCCACACACCTCCCCCTCCCCTCTCACCCCCTCCCCGTCACACTCCCTCCGCCACCCTCCTCCCTTCCCCTCTCACCCCCCTCCCCCTCACACTCCCTCCGCCACCCTCCTCCCACTCCCCTCTCACCCCCATCCCCCACACACTCCCTCCGCCACCCTCCTCCCCCTCCCCTCTCACCCCCGTCCCCCTCACACTCCCTCCGCCACCATCCTCCCCCTCCCCTCTCACCCCTCTCCCGGTCACACTCCCTCCACCACCTCCCTCCCCTCTAAGCCCTCTCCCCATCCCCTCTCACCCCCCTCCCCCTCACACTCCCTCCGCCACCCTCCTCCCCTCCCCTCTCACCCCCCTCCCCCTCACACTCCCTCCACCACCCTCCTCCCCTCCCCTCTCAACCCCTCTCCCCCTCACACTCCATCCGACACCCCCCTCCCCCTCCCCTCTCACCCAATCCCCCTCACACTCCCTCCGCCACCCTCCTCCCCCTCCCCTCTCACCCCCCTCACACTCCCTCCGCCACCCTCCTCCTTCCCCTCTCACCCCCTCCCCTCACACTCCCTCCGCCACCCTCCTCCCCTCCCCTCTCACCCAGTCCCCCTCACACTCCCTCCTACACCCCACTCCCCTCTAAACCCTCTCCCCCTCCCCTCTCACCCACATTCCCCTTACACTCCCTCCGCCACCCTCCTCCCCTCCCCTCTCACTCCCTCCCCCTCACATTCCCTCCACCACCTCCTCACCCTCCCCTCTCACCCACTCCCCCTCACACTCCCTCAGCCACCCTCCTCCCCCTCCTCTCTCACCCCCATCCCCCTGACACTCCCTCCGCCACCCTCCTCCCCTCCCCTCTCACTCCTCTCCCCCTCACACTCCCTCCGCCACCCTCCTCCCCTCCCCTCTCACCCCCTCCCCCTCACATTCCCTCCGGCACCCCCCTCCCCCTTCCCTCTCAACCCCCTCCACCTCACACTCCCTCCGCCACCCTCCTCCCCTCCACTCTCACCCCTCTCCCCCTGACACTCCCTCCACCACCCCCTCCCCTCTAAATCCCCTCCCCCCCCTCTCACCCTCCTCCCCCTCCCCTCTCACCCACATCCACCTCACACTCCCTCAGCCAACCCCCTCCCCCTCCCCACTCACCCCGTCCCCCTCACTCTCCCTCCGCCACCCTCCTCCCCCTCCCCTCTCACCCACATCCACCTCACACTCCCTCAGCCAAACCCTCCCCTCCCCTCTCACCCCATCCCACTCACTCTCCCTCCGCCACCCTCCTCCCACTCCCCTCTCAGCCCCCTCCCCCTCACACTCCCTCCGCCACGCTCCTCCCCCTCCCCTCTCACCCCTCCCCCTCACACTCCCTCAGCCACACACCTCCCCCTCCCCTCTCACCCCCTCCCCGTCACACTCCCTCCGCCACCCTCCTCCCTTCCCCTCTCACCCCCCTCCCCCTCACACTCCCTCCGCCACCCTCCTCCCTTCCCCTCTCACCCCCCTCCCCCTCACACTCCCTCCGCCACCCTCCTCCCCCTCCCCTCTCATCCCCGTCCCCCTCGCACTCCCTCTGCCACCTCCCTCCCCTCTAAATCCCCTCCCCCCCCTCACCCTCCTCCCCCTCCCCTCTCACCCCCGTCCCCCTCACACTCCCTCCGCCACCATCCTCCCCCTCCCCTCTCACCCCTCTCCCGGTCACACTCCCTCCACTACCTCCCTCCCCTCTAAGCCCCCTCCCCATCCCCTCTCACCCCCCTCCCCCTCACACTCCCTCCGCCACCCTCCTCCCCTCCCCTCTCACCCCCCTCCCCCTCACACTCCCTCCGCCACCCTCCTCCCCTCCCCTCTCAACCCCTCTCCCCCTCACACTCCCTCCGACACCCCCCTCCCACTCCCCTCTCACCCAATCCCCCTCATACTCCCTCCACCACCCTCCTCCCCCTCCCCTCTCACCCCCCTCACACTCCCTCCGCCACCCTCCTCCCTTCTCCTCTCACCCCCCTCCCCCTCACACTCCCTCCGCCACCCTCCTCCCCTCCCCTCTCACCCAGTCCCCCTCACACTCCCTCCTACACCCCACTCCCCTCTAAACCCTCTCCCCCTCCCCTCTCACCCACATCCCCCTTACACTCCCTCCGCCACCCTCCTCCCCTCCCCTCTCACTCCCTCCCCCTCACATTCCCTCCACCACCTCCTCCCCCTCCCCTCTCAACCACTCCCCCTCACACTCCCTCAGCCACCCTCCTCCCCCTCCCCTCTCACCCCCATCCCCCTGACACTCCCTCCGCCACCCTCCTCCCCTCCCCTCTCACCCCTCTCCCCCTCACACTCCCTCCGCCACCCTCCTCCCCTCCCCTCTCACCCCCTCCCCCTCACATTCCCTCCGGCACCCCCCTCCCCCTTCCCTCTCAACCCCCTCCCCCTCACACTCCCTCCGCCACCCTCCTCCCCTCCCCTCTCACCCCTCTCCCCCTGACACTCCCTCCGCCACCCCCCTCCCCTCTAAATCCCCTCCCCCCCCCTCTCACCCTCCTCCTCCTCCCCTCTCACCCCCGTCCCCCTCACACTCCCTCCGCCACCATCCTCCCCCTCCCCTCTCACCCCTCTCCCGGTCACACTCCCTCCACCACCTCCCTCCCCTCTAAGCCCCCTCCCCATCCCCTCTCACCCCCCTCCCCCTCACACTCCCTCCGCCACCCTCCTCCCCTCCCCTCTCACTCCCCTCCCCCTCACACTCCCTCCGCCACCCTCCTCCCCTCCCCTCTCACCCAATCCCCCTCACACTCCCTCCGCCACCCTCCTCCCCCTCCCCTCTCACCCCCCTCACACTCCCTCCGCCACCCTCCTCCCTTCCCCTCTCACCCCCCTCCCCCTCACACTCCCTCCGCCACCCTCCTCCCCTCCCCTCTCACCCCCTCCCCCTCACACTCCCTCCTACACCCCACTCCCCTCTAAACCCTCTCCCCCTCCCCTCTCACCCACATCCCCCTTACACTCCCTCCTCCACCCTCCTCCCCTCCCCTCTCACTCCCTCCCCCTCACATTCCCTCCACCACCCTTCTCCCCCTCCCCTCTCACCCCCATCCCCCTCACACTCCCTCAGCCACCCTCTCCCCCTCCCCTCTCACCCACATCCCCCTCACACTCCCTCCGCCACCCTCCTCCCCTCCCCTCTCACCCCTCTCCCCCTCACACTCTCTCCGCCACCCTCCTCCCCTCCCCTCTCATCCCCTCCCACTCACATTCCCTCAGGCACCCCCCTCCCCCTTCCCTCTCAACCCCCGCCCCCTCACACTCCCTCCGGCTCCCCCTCCCCCTCCCCTCTCACCCCCTCCCCCTCACACTCCCTCTGCCACCCTCCTCCCCTCCCCTCTCACCCCTCTCCCCCTGACAGTCCCTCCACCACCCCCCTCCCCTCTAAACCCCCTCCCCCTCCCCTCTCACCCTCCTCCCCTCCCCTCTCACCCCTCTCCCCCTCACACTCCCTCCGCCACCCCCCTCCCCTCTAAAACCCCTCCCCCTCCCCCTCCCCCTCCCCTCTCACCCTCCTCCCCTCCCCTCTCACCCCCCTCACACTCCCTCCGGCACCCCCCACCCCCTCCCCTCTCACCCCCCTCCCCCTCACACTCCCTCCGCCACCCTCCTCCCCTCCCCTCTCACCCCCCTCCCCCTCACACTCCCTCCGCCACCCTCCTCCCCCTCCCCTCTCACCCCCTCCTCCTCACACTCCCTCCGCCACCCCCTCCCCTCTAAACCCCCTCCCCCTCCCCTCTCACCCTCCTCCCCCTCCCCTCTCACCCCCTCCTCCTCACACTCCCTCCGCCACCCTCCTCCCCCTCCAATTTCACTCTCCTCTCCCTCTTCCACCCTCCCCCTCCCTCCCCCTCCCCTCTCACCCGCTCCCCTCCTCAGCCTTCTTCCCCCCTGCCACCTACCTCCAGCCGGAGGCCATCCCTGGAGTGAGGGCCAGGCAGGTAAGATTTAAACTTTGTTTTAGGTTGCCTCATGGGCCAGGAGTAGCAGGAGTGGAAACCCTGGGTTTCCTTTGCCCCGGGGCTTCCTGCCCCCTCCCCGATGTTAATCGTGTCCGGACTCTGACCGGCGCGAGCGTTCCTGCGGGTTAAGGAAGTAATTGCTACTGGGTTCGGGCAGGAGTCGGGGCCTGGGAGTTCAAATTCTTTCCGGGACACGACATGCGGGCTTGTTGCTCAGCCCAGGCCCCTCGCACAGGTCAACCCCACACCTCCTGCACCCCCCGTAATAAAACTGGGGTTGCAGTTTGTTGCAAAAGGCTTTGTGTGCCCTTAAAATACAGGTAAGTTATAAGCATCACAAAACTTGGGCATTAACACATGGTGAGGTGAAAAAGACACGGAAACATCACTGAATTGGTTGGTAAGTGATTTTGACAGGCAGATATATCAGTTACTCATTTAAGTGGGCTTGACTATGTATGCAATGCACATTGGAAATTGATTTTGACAAAAGATCATCGACCTGAAACGTTAACTCTGTTTCTCTCTTTACAGATGCTGCCTGACCTGCTGAGTATTTCCAGCATTTTCTGTTTATATTTAAGACCTAGAGAGGGTAAGTGGCCAGAGGGAGGGGTCCTGGTGAAACGGGAATTCTGAAGACGGGATAACTCCTGGCCAAAGAAGTGGGCGCGGAAGCGAAGGCGACAGAAGAAGCTCTGATGAAAGGTCATTCACCTGAAACTTTAACTCTGTTTCTCTCTCCACAGATGCTGCCTGACCTGATGAGCGTTTCCAGCATTTTCTGTTTTTATTTCAGATTTCCTGCCGCCGCAGCATTTTGCTTTTGGAAATTGATTTTGCCTGCATTCGGTGAGGCTCTGGAGGGTCTCGTTTCCTTTGTGAGCTGCACATTACTAGTGATAGTGTAAGAGCTTGTGTTGAAGTGTCATGTGCTAACTTCAGGGCAAGCCCGAAGAATTGCAACTGGGATTAAAATAACATAACACACATTAATAAACGGCCCCATTTTTAATGATGCGTTAACTTCTCATTAAGAAGCAATTAAAGGGAAACGTGCACTTCTCATACAGAATTATTGCTTCCTCAAGTCGGGTAAACTACGCTCGTTTCAACCTGCTGAAGGAACAGGCAGAGTTTATGCGGCCATTAAACTTGCACATAGCTTACAGACATTGGCACAACGAGACTATTAAACATGCTGGGTATAGCATCTACTCTTGGACATGTTGTTGAAGGAGAGGGAGGGGGAGGGGGTGGGGGATGAGGGGGAGGGGAAGGGGAGGGGGAGGGGGAGGGGAGGGGAGGGGTGGGGGAGGAGGGGAGGGGAAGGGTGGAAAGGAGGATGAGGGAGAGGGGGGGAGGTGGGAGCAGAAGTGGGGAGGGGAAGGGGAGGAGGGGAGGGGGAAAAGAGGGAAGGGAGGGGAAGGGGGAAAGGAGGATGAGGGAGAGGAGGGGGAAGAGAGGGAGGGGGAGGTGGGAGCGGAAGGGGAGGAGGGGGAGGAGGGGAGGGGAATGAGGGGGAGGGGAAGGGCAAGGGGAGGAGGGGAGGGGGAAGGGAGTGGTGGGAGAGGAGGGGAAGGGTGGGGAGGGCAAGTGGGGGAAAGGAGGATGAGGGAGAGGAGGGGGAGGAGGGTGAGGAGGAGGTGGGAGTGGAAGTGGGGAGGAGGGGGAGGAGGGGAAGGGGAGGGGGAGGTGGGAGCGGAAGGGGAGGAGGGGGAGGAGGGGAGGGGAATGAGGGGGAGGGGAGGGGTGGGGGAGGAGGGGAAGGGTGGGGAGGGCAAAGGGGGAAAGGAGGATGAGGAGGAGGTGGGAGTGGAAGTGGGGAGGAGGGGGAGGAGGGGAGGGGGAGGGGGAGCAAGAGATCATACCCGGAGAAGTCCAAAAGTAACATATCTGATATTTAAGATAATTGGCAAAGGAACCAGAGGGGAGATGAGGAGAATTTTTTTTTTACGCTGCGAGTTGTTGTGATCTGGAAGGCACTGCCTGAATGGGCATAGTAACTTTCAAACGGGAATTGGATAAATACTTGAAGGGGAAGAATTTTCAGGGCTATGGGGAAAGAGCAGGGGGAGTGGGACTAATTGGGGAGCTCTTTCACAGAGCCGGCACACGCACGATGGGCCAAATGACCTCTTTCTGTGCTCTATCATTCCATGATGTTAATTGCAATTGCCTTCCCCCCTCCTCCCCCCCGGGCCCCCCTTCAGCTGCACGGAGGGAGCCGCCAGAATTGCCACCCCTGCTGTCCGGTGCGCTGTCTGTGGGTGTTGGTGGAGCGCTTACAGCCCACCGACGATAACCAAAGGTCGGCCCGGCACTGAACGTGGCTCGGACTTTTTGTAGCGAGGTCTTCAGAGGACTGGTGCCAGCGCTCCACCATTGACCGTGTGCCTGTGAGATTCAGAGTTGAGGTTAATTGCTATGTTTTACTGCCATCTCAGAGTATGAAAGGGTTTGATAGCGTAGACGTAGAGAAGAGGTTTCCACTTGTGGCGGAGACCAGAACTAGGGGGTTCAACAGGCTGGGGCTCTTTTCTCTGGAAATGAGAAGATGGAGGGGTGACCTACATAGTATTACATAGTAGTTACTGCACAGAAACAGGCCCTTTGGCTCAACAGGTCCATGCCGGTAATTAAGCTCCATACAAGCCTCCTCCCACCCATCATCATCTAATTATGAAGGGGTTCGATAGGGTAGATGTAGAGAAGATGTTTCCACTTGTGGGAAAGACCAGAACCAGGGGGTCATCAATATCAGACAGTCACTAATAAATCCAATAAGGAATTCAGGAGAAACATCTTTACCCAGAGAGTGGTGAGAATGTGGAACTCGCTACCACAGGGAGTGGTTGAGGCGAATAGCATAGATGCATTTAAGGGGAATCTAGATAAACACATGAGGGAGAAAGGAATAGAAGGTTATACTAATGTGGTGAGATGAAGTAGGGTGGGAGGAGACTCGTGTGGAGATAAACACCGGCATAGACCAGTTGGGCCGAATGGCCTGTTACTGTGCTGTAAATAACATACTATGTAAATATTAGGTAAGAAAATGCAAAATGATATAAACACTGCAGAAATGAGGCTTTGTGCGACAATCAGTATCTAAATATTAACAGGTGGATCTATTCACCCTTTGCTGCTCCCTCAGTACTGCGCTGGGATGTCAGCGTGGATTTTGTGCTCAAGTCTCTGGAATGGGACTTGTACCCATGACCTTCTGACTCAGTGGCGAGAGAATGTTACTGACTGAGTCCTGGCTGACATCAGTTTAAGCAAGCTACAGGACAAAGGGGGAAAAATTTGTCCCCTTAGCGCCTCCCATTAGCACCAGCAGATGATGCTTATGGGGTGCTAGAGCAGTTGCACAGCCAGCACTGCTGAGAATGAAGTGCTCCAGCATCAATGAACCTCCCCATTAAGAAGTGAAAAAAGCCTGTGGCAATGATGAGTTGCGATTAGACTGTACACGATATTGGTCCATCCTTTAAGTGTAACGCCAATGAGCTTGGGCTTTGAAACTTGATTTAGGACTCCAATCATTTTATTGAGCAGTGAGCACGAATTTTGCCTGCAGTCTAAAGCATTTGCACCTGGCGCTAATTGTCCAACTTTTCTACTAGCACCGCCCATTCCTTGGCTATAATGAATTTCTAGCTCAATATCTCTTCACTTAAATGTTTTGATGTGGAGATGCCGGCGTTGGACTGGGGTGGACAAAAATGAGAAGTCGCACAACACCAGGTTATAGTCCAACAGATTTATTTAATTTTACAAGCTTTCGGAACAGTTCGCTCCTTCGTCAGGTAAGTTAGCAGTGAGAGAATCTCCCAGAATTCACAATTTAAACACAGACAAAATATATTCAAATCTTTCCTACATCAAAGAGCACAGCCAAGACAATGAGATGTGTCCCAGGGGGTCCAACGTGTCAAACCACCTGCTGGCTGCATATCCTGTCAATCTGTGTCGGTTCTTGTGTTAGTCTTTTTAAAAAAAAGCACCTGGGAAGACCGGCCATGATGTCAAGTCACGTTCTGTATCGTGACATGAACCCGATATCGCGATTGAGGCCATCCTCATGAGTGCGGAACTTGGCTATCAGTTTCTGCTCTATGATTTTGCGCTGTCGTGTATCTCGAAGGCCGCCTTGGAGAACGCTTACCCGCATATCCGAGGCTGAATGCCCCTGGCTGCTGAAGTGTTCCCCGACTGGGAGGCAACCCTCCTGCCTGGTGATTGTTGCGCGGTGTCCGTTCATACGTTGTCTCAGTGTCTGCATGGTCTCGCCGATGTACCATGCTCTGGAGCATCCTTTACTGCAACGTATCAGGTAGACAACGTTGGCCGAGTCACATGAGTATGTACCGTGTACCTGGTGGGTAGTGTCCTCACGTGTGATGATGGTATCTGTGTCCATGATTTGGCATGTCTTGCAGAGGTTGCCGTGGCAGGGTTGTGTGGTGTCTTGGTTGCTGTTCTCCTGAAAGATGGGTAATCTGCTGCGAACGATGATACTTTTGAGGTTAGGCGGCTGCTTGAAGGCGAGTAGTGGAGGCGTGGGGATGGCCTTAGCAAGGTGTTCGTCGTCATCGATGACATGTTGAAGGCTGCGAAGAACATGGCGTCGTTTTTCCGCTCCGGGGAAGTACTGGACGACGTAGGGTACTCTGTTGGTTGTGTCCCGTGTTCGTCTTCTGAGGAGGTCTATGCGGTTTTTCGCTGTGGCCCGTCGGAACTGTCGATCGACGAGTCGAGCTTCATATCCCGTTCTTACGAGGGCGTCTTTCAGTGTCCGTAGGTGTCCATCGCGTTCCTCCTCGTCTGAGCAGATCCTGTGTATTTGCAGGGCTTGTCCATAGGGGATGGCTTCTTTAACGTGGTTAGGGTGGAAGCTGGAGAAGTGGAGCATCGTGAGGTTGTCCGTGGGCTTGCGGTAGAGTGAAGTGCTGAGGCGTCCGTCTTTGATGAAGATTCGTGTGTCCAAGAATGAAACCGATTCTGAGGAGTAAAATGTTTTGTAAGAGGGTGGAATACACATCCCTTGGTTGCCATGGATACAGAATCAACTGAGGTGTTTCAAACAGAGGTAGATACAGCAAGTACAATGTGCATTTATACAGTGCCTTTATCGTAGTAAAACGCCCCAAGGTGCTTCACAGGAGTGATTATCCGACAGAATTTGACACCGAGCCACATAAGGAGATATTAGGACAGGTGGCCAAAAGCTTGGCCAGAGAGGTCGGTTTTAAGGAGCGTCTTAAAGGAGGAGAGAGAGGCCGAGAGGTTTAGGGGGGAATTTCAGAACTTAGGGGTACTAGGGAGCTGAAGCCACGGCCGCCAATGCTGGAGCGATAAAATCGGTGATGTGCAAGAGACCAGAATTGGAGGAGCTCAGAAATCTCGGAGGGTTGTAGGGCTGGGGGAGGTTACAGAGATCGGGAGTGGCGAGGCCATGGAGGGATTTGAAAACAAGGATGAGAATTTTAATACTTACTGATACTGGGGAAGGAAGGATATTAAGTGATTTGGAGATAGGGCAGGGAATTTAAAAAGATAAAGAGCTGGCAATGCTAAAAAATGGTCGAACAAACTGTAGTTGTAGTTGCATGACCTACTCCTGCTCCTGTGTTATAAGTCTCAATAACACGCATAACTTCACTACTGTGGTATTTGCAAGATCTTCATTTTAAACTGACTGGCACTTGACTAACAAAAGAGACTATAGTGTTCAGCTATTATTAAGGCTAACTTTAAGTTTTCAAGATGCGGAGATGCCGGTGTTGGACTGGGGTGGACAAAAATGAGAAGTCGCACAACACCTGTACCTGTACCTGTACCTGAAGAACACAAGCTCACTGTACCTGTACCTGAAGAAGGAGCAGAGCTCCGAATGCTCGTAATTTTAAATAAAACTGTTGGACTATAACCTGGTGTTGTGCGACTTCTCTCTTAAGTTTTCAAAGAAGAGCAGGGGAGTTCTCCCCGGTGTCCTGGGTCAATGCTTATTTCTCAATCAACATCTCTAAAACTAATTAACTGTTCATTATCACACAGTCGTTTGTGGGAGCTTGCTGTGCGCAAATTGACTGCCGCGTTTCCTACATTACAACAGTAACTACACTTCAAAAGTACTTCATTGGCTGTAAAGCGCTTTGCGGCATCCCAAGGTTGTGAAAGGCGCTATAGAAATGTAAGTTCTTTCTTTTTTTTCAAGTTAGTTTTAAAACCAGACTTCTATTATCTGTAGGGGAGTTCTTTCTTGGAATAACTTACGTGTCTGTGACCCGTTTGCCTTTTCAAAGTGTTCAATCTATGTTGTCAACACTCATTCATTGACGTTATTGATGTTTAGTGTTTCAGGTACAATGGCCGTGATTTCCCCTACCCGGGCGGGTCGGTGTCGGGCTGAGCGTCCGTTGCTGCCTTCATCCCGCTGCAAGAAAAGATTTTTCCGTAATGAGGCTCGTTAAGCCCACCTTGCGCGTTACCCGGCCCAATTAAAAGGTGCGGGTCTGGTGACGTCAGCGCTGACACGTTTGCTATATTTAAAGCGACCATGGCCCCATTTGATCTAACTTCTCATTTGGAGAGTTTAGACTACTGACACTGCTTCTTTGGCTGCAAGATGACTTCACAGAGGCAGAGGGCTGCTCCTCGCTTCTGCGATGACTCCCTCCATGTGATTGCGAAGGGAGTCAGAGCACGCAGGGAGGTTCTCTTCCCTGCCCGAGGGCGGAAGAGACCGCCCCAGGAGACCAAAGCAGCCTGGCTGCAGATAGCGGAGGAGGTGACGAGCAGGTCTGTGATGATGCGGACCTGGTGCAGTGCAGCAAGCGCTTCAATCATCTTCTAAGATCAGGAAAAGTGTGTATAAAGCCACACTTTCCTTCATGCTGTTGTGCCTCTCATCACATCCCCATCACTCTGCCTTCTCAACCTTATTCCTGCACATCCTTACTCACCCCAACATCCCTTGGACCTTCACTCATCCCTCTCTCTCTATCTACATTATCACATCCCCATCTCACTAGCCACCTCTCACACTGACCCTCATCCAAATGCAATCATACCAACTAACAACACACAAGGAGGCCGCTTGGCTTTGGCACCCCACTCCATCATAGTCTCCCTTTAAAGATCTAACCCATCCATTCCTTACACTCATTCCATCACTCTCACTCAATCTTCTCTTCTTTCCCTCCTTGCAGGAAAAGAGAGCCCACAATAAGAGGGAGAGGGAGAGAACGGAGGAGGCCCTCAATCATTAGCAACACTCACCAGCGCAGAGGAGTCTGCCCTGGAGATTAGTGGAGCGGTGGACCAGCCGAAAGTATGGGACGGAGAGGGGGGCCCATCAGAACAACCTGGTGACAGAATCAGTTTCCATACAGCTACATGGCATTCATCAGTCACTCATACGGGGGCTGATGTCAAGAAAGATTGAATGCTCATAATGTGCATAATGGTATCTGTATGCAATCTACATATGATATATCTAACTGATCTCTTTATTCTCCCACAGGTCCATCAAGAGCCCCTCCACTGTCCAGGAGGAATTGCGAGAGGACTCCTCAGAGGAGGCTCCAGCCTCTGAGGGCGCAGCATCACCCCAGACAAGGCAAGCCAGCCCCAGCGCCGAAACACACACCTCGGTGGGGCCGTTGCGAGACAGAGTAGTGTTGTCAGCTGGTGTCTCACACAGAACACGTGAGCAAGAGCAGATGGTGGAGACAGGGTCAGCAGTGGAGACTCCTCGTCGGAGGGCGCAGGAGTCTCCTAGCTCTGCTCAACTGCATGCAGGCGCTGATTCTTGGGGGCCATCCAGGAAGCGGGCGATCCTGGAGCTGCAGGAACAAGTGCAGGAGGCTCTGACAGGTTTTGGGAGCGCGGTGAGTGTGAGTGTTCAGAGAATCGAGGAGTTGTGCTCCAACATAAGCACCACCATGGAGCAGGCAATTGCCGCTGTAGGTTCCTCCATGGATAGGATAGCCATCTGCATGGAGGACCTAATGTGCCAGTCGCACAAGCACATGGTCTCTATTCAACTTGGGTGAGACTCCTAGAGTATAAAAGTAAACAGTTCTGCAGAAGGACAGAGTGGTCTGCACAGAGTGGAATTAAACGGAGTGCACTTAAACAGAGTGCTTTATTTGAGAATTTGGAGAGAGTGGGAATTCGGAGAAGAGGGGGAAGGAGGTTTTGCTTTTTGCCTCCACTACTTGTAGTGCTTTGTGTTGTTGAGGATTGGTTAATGGACAAAAAACAGAGAGTAGGAATAAATGGGTCATTTTCAGGTTGGCAGGCTGTAACTAGTGGGGTACCGCAAAGATCAGTACTTGGGCCTCAGCTATTCACAATCTATAAAAATAATTTGGATGAGCGGACCAAATGTAATATATCCAAATTTGCTGATGATACATAGAAACATAGAAACATAGAAGATAGGAGCAGGAGTAGGCCATTCGGCCCCTCGAGCCTGCTCCGCCATTCGATGAGATCATGGCTGATCATCCAAACTCAGTACCCTGTCCCTGCCTTCTCCCCATATCCCTTGATACGTTTAGCCTTAAGAAATATATCTAACTCCTTCTTGAATATATTTACTGACTTGACCTCATCTGCCTTCTGTGGTAGAGAATTCCACAGGTTCACCACTCTCTGGGTGAAGAAATTCCTCCTCATCTCTGTCCTAAATGGCTTACCCCTTATCTTTAGACTGTGACCTCTTGTTCTGGACTCACCCGCCATCAGGAACATCCTTCCTGCATCCAGTCTGTCTAGCCCTGTTAGAATTTTATAAGTTTCAATGAGATCTCTCATTCTTCTAAACTCCAGCGAGTATAAGCCCAATCGACCCAATCTCTCCTCGTACGTCATTCCTGCCATCCCAGGTATCAGTCTGGTGAATCTTCTATGCACACCCTCCATGGCAAGAACATCCTTCCTCAGATAAGGCGACCAAAACTGCACACAATACTCAAGGTGTGGTCTCACCAAGGCCCTGTACAGCTGCAGCAAGACATCCTTGTTCCTGTACTCAAACCCTCTCGCTACGAAGGCCAACATACCATTTGCCTTCTTAACCGCCTGCTGTACCTGCATGCTTACCTTCAGCGACTGGTGCACAAGGACACCCAGGTCTCATTGCACTTCCCCTTCTCCCAATCTATTGCCATTCAGATAATAATCTGCCTTTCTGTTTTTGCCACTAAAGTGGATAACCTCGCATTTATCCACATTATACTGCATCTGCCATGCTTCTGCCCAATCACCCAACCTCTCCA
The DNA here is from genome assembly GCA_030390025.1 of Squalus acanthias. Classification (NCBI taxonomy): domain Eukaryota; kingdom Metazoa; phylum Chordata; class Chondrichthyes; order Squaliformes; family Squalidae; genus Squalus; species Squalus acanthias. Next base: position 132,514,815 of record CM059430.1, read on the forward strand.
AATCATACTGGAGTTTCTTGGCATTGTCCTCGCAGCACGCACGCCCACCCAGCTTTGTGTCATCTGCAAACTTGGAGATATTACATCTAGTTCCCTCGTCTAGATCATTAATATATATAGTGATGGGTGGGAATGTAAGTTGTGAGGAGGATGAAAAGAGGCTTCAAGGGGATATAGACAAGCTAAGTGAGTAAGTGAGTGGGCAAGAACATGGCAAATGGAATATAATGAGGAGAAATGTGAAGTTATCCACTTTGGTAGGAAAAATGGAAAAGCAGAGTATTTTTTAAATTTTGAGAGATTGGAAAATGTTGGTGTTCAGAGGGACCTTGGTGTTCTTGTACAAGAATCACTGAAAGTTAACAGGCAGGTACAGCAAGCAATTAGGAAAGCAAATGGTATGTTGGCCTTTATTACAAGAGGATTTGAGTATAAGAGTAAAAACGTCTTACTGCAATTATATAGGGCCCTGGTGAGACCACACCTGGAGTATTATGTACAGTTTTGGTCTCCTTACCTAAGGAAGGATATACTTGCCATAGAGGGAGTGCAACAAAAGTTCACCAGACTGGTTCCTGGGAAGGGGGGATTGTCCTGTGAGGAGAGATTGAGTAGACTAGGCCTATATTCTCTAGAGTTTAGAAGAATGAGAGGTGATCTCATTGAAACATACAAAATTCTTACAGGGCTTGACAGGGTAGATGCAGGGAGGATGTTTCCCCTGGCTGCGGAGTCTAGAACCAGGGGTCACAGTCTCAGAATAAGGAGTCAGCCATTTAGGACTGAGATGAGGAGAAATTTCTTCACTCACAGGTTCATGAATCATTGGAATTCTCTACCCCAGAGGGCTGTGGAGGCTCAGTTGTTGAGTATATTCAAGACAGAGTTCGATAGATTTTTGGGAACTAAGTGAACTAAGGGATATGGGGATAGTGCGGAAAAGTGGAGATGAGGTAGAAGATCAGCCATGATCTTGTTAAATGGTGGAGCAGGTTCGAATTGCCAAATGGCCTGCTCCAGTTCCTATTTCTTATGTTCTTATTGGCATCTAGAGCAGATAGAAACCAGAGGCTCATAGATGTCCTCTCTATGAGGGTATGTCAGTATAAACGTGGGTCCTCATGGTCCCACTGATGTGCAGCAAGGTGCTCTCCAGCTACTTGCTAGCAGCGAAGTACGGGTAGCCCATGAGAGGGATGATGGAGGGAGGGAACATCCAAGTTGGGGCTCCTCTTCAAGCACTCACACTTCTCCCCCCTTGGCAACCCCTCGGTCAGAGGCACGGAGGCCTCCCCGGACAGCGGTGGCCGAGTCTACCCCTACACAGTCGCAGGAGGAGCAGGTTTTGGCGGGACCCTCACAGGCTCCAAAACATAGAGGACGACCGCCAACAGTGTCTAAGTAGGCGCAGCAAGGAAGTGAGAGGCTGCCTCTACCTCTGCTGAAGCCACAGGGGTAGCACCACGTAGAAGCACACAGAAAAGAAAGATGCCACACAAATAGAGTCACAAGGATAGTCACTTGGGTATTTTGTTAAATGTTATTGTCAAGTTTATGTTCAGTTCATTTATTTAGAAAACTTTGCGGTCCTTGACAAATATGTTTGCACAATTGGAAGTGGCAGAGTGAACGGTCAGGGCTACCTTAAGCTCCAACAATGGTGGTGACAGTGAAAAGATTGGACCGGTCATTGTAGGGATGCTTTATGGTGTTGCTGTGGGGTGATGTCAACTTGGTTACGCATGTGCCAGCCACATGGCTGTGCTGTGTAAAGTTAAGTAAATCTGGCCTTGATGAGGCCATCCCTGGCTTCATGGGCAGCAATGTGGTGGATTACTGGTGGAATTTCGACCGCCGGCTCCTCCAGGTCTTCCTCATCCTCATCTTCCACCTCATGCTGCTCCTCCTCCTCCTCCTCCTCCAAAGAGGCTGTGCGCTCTGCGCCTTGTTCCTCATGCAATGCTAATCCTCGCTGCTGCGCTATTGTGCAGGGCGCAGCAGACCACGATGATTCTGGATACCCTGGCTGGTGCATACTGAAGGTCTCCACCAGTTCTGTCCAGGCATCTGAAGCGCATTTTGAGCAACCCTATTGTCTGCTCTATGACATTTCTGGTGGAAATGTGGCTTTCATTATATCTCTCTTCGGCCTCATTTCGTGGCCTCCTCAAAGGTGTCATGAGCCAGGTCTTCAGTGGATAGCCCTTATCTCCAAGCAGCCAGCCGGTAAGTCTGTTTGGAGGTGCGAAGAGCTGATGGAGGGTGGACTGGTGCAGGATGAAAGAGTCATGACAGCTGCCAGAGAACTTGGCGTACACATATATGATGATTTTCCTATTGTTGCAGATGAGCTGCACGTTGAGGGAGTGGAAGCCCTTGCAGTTGACAAAGACTGCTGGGTTCTGATGGGGTGCCCTGATGGCCACATGTGTGCAGTCGATGACGCCCTGCACCCGTGGGAAGCCAACCAGAGTGGCAAAGCCAAGCGCCCGCTCAGTAACACTGGCTTCATCAGTGGCAAAATTGATATAATTGGCGGACTTGTCAAAGAGGGCATCGGTGACCTGTATGATGCATCTGTGGGCGGCCGACTTCGAGATGCCACAAATATCTGCTGCAGATGCCTGTAAGGAGCCTGAGGCGAAGAAGTTGAGGGCGCTGGTGACTTTGACAGCTACTGGTAAGGGATGTCCACCAGTTCCTTTGGACAACAGGTCTTGCTCCAGCAATCTGCAAATTTCTGCGATGACCTGGCGTGATAGCTTGATCCTCCTTTGGCACTGCTGCTCAGTCATGTTGAGGAAGCTCATCCTTTGCCTGTAAACTCTGTGTTGGGGGTATTGCCTCTGGCGCGGTCCAGCCCTACGCTGATGCCCTCTGTCCTGTGCAGCATCAGGTGGTTGAGGAGAAGGTTGGCAGTCTTGTTGGTGCTGCTGGTGTGCTTGGTTCTGCTGGTGTTGTGACTGATCGTGGCCAGATTTTGAGGACCAAGGTGAGACAGTATAAACCATACCCATTCTGATGTAATAGATGGCAGGTGAAATTGAGATGACAGGAGCAATCTGTCAATGGTGAGAGAGATTGTTCCAATGAGGTGACACTGGATAGAGAGTTTGCTCCAAACACTTGCAACCTGCATAAAGATCAATCTGTCTTCCAAATGCAGTAAGCAACAGCTTCTGAGCTTGGAAAGTGAACATCTGTGAGATGGGAGCTTTTATAGCACATTTGCAGCTGTCAAGTAATGAGATGATTCCAGGGCCATTCAACTCCTGACCTGCTTAGACAAACATGATCCCCGAGCAGCATGGACCCCATGGGCAACCTGGTAAACTCTGAAGGTGAGCTGAAAATAGTCCTAAATGCTCTGTTAACAAGGTCATAATGACCTGAATTGCCTCCCCCGCCACTGTGTGTCGGGTCTGCTCAGCGCTGACAGACCCGACATCTGGGAAAGGCGCGTGGTGGCGGGTTGACAGTGAGGTCCCGACCCACTGTCAAATAAATCCATTTTCCAACACGACCCGCCACTGATCGCGCCCGCTGACCCCCGCCCCCCCCCCCCGCAAAATTCCCCCCAAGGTTACGCAGTCAGTACCCTGAGAAATCAGATGTCAGATTTTCCAAGGCTCTCACTTGCGATAAAACCATTTGGAGGTGGATAGGTTGGTATTGTAAATGGCAGTTTTGTAAGATTTGTGTTTCTATGGCAGCAGTAACCGTTTTGCTGGGCTCTGTTAAACCATTTCTTTCTCATCTCCTCGCATCAGTGGCACATTACTGCAGCATTGCCTTCCTTATGAATTTACAGATCTGCATCTTATATTCTCCGCAGAATGTGAGTCAAAGAATTCTGCCCAAAGTAAGTGAAGCAGTAACACAGTTATGTGTGCGCTGTACATGGAACCTGAGGACAGTTCCGTGCTTTTAGAGTCAAGGCGATTGGTAAACTCGGCAGAACATTTGAAATCCGTTCCCTAGTCATCCATTATTTAGTTTTCATTTGCAAAAAAAAAGAATATATTTGCCTTGGAGGAGGTGCAGCGCAGATTCATCAGAATGATAGCAGCAACAATAACTTGCATTTATACAGCGCCTTTAAAGTAGTAAAACGTCCCAAGGCGCTTCACAGAGAGCATTATCAGACAGAAATTTGACACCGAGCCACATAAGGAGATGTTAGGACAGGAGACCAAAAGCTCGGTCAAAGAAGTAGGTTTTAAGGAGCGTCTTAAAGGAGGAAAGAGAGGCGGAGAGGCGAAAATTTCAAAACTGAGATTGATAGATTTTTTTTGTGTAAGGGCATTAAGGGTTACAGAACCAAGGCGGGTAGATGGAGTTAAGACAGAGAGCAGCCGTGATCTAATTGAATGGAGGAACAGGCTCGATGGGCTGAATGGACTCTTCCTGTTCCTGTGTTCCTTCCCAAGTTCCTAAACCGAGGCCCGACCTGCCCTCTCAGGTGGGCGTAAAAGATCCCATGGCGCAATAGAATTGTAAGTTCTTCTTCTTTCAATCATATTGCGTGTGTTACTGGAGTCACATACAGGCCCAGAACGGGTAAGGACGGCAGGTTTCCTTCACTAAAGAGACATCAGTGAACCAGTTGGGTTTTTACCACAATCCGACAGCTTCATGGTCTCTGTTACTGAGACCAGCTTTTTAATTCCAGATTTATTTTAAACTAAATTCAAATTGTCACAGCGGGATTTTGAACTCACGTTCCCCCTAGATTAATTAGCGAGAGTCTAAACACCGCCCCCTGACATTCAACAGCATTACCATCACCGAATCCCCCACCAACAACATCCTGGGGGTCACCATTGACCAGAAACTTAACTGGACCAGCCACATAAATACTGTGGTAACAAGAGCAGGTCAGAGGCTAGGTATTCTGTGGCGAGTGTCTCACCTTCTGACTCCCCAAAGCCTTTCCACCATCTACAAGGCACAAGTCAGGAGTGTGATGGAATACTCTCCACTTGCCTGGATGAGTGCAGCTCCAACAACACTCAAGAAGCTCGACACCATCCAGCACAAAGCAGCCCGCTTGATTGGCACCCCCTCTACCACCTTAAACATTCCCTCCACCATCGGCGTACCGTGGCTGCAGTGATGCACTGCAGCAACTCGCCAAGGCTTCTTCGGCAGCACCTCCCAAACCCGCGACCTCTTCCACCTAGAAGGACAAGGGCAGCAGACGCATCGGAACAGCACCACCTCCAAGGTCCCCTCCAAGTCACATATCATCCTGACTTGGAAGTATATCGCCGATCCTTCATCGTCGCTGTGTCAAAATCCTGGAACTCCCTCCCTAACAGCACTGTGGGAGCACCTTCACCACACGGACTGCAGCGGTTCAAGAAGGTGGCTCACCACCACCTTCTCAAGGGCAATTAGGAATGGGCAATAAATGCTGGCCTTGTCATCGGTGCCCACATCCCATAAAAACGAATAATTAAAAAAGTCAAGTAACATAACCACTCCCTCACCGTACCCTTTCCCTGTCAGAGAAACAGAAACTTTGACTGTGTGGATTTCTCAGTAGCTTGGTTCAAAGTCTCTTAAAATATGTTGGGGTTAAAGTTAGGAGCACCCACTTCTGGGCAACACCACTTCCCGGGCAGCGTTACACCCCCACGTACAAATTGTGGGGTTCGCGGAGGCCTGGATATTGGACCTCGGACCCCACCATCATGAATCTGGCGCTGCGGGAGGAGGTAAGTACTCCTCGGAGGAGTGATGGCTCCTCGTGTGGTTGGGAGGAAGGAGGGATCGAGGGTCGAGAGGCAGCATGGAGGTCGGGCCAGGGTGAGGGTCAGGAGGGAGGTCGGAGGTCAGGGCTGGGGGGGCGCGGTCAGAGGCTGGGGATCTTGGGATCGGAAGCGATGGCGATTGCGCTAAGTATTTACCTTTTTTTTACTCACGCAATGTTTAGCATTGGTTATCTCCGAGTGGGCTGACGCTCGTTGCCTCGGGGCAAATCAAAGTGACAGTGGGAACCTGAAGCAGACGCTAGCCCCTTTGTTGCATAATCAAATGGCCTAACACCTGCCTCAGGCATTGGGTAAAGGATGCCTCTGGTTTGTCCTTAACCAATATGGCGGGCAGCGCAATTCCGTTCGGGTGTGCGGGCGCACACCTCTTTCCTGCCACCTTGGGGGCTTAGGAGGCTGCGTAACTACTGAAAAGCGAGGAATAGTTACCCCAATTTAACCCCCGTTGATGGGTTTCCACGAGTGGCAGATGAGAACAAAAAATCCAATGCCGTGAGGTGAAGCTGACTAAACAGAGTCAACTATTTTCCACATGAAACGCCGTCACACTTCACACGGACTGTAAATCACAATCAAAGGGGCGTTAAATGCTGCTCGCCCACTCTAATTGCTTCAGTCGTGCGGCTGACTTGGAGCAATTGCTCCTATGGTACCAACAGTTGTACAGCAGCACAGCATAAACAGGAGCAAGGGTAGGAGGGAGGTCACAGGCCACTAGCTACTTATTTGACAGCAACAGAACCACAGTCACACACGGTTATCACCTCAGCAGCGATGGAATCATTGACATATGCCATCTGTACTGGATGAGCAGAAATTTCCTCCAACTAAATGTTGGGAAGACCGAAGCCATTGTCTTCGGTCCCCACCACAAACTCCATTCCCTAGCCACCGACTCCATCCCTCTCCCTGGCAACTGTCTGAGGCTGAACCAGACTGTTCACAACTTTGGTGTTATATTTGACCCCGAGATAAGCTTCTGACCACATATCCGCTCCATCACTAAGACCGCCTATTTCCACCTCCATAACATCGCCCGTCTCTGCCCTTGTCTCAGCTCACCCGCTGCTAAAACCCTCATTCATGCCTTTGTTACCTCTAGACTTGACTATTCCAACGCACTCCTGGCTGGCCTCCCACATTCTTCCCTCTGAAAACGTGAGGTCATCCAAATCTCGGCTGCCCGTGTGCTACCTTTCCCATCTCCCCTGTGCTCGCTGACCTACACTGGCTCCCAGTTAAGCAACACCTCGATTTTAAAATTCTCATCCTTGTGTTCAAATCCATTCATGGCCTCACCCCTCCCTATCTCTGTAACATCCTCCAGCCCTACAACCTCCCGAGATATCTGCATTCCTCCAATTCTGACCTTGTGCGCATCCCTGATTTTAATCGCTCCAACATTGGCGGCCGTGTCCTCAGCTGCCTGGGCCCTAAGATCTGGAATTCCCTTCCTAAACCTCTCCGCCTCGCTACCTCTCTCCCTTCCTTAAAGACGCTCCTTAAAACCTACCTCTTTGATCAAGCTTTTGGTCATCTGTCCTAATATCTCCTTATGTGGCTCGGTGTTAAATTTAGTTTGATAACGCTCCTGTGAAGCACCTTGGGACATTTTACTACGTTAAAGGCACTATATAAATGCTTTAGGAATGATATATTGGCCTTGGAGGGAGTGCAGCGTAGGTTTAGCAGAATGATACCCAGACTTCAAGGGTTAAGTTACGAGGAGAGATTACACAAACTAGGGTTGTATTCCCTGGAATTTAGAAGGTTAAGGGGTGATCTGATCGAAGTTTTCAGGATATTAAGGGGAACAGATAGGGTAGATAAAGATAAACTATTTCCGCTGGTTGGGGATTCTAGGACGAGGGGTCATAGTCTAAAAATTAGAGCCAGACCTTTCAGGAGTGAAATTAGGAAACACTTCTACACACAAAGGGTGGTAGAAGTTTGGAACTCTCTTCCGCAAACGGCAATTGATGCTAGATCAATTGTTAATTTTAAATCGGAGATTGATAGCTTTCTGTTAACCAAAGGTATGAGGGATATGGGCCAAAGGCGGGTATATGGAGTTAGGTCGCAGATCAGCCATGATCTCATTGAATGGTGGGAACAGGCTCGAGGGGCTGAATGGCCTCCTCCTGTTCCTATGTTCCTATGCAAGTTGTTGTTGAAGGCTGCTTTCAGGCTCAGGGAAGTAGTGATAATTTGGCCAGGATGCAATTATAGCATACATACATGTAATGACTCATTGCTCTCTATCCACATCCAACACTTATGACTAGTAATGTGCCAAGTAATGTATTGAGCACGGAAGTTGTACAAAATAATTGCAGGATTGATTGGCACACGTCTTTACATTGTCATTTAGATGTTCTGTCCCCATTGCCTTCAGATGATATAAGCCTCTTTCCATTGTTGATGGAGTCATTTCACACAATAGCTCTTCAAATACTATTGTCACTGATTCAAGGCCTCTTAACAACGATTGTTTCTTGTGCCTTGCTACTGTACAGTGCTGCTGTTTTTTGATTAACTGGTAGGCGTATGGAAAGTCACAAAAGAACAATCCTTTGTTCCCTTAGTTCTGCTCTTACGCCTGATTCATGCTTTTCCAGGGCTATAACCACATGCTGCGGTGAATCTTAATGAGCCATTGTTTCCCCACACTTGATGTGTGACTGTGTGGTTCAGCCCATTCTCATCCATGAAGTAGGCTGCTTTCAGCAAAAGGTTAGATTTTAGTATTGTGCAATTATTGCAACGTCCCTAGTTCGTAAATCTACCATCCATCATTAGCACCCATTTCCTGAAATGACTGAGAGAATGTTAGGATACCTGGATATTACATGGCCTAAATTCAACATCGGCATGTCCGTTTTAAAAAGAAAAACATGCATTTATATAGCGCCTTTCATGACGTCAGGGTGCTTTGCAGCTAGTTAAGAACTTCGTAAATGTAGTCACTGTTGTAATCTAGGAAACACGGCAGCAAATTTGTGAACAGCAAGATCCCACAGACAGCAATGTGATAATGACCAGCTAAACTGATTTTTTTTAGTGATAAATATTGGCCCAGGACACCAGGGAGAACTCCCCTGCTCTTCTTCGAAAGAATGCCATGGGATCTTTTACAAGAGGGCAGACGGGGCCTCGGTTTAATGTCTCATCTGAAAGATGGCACCTCTGACAGTGCAGCACTCCCTCAGTACTGCACTGGAGTGTCAGCCTGGATTATGTGCTGAAGTGTCTGGAGTGGGACTTGAACCCACAAACTCCTGACTCAGAGACGAGAGTGCTACCCACTGAGCCATGGCTGACATGGATCACTCTTAACTGCCCTCTGATGTGGTCTAACAAGCCATGCAGTTGTATCAAAACCATTACCAGCCATTCAATAAAGCTCACACTAACCATCTTAAAGGAAACTAGGGAATGGGCAATAAATGCCAGCCTTGCCAGCGATGCCCACATCCTGAGAATGACTAAAGAAAATATGGAGTGCGCCCTCTCTCTTTGCTTTGGATACGCTCCACTTGCCTAAGTCCAGAGAACTGAGATGTAGGTTGGCAAAATCGAAGGATCAAGGACTCTCAGGGTATGGGAGCACAGTGTTTATGTTACTGGACTAGTAATCCAGAGGCCTGGGCTAATGATCCAGAGACGTGAAGTTCAAATCCCACCATGACAGCTGGGGAATTTAAATTCAATAATAAAATCTGGAATAAAAAGCTAGTCTCAGTAATGGTGACAATGAAGACTACTGGAAATCTGCTGCCCTTACCCAGTCTGGCCTATACATGACTCCAGACCCACAGCAATGTGGTTGACTCTTAACTACCCTTTGTGGTTCAAGGGCAATTAGGAATGGGCAAAAAATGCTTGCCAGTGATGGTGTGTGCGTGTGCATGCGCGTGCGTGTGCGTGTGCATGCGCGTGCGTGTGCGCGCTCTTGTTAAGGCATCAGGACTCGGGGTATGAGAGCAATGTAAGATAAGAAGGAAGGGGAAGAGAGCGGAAGGAAACGAAGGCACAATGGGCTGAATGGCCTCCTTCTGTGCTGTAAGATTTTATGATTCTATTGAAGGAAAAAAACAGCAGAGAAGAAAAGACAGAAAATAAACAAGGAGGAGGAGCAATAGACTGGTGCGAGGAAAGCAATCTGAGAGAATGTAGGCAGTAAATTATAGGATAGCCTAAGATCTAAAAAGAAATCCTGTACACAAGGTTGAAAAATATAGAAACAGTTTTATTGCTTGTGTATACTCTTTCATAGCATGTTTGTACTTGTTTGTGTCTAAGTGAAGATTAATCTAAATAAAATGTCCCAAAGCGCTTCACAGAAGTGTAATCAGATAAGCACGGATGCCGAGCCAAAGAAGGAGATATTAGGAGGGGTGACCAAAAGCTTGGTCAAAAAGGTGGGTTTTATGGAGTGAGGGATTATGGAGTGTCCTCCTCAAACTCAACTGCCCTCAAAAGTTTGTCACCATCCTCTGCCTGCTTCACGACGACATGCAAGCCGTGATCCTGACCAACGGATCCACCACAGACCCAATTCAAGTACGGACCGGGGTCAAGCAAGGCTGTGTCATCGCACCAAAGCTCTTCTCGATCTTCCTGGCTGCAATGCTCCATCTCACCCTCAGTAAGCTCCCCGCTGGAGTGGAGCTAATCTACAGAACAAACGGGAAACTGTTCAACCTCCGTCGCCTCCAGTCCAGATCCAAAGTTGTCGCATCCTCTGTCATCGAATTACAGTATGCAGACGACGTTTGCGTCTGCGCACATTCTGAGGCCGAACTCCAAACCATCGTCAACACCTTCACCGAAGCATACGAGAGCATTGGCCTTACACTAAACATCCGTAAGAAAAAGGTCCTCTACCAACCTGCCCCCACCACACAGTACTGTTCCCCGATTATCAAAATCCATGACGAGGCCTTGGACAACGTGGACCACTTTCCATACCTCGGGAGCCTACTGTCAACAAGGGCAGACATTGATGACAAAGTCCAACACCGCCTTCAGTGTGCCAGTGCAGCCTTCGGTCACCTGAGGAAGAGAGTGTTTGAACACCAGGACCTCAAACCCGGCAGAAAGCTCATGGTCTACAGAGCAGTAGTGATACCCGTCCTCCTGTATGCTTCAGAGACATGGACCATGTACAGCAGGCACCTCAAAGCACTGGAGAGGTACCACCAATGCTGCCTTCGCAAGATCTTGCAAATCCATTGGCAGGATAGGCGCACCAACGTCAGTGTCCTCGCTCAGGCCAACATCCCCAGCATCGAATCTCTGACCACGCTCGATCAGCTCCGATGGATGGGCCACATTGTCCACATGCCCAATACGATATTCCCAAAACAAGCGCTCTACTCGGAGCTCCGACACGGCAAGAGAGCCCCAGGTGGGCAGAGGAAACGCTTCAAAGACAGCCTCAAAGCCTCCTTGAAAAAGTGCAACATCTCCACTGACACCTTGGAATCCCTGGCCCAAGATCGCACAAATTGTAGGAGAAGCATCCGGGAAGGCGCCGAGCACCTTGAGTCTCTTCGCCGGGAGCAAACGGAAGCCAAGTGCAAACAGCGGAAGGAGCGCACGTCAACCCAAGTACCCCACCCACCCGCCCCTTCAACCACCGTCTGCCCCACCTGTGACAGAGACTGTCGGTCCCGCATTGGACTCACCAGTCACCTGAGAACTCATTTTTAGTGTGGAAGCATGTCAACCTCAGTTCCGAGGGACTGCCTAAGATGAAGAAGAAGAAGGTCAAAGAGGTGGGTTTTAAGGACGGGCTTAAAGGAGGTGGACAGGCGGAGGGGGTTGTGGGGCGGTGGGGGGGAGGTGTGGGTAATCCAGAGCTTGAGGCCCAGGTGGCTGAAGGCATGGCCATCGATAGTTGGGTGTTAATGGTGGGGAGGAGTAGGCGTCCAGCATTGGAGTAACGCAGATTTCTGGGAGGGGTAATAGGGCTGGAGGAGCTTACAGAAATAGGGAGGGGCGAGGCCATCCAGAGATTTAAACATTAGGATGAGAATTTTAAATCGGAGGCGCTGGGGGACCATGAGCCAATGAGGTACTGTATCTTTGAAGATTTGAAAGAAACTAGATTTTCAATATTTTATCGAAGGGCACGGAAAAGGTCTAGATGTATTGATTCAGCATTGTAATCTGAGGCAAACAGAGACTATAAACTCTGAAGGAAGCTGATGAATGTGGAATGAAATCTCTGGTGAAAGAATGGGTAGGCTTGACTAACAAATGAAAGAGCTTATTGATGTGAAGGAGAAACAGAGTGGGAGAGAGGACACATCCTTGGGCAACTCCCAGGTTAATGGAAAATAAGTCAGAGGATGAACCATCAACAGCATAGATAGAACAAATTGAAAATAATATTGGTGAGAGAGCATTTTCTGGCAACCTGTCGGGAATTGTACAATCAGTGCCAGACCACCTCAAAGGTTTGGCAGATGTCCAAGGCAATGACAAATGACCCATGAAAGTGTTCAAGAGCCAAATTCCTGAGATGAATAACATCATCTACAAGATTAACAGTGGAAGAGTTGTGCCATAAGCCATATTGACAATCATGTATTCAGCTCAAACGTTCAAGGTGATGGATACTTTGAGAGTTAAATTCAGAACTTTAGAAATTGCAAGAGCAATAGGATGGTATTGGAAGTGTAGGTGGGATCACCATTCTTAAGGGCAAATTTAACTCCCGGTCTTCACTTTAATAAGAACATAAGAAATAGGAGCAGGAGTCGGCCATTCGGCCCCTCGAGCCTGCTCCGCCATTCAATAAAATCATCATGGCCTCAACTCCACTTTACTGCCCGCTCCCCATAACGCTTGACTCCCCTGTAGTTCAAAAATCTGTCTATCTCAGCCTTGAATATATTCAATGACTCAGCCTCCACAGCTCTCTGGTGTAGAGAATTCCAAAGATTCACAACCCTCTGAGAGAAGAAATTCTTCCTCATCTCCATCTTAAATGGGCGGCCCCTTATTCTGAAACTATGACCCCTAGTTCTAGATTTCCCCATGAGGAGAAACATCCTCTCAGCATCTACCCTGTCAAGCCCCCTCAGAATCCTATATGTTTCAATAAGATCCCCTTTCATTCTTCTAAACGCCAACCTGCTCAACCTTTCCTCATAAGACAACCCCTTCATCCCAGGAATCAACCTAGTGAACCTTCTCTGGACTGCCTTCAATGCAAGCATATCCCAACTTAAATAAGGAGACCAAAACTGTACGTAGTACTCTAGGGGGGAAAAATTGGGTATCGTCCATTTTGGGGCGTTAATATTGGCCGGGCGCAAATTTTAGTGCCCGCGCTAATTATGGCCGCCGACCACAAAATTCGGCTCCAGCGCCCCTGCGGTAATTTGAGCGCTAATTCAAGCGCTACACTCCTCTCTTAAGGCGCTAACACTGGGGAGCGAGGCACTACCTCAGAACGCTACTCATACTCAACCACTGTCAATTACCTTGTACTCAGACAGACTGGCGCCATCCAGTTCTTAAAGGGCAGGGTCCATCTTGCTGCCCAGCCACACCCTGCTCATTGCAACGTTTGACATCGGCCTGCAAGCAGTTAAAAATCTTCATCCAAGATTTATGATAGATACTCAGAGGCCCAGGGAGAGAGCTCGCCGGTTTAGCGACCAGGCATTGGTGGCTCTGGTTGGCACTGTGGAACGGTGATGGGCAGTGCTGTTCCCAGAGACTGGCAGGAGGCCATTGCCCTGCGAGTTCAGAAGAGTCTGGAGGGAGGCGGCCCAGCATGTGTCATCGAGGAGCCTAGTCCAAAGGACGTATACGCAGTGCCGTAAGAAGTTCAACGACCACACATAAGAGCAGGGAGGTTATGATGGAGCTGTACAAAACGCTAGTTAGGCCACAGCTGGAATACTGTGTGCAGTTCTGGTCGCCACACTATAGGAAGGATGTGATTGCATTGGAGAGGGTGCAGAGGAGATTCACCAGGATGTTACCTGGGCTGCAGCGCTTCAGCTATGAAGAGAGACTGGACAGGCTGGGGTTGATTTCCTTAGAGCAGAGAAGGCTGAGGGGGGACCTGATTGAGGTGTACAAAATTATGAGGGGCATAGATAGGGTAGATAGAAAGGAACTTTTCCCCTTAGTAGAGGGGTCAATTACCAGGGGGCATAGTTTCAAGGTAAGGAGCAGGAGGTTTAGAGGGGATTTGAGGAAAAACTTTTTCACCCAGAGGGTGGTTGGAATCTGGAACTCACTGCCTGAAAGGGTGGTAGAGGCAGGGACCCTCACAACATTCAAGAAGCATTTAGATGAGCACTTGAAACACCATAGCATACAAGGCTACGGACCAAGTGCTGGAAAATGGGATTAGAATAGATAGAGCTTGATGGCCGGCGCGGACACGATGGGCTGAAGGGCCTCTTTCTGTGCTGTATAATATGACTCTATGACTCACTTGGGTGGTCAGGGTGAGTACCCACTTGAAAAACCTCTACATCCCACCATCCCCACCTCACTCTGTTCACAGACGGTGTAAATACCCAAATGCCCAACACTCACCCAACAACTATGGCCATCTCATAAAACTCACATGCAAATCCCACACCTTGCACACATTAATGGCTATTCAACTATGGTAGGCACATCTGCCAAACACATGGCTGCACACTCACTCTCACTGTCCTTTTACTTGCAGGCCAAGTTTTCACATAACCGCAGAGAGCAACAACGGACGGGAGAAGGACAGGCGGAGCTGCACCCTCTCACACAATTGGAGGAGAGAGTCCACAGACTCATTGCGAACGAGGTAGTAGGTGCCGTGGCCGTTGGAGAGGTCGACCTCTTTGGGGACAGCATTGGTATGTTCATCAGCTTTCTCTCCTCTCTCATACCACTTCCCCCTCACAACACCAGCCTTTTACACTTTCAATCTAATTAACTGTCTCCAGTCCTTGCTCCCTTTCTGCCCCCCTGCCGTCATGTTAAAGCCACTCTTGTACCTTCCTGCTTTCAGATAGTGGGCCTCCAGTTGACCTGCCTGTCCCTCAGCCTCCCAGTGGCAGTGATGCGCCAGAGGAGGAGGAAGACGAAGCCCGCGCCTCACCGCCTGTGTCTCCCAAGGGCGACACTTCCGAAACTGGGGTCACGCAGTCACTGGAGGGGAGCAGGGAGTTTGGATCTGATCTGGGTGAAGATCCGGGACCCAGCGGGCTGCAGCAACGCCATGGAGGAAGGGAAGCTCGGGGGCCATCTCCCTGGAGGGTGAGTGCATGCACGAGTTCTGCTGCACAGGACTCGGATGAGGACCTCGACATCGCGGCCATGAATACGCAGGCGACGAGCATGCATACAGAGCTCATGGGTGCAATGGCAAGGGTGCCCGACAGCATGGATGCAATGGCTAGGAGCATAGAGGAGTCTGCCGCCAGCACAGTTGTCATCTGTGCGCAAACCCTTGAACCCATTCTTGCCTCATTGAAGAGGATGGTAGAATTGCAGAGAGACCGTGGGGACCCAGAGCCCATTCCGTGTGTAATGGGTTAGGTGGCAGCATCTATTGCAGCACAGGCTGAGGCAATGCAGCGGCTTAGTGCTGTAATCAAGTCATTGGCTGGTGCCATCCAATGTCAGACTGCACTCATGCAGTCTCAGATTGATGTCATGCAAAACCATGTTGACTCTGCTTGATTATCTTATGATTTTCTAAATGTCCTGCTAATACTTCCTTAAAGATGGATTCCAGCATTTTCCCAATGACAGATGTTAGGTTAACTGGTCTATAGTTTCCTGCTTTCTGTCTCCCTCCTTTCTTGAATAGGGGCATTACATTTGCGGTTTTCCAATCCACTAGGACCTTTCCAGAATCTAGGGATTTCTGGAAGATTACAAACAACGCATCCACTATCTCTGCAGCCACATCTTTGAAGTCCCTAGGATGCAGGCCATCAGGTCCAGGAGACTTGTTAGCCTTTAGTCCTATTAATTTGCCTTGTATTTTTTCTCTGGTGATAGTTATTGTTTTATGTTCCTCCCTCACACCCTTTTGCCCCTTGATTTTCCACTATTATTGGGATACTCTTCATGTCTTCTACCGTGAAGACAGCTACGAAATATTTGTTCAAAGTCTTCGCCATTTCCTTGTTTCCCATTATTAAATCCGCAGTCTCATCCTCTAAGGGACCAATGTTTACTTTAGCTACTCTCTTCCTTTTCATATACCTGTAGAAGCTCTTAGGGGTAAAAATTCAGTTGGTTGCGCCTCCCGTTAGCGCCTTAAGAGGGCGCTAATGGGGCTCAAAGCCGCTAGCGCCCGGGCGCAGCGATGTTTGCGCCGCTCGGGAACTTAACTAGACATTGTGCGGCGGTGCTAAACTTTACCGCCGCGACCACCTGCGCGCGCAGATTGTGACGTCATTCCATGGTGCAACGCCCTTGTGGCGCCCCGGAGCGGAAATTGAGTGGCGGCCCCTGCATTACCGCCTGGCGCATCCAACGACCGGAAGACTGGAACGCTATCAATCGCTGTGGGGCTGGGGGGGCGCTATTTAAAGGGGGCCTCTTCCTGTCTTTTTCTGTGGTTGACATTTATGCACCACTCGTTCTGAGAGAGAGAGAGAGATTCGGAGAGAGAGAAAGAGAGACTTCTGCATTGAGTCAACGCTTTGTGAGGTAGTTTTGCCTACTGATCCTAACTTCGCTGCTACTTTGGTTGCTGTCCTTCATTACTTTGCTTGCAAAGAGACTATGGGGGCTGCACTGATTGGGGGCGTCGTCCTGCTCCAGCTGAATCGGAGGACACAGAGACGCAGAGAGAGAGTGGCAATGATGGCCAGACGGAGGAGGGCCAACAGGCGTATGTACAGGAGAGCTTACCCTCCCAGGGTATATCGTGAACAGCTCTCCTACATTCATATGTCTGAGGAGCTGTGTTTGCGAAGGCTGCGATTCAGCAAGGAGGTGGTCACTGAGCTCTGCCACCTGCTGCAGCCAGATCTGCAGCCTCAACTGAGGTCCAGGACGTCTCTGTCGGTGGCAGTGAAGGTCACAGTGGCTCTCAACTTCTATGCTACTGGCTCATTTCAAGCTGCTGCTGGGGACCTCGCCAATATCTCCCAGTTCGCGGTGCATTGCTGCATCCGGCAGGTCACAAATGCCCTCTTTAAAAGGAGACGAGAGTTCATCTCTTTCCCCATGACCCCAGACAAGCAGCGTGACCGCACTCTGGGCTTTGCGAGGATAGCGGGCTTCCCCATGGTGCAGGGCGCCATTGACTGCACGCATGTGGCTTTGCGTGCTCCACATGAGAATGCCGAGGAATTCCGGAGCAGAAAGGGGTTCCATTCCTTGAATGTTCAGTTGGTCTGTGACCACAGACAGCTGATACTCGCTGTCAATGCCCACTATCCTGGCAGCTGCCACGATGCTTTTATCCTGCGCCAGACTACTGTGGCAGAACTTTGAGGCACCGCATCAGCCAGTTGGTTGGCTTCTCGGGGACAAGGGGTATCCATTGAGCACCTGGCTGATGACACCGCTCCGTACGCCCAACATCCCTGCTGAGCTGCGGTACAATGAGCGCCATCAAGCTACCAGGAACATCATTGAGCGCACAATCGGCGTGCTGAAGCAACGGTTCCGCTGTCTCGACCATTCTGGAGGAGCCCTGCAGTACTCGCCTGAGCGAGTATCCAACTTCGTAGTTGTGTGCTGCATGTTGCATAACATGGCAATCGTCAGGACCCAGCCAATGCCACCAGGCCTTGGAGCACCACCAGAGGAGGAGGAGGAAGAGGAGGAAGAGGACGAGGAGGATGATCATCAGCAGCACCAAGGTGGGAGGGCGGCCCACAATGGTGAAACTGCAAAGGCCGTCCGTCAACGGCTGATAGCAAGCCGCTTCTAGGGCCCCTGCTGTGGAAATGGCTTCTGCCATTGCTAACAACATCAATGAACCCAGCACGCAACCCCTAAGCCGGCCAAGGCACCAATAATTCCAAACACCAAACATGTATATTTTGAATACAAAAACTTATTTATTTTACAAACTCTGTGTGTGTCATTTCCTCATGACAAACTCATAGAAATAAACACAAAAAAACAGTCAATAACATAACTGGTTCTCACAACCTGGAGATAATGTCCAAAACACTAAACAAAAGTTGGACCACGAAACTCGGCCTTTAATAAAAAAATGACCAGCATTTTGTCACTCCTCCTACTTTTTGCCCTTCGAGGGTGATCTCCTTCCCTTGCGCACTTCCCCCCTTCTAACCCTACTGCTCCTCCGTAATGGGACCTCAGTGGCTGCAGCAAGGCTGGTGGAAGGCTGCTGATCGTCAGACCCTGACACTGCAGATGCCCCTGAAGGACGGCCTCGACCAGTTCTGGGCCTGGAGGGCCCGGCTGCAGACTGCACCAACTCTGCATGGGCGGCAGCAGTCTGTCCTACAGGCGGTGGCAAGTGCAGTGGAGAAGTGACAGTGTTGGCAGCAGGAATGCTGTCATCGTGAGAGAGGACAGCAACTCCCTGCTCGTCCGACACACTGGCACTCCCACGGGGCAGCACTTCAGCATCCGGAGCAATCTGCTGGAGCACAGATTGCTGGCCTGCTGCGGCGCGGTGAGAGCCCCGGGGACATGTGAATGAACCATCGAGGTTGGCAGCAGTCTGTGCTCGCGTGGCCTCAATCTGAGTCTGCATGAGAGCAGTCAGAGATGGGATCACGGCAGTCAGTGACTGAAGTGCAGCACTAAGCATTAGTGTGGCATCCGCCTGTGCTACAGCGAAGTGCTCCACACTCCTTGCCAGTGACTCAATGCATTCGGGCACCCTTCCCACTGCACCCATGAACTCAGTGTGCATGCCCACCGCCTGGGTGTTCATTTCTGCGATCAGCCACTCCTCCTCTGCGTCCATTGCAGTAGGAGTCGCTGGCATACTCTCCCTCTGGGGAGAAGGCCCCTGTTCTTCCCTACCCCCATGGCATTGCTGCAGCCCGCTGGGTCCTGGAGCTTCACCCTCATCAGACCCTTCCCCCCTGCTCCCCTCCAGGGAAGGCGTGTTCCCAGTGTGGGCATGGGCTTCCTCGGGAGAGGGTGGCACTGATGCTCCGGCTTTCTCTTCCTCCTCGGCTGCAGCTTCACTCCCAGTGGCAGCTTCAGGGCCCGTCTCCTCAGCTGGTGAATCACCATCTGAAAGCAGGGAGGTATAAGAGTGGCTTTAGCGTGAGGACAGGGTGGCAGTAAGGGAGGAATAAGTGCAGCGAGTTAGCAAGTTGGATTGAAAGTGTCAAAGGCTGGTGTTGTGAGGGACAAGTGGAAGGACTAGGACAAAAAGGTGATGACCTTACCATTGCTGTCCAGAACGGGGTCGGCGTCTCCAGTGGCGACAGGACCGATCACCCGGCTTGCCACAATCCTGTGGACGCACTCCTCAAGATCGCTGAGGGGTTGCAGCTGAGGCCGCCCTCCACCTGTCCGTTGCTGCTGTCTCCGATTATGCGCCAGCTTGGCCTGCAAGAAAAAGGACAGCATCTGAGTAAATATACAGCCATGGTCTTGCCTGATGTGCCTCCCATAGGTGAATAGCCCTTACTGTATGCAGCCATGGTCTTGCCTGATGTGCCTCCCATAGGTGAATAGCCCTTACTGTATGCAAAGTGTGGAATGTGTGTGTGTGTTTCATGAAAGGGCCATAGGTGTTGGATGAGTGTTGTGCATTGGGGTTTTAAGACCCTCTGGCCATAGAGTGAGGTTGAGATGGAGGGATGGAGAGGTATTGAGAAAAAGCCACTCACCCTGACGACCCGAGTGAGGTCGTTGAACTTTTTGCGGCATTGAACATGGGTCCTGGGCACCATGCTCCTGGAGGAGACGCTCTGAGCCACCTCCCTCCACACTCTTCTGTACTCACGTGGCAAAGGCCTCCTGCCACTCTCAGGGAAGAGTATACATCTTCTGCACTCCACCGCACCAACCAGAGCATCCAAGGCCCGCTCGGTGAAGCGATGAGCTCGTTCTCTCACCCTCTCCATCCTTGGCAGCAAAATGGATTCACAGGTCTCTCCAGGCCGAGATTCAATGCTGCAATGAGCAGGGTGTGGCTGGGGAGCAAGTTGGCCCCCCCCCCCGCCTTAAGAGCTGGCCGGCGCCAGTGTGTCTGTGTTCCCTCGCTAACTGGCAGCACCTGCGCTGCGCTCGCGCGCTGAGTTAGCGCCTCACTGCTCGGCCTTTGCGCCTTAAGACAGGTGTGCAGCGCCTGATTTAGCGCTCCACTCACCTCCCGGGGCGGTAAAAGTGAAGTTTCCAGTCAGTGGCGATAATTAGCGCCAGGCGCTAATATTTGCGTCCAGACGATATTTGCGCCCCAAACGGGGCGCGACCTAATTTTTCCCCCTTACTGTTTGTTTTTATATTTCTTGCTAGTTTACTCTCATAATCTATTTTCTCCCTCTATTATTTTTTTAGTCATCCTTTGCAAGTTTCAGAAATTTTCCTAATCTTCTGGCTACCACTAATCTTCGCAACATTGTATGCCTTTTCTTTCAATTTGATAGCATCTTCAACTTCCTTAGTTAGCCGAGGATGGTTCATCCTTCCCGTAGAGTCTTTCTTTCTCGCTGGAATATATCTTTGTTGAGAGTTATGAAATATCTCTTTAAAAGTCTGCCACTGCTTATCTACCATCTTACCTTTTAATCTATTTTCCCAGTCCACTTTAGCCAACTCTTTCTTCATACCCTTGTAATTGCCTTTATTTAAGTTTAAGACACTGGTTTCAGACCCAAGTTTCTCACCCTCAAACTGAATGTAAAATTTCATCATATTATGATCACTCTTCCCTAGAAAATCATTTACCATGAGATCATTAATTAATCCTGTCTCATTATACATTACCAGATCTAAAATAGCCTGTTCCCTGGTTGGTTCCACAATGTATTGTTCTAAGAAACTGTCCTGAATACACTCTATGAACTTGTCCTCAAGGCTACCTTTGCCAATTTGATGTGTCCAATCTATAGGAAGATTAAAATTGCCCACCATTATTGCAGTACCTTTCTTACAAGCCCCGATTATTTCTTGATTTATACTGTCACACAGTGTAGCTACTGTTAGGTGGCCTATAGACTACTCCCACCAATGACTTCTTTCCCTTATTATTTCTTATCTCCACCCAAACTGATTCTACATCTTGATCTTCTGAGCCAAGATCATTTCTCACTACTGTACTGATCTCATCCTTTATTAACAGAGCTACCTCACCTCGTTTTCTTTTCTGCCTATCCTTCCGAAATGTCAAATACCCCTGAATATTCAGTTTCCAGCCTTGGTCACCTTGCAATCATGTCTCTGTGATGGCTATCAGATCATACCCATTTATTTCTATTTGTGCCATCAATTCATCTATCTTGTTATGACTGCTGCATGCATTCAGCTAAAGAGTCTTTAATTTTGTCTTTTAAACATTTTTCTCTACTCTGACCATATTTGCTGGTGCACTCTTCCGCATGTACGCTCTGTCCCTTCCTGTTACACTCTGGTTATCATTACCCCTATCGCTACCCTGCACTATTGCCTTCTCCTTTTTCTTTAACTTTCTAAGTTTTCCCTCACCTGAACCCTCCCCCCACTATTTAGTTTAGAGCCCTGTCTACAGCCCTAGTTATTTGATTCGCCAGGACACTGGTCCCAGTACGGTTCAAGTGAAGCCCGTCCTAATGGAACAGCTCCCTCTTTCCCCAGTACTGGTGCCAGTGCCCCATGAATCAAAACCCATTTCTTCCACACCAATCTTTGAGCCACGCAGTCAACTCTCCGATCTTATTGACCCTATGCCAATTTGCTCATGGCTCAGGTAGTAATCCAGAGATTATTACCTTTGTGGTTCTGCTTTTTAATTTAGCCCCTAGCTGCTTATACTCCCTCAGCAGAACCTCTTTCTTAGTCCTACCTATGTCGTTGGTACCTACGTGGACCACGACAACTGGATCCTTCCCCGCCCACTCCAAGTTCCTTTCCAGCCCCGAGGAGATGTCCTTATCCCTGGCACTGGGCAGGCAACACAGCCTTCGGGACTCACGCTCTCAGCTGCAGAGAACAGTATCTATCCCCCTAACTATACTGTCCCCTATCACTACTACATTCCTTTTTACTCCTCCAACTTGAATGGCCCCCTGTACCACGGTGCTGTGGTCAGTTTGCTCATCGTTCCTGCAGTCCCTGCTCTCGTCCACACAGGCTGCAAGAACCTCGTAACTGTTGGACAAGTGCAAAGGCTGAGGCTCCTCCAATGCTACCTTCTGGATCCCCATACCTGCCTCACTCGTAATCATACCTCCTGTCCCTGACCACAGACCAAATCTGAAGTATTTAACCTAAGGGGTGTGACTGCCTCCTGGAACAAAGTGTCCCGGCAACTCTCCCCCTCCCTGATGTATCGCAGTGTCCGAAGCTCGGACTCCAGCTGATCAACTGTGAGCCGAAGTTCCTCGAGCTGCAGACACTTACTGCAGATGTGGTTGCTCGGGATCACACTGAGGTACACTAGCTCCCACATGCTACAGCTGCAACACATTACCTGCCCTGCCACCTCTATTGTATTTTATTTAACTAATTAGGTTTTCAAATTTTGAAATACTCAATTTTCTATTAATAGTTTTAAATCCAGGTTTAATTTATTAAATTTAGTTAAATGCTTTAGGTCTTTACTGTAACTTAGCCCAGAGTCCAAATTTAACCCTAGTTGTTAAGATTTTTTTTAATGTATCAAGCAGCACCTCTAACGCCCACCACACTGGATTCCCTCCCTCACTAAATTCCCAAGTTTAGTACTCTGTAGAAGCAGTACTCCGTAGAACTGGACTCCATGTTACTTACCTTGTGACATCACTGACTCCCGAAAACGGCAGGGATGACATAGAGACCAACTGGTGGGAGCGGGAAATCGTGCGGCTGTAGGACGTCACATGACCCAAGGGAGCAGTCCACAGCAAGGTGACAGGGTAGATGCTGAGAGGTTGTTTCCCCTGGCTGGAGAGTCTCGAACTAGGGGGTATAGTCTCAGGATAAGGTGTCGGCCATTTAAGACCGAGATGAGGAGGAATTTCTTCACTCAGAGGGTTGTGAATCTTTGGAATTCTCTGCCCCAGAGGGCTGTGGATGCTCAGTCGTTGAATATATTCAAGGTTGAGATCGATAGATTTTTGGACTCTAGGGGAATCAATAGGTTGATTCATGAGATGAGGGGGTTGACTTATGAAGAAAGGTTGAGCAGGTTGGGCCTATACTCATTGGAGTTTAGAAGAATGAGAGGTGATCTTATTGAAACGTATAAGATACTGAGGGGGCTTGACAGGGTAGATGCAGAGAGGATGTTTCCCCTTGTGAGGAAATCTAGAACTCGGGGGCACAGTCTCAGAATAAAGGGTCGCCCTTTTAGAACTGAGATGAGGAGGAATTTCTTCTCTCAGAGGGTCGTAAATCTGTGGAATTCTCTGCCCCAGAGAGCTGTGGGGGCTGGGTCATTAAATACATTTAAGGTGGAGATAGACAAATTTTTGCAAGATAAGGGAGTGAAGGGTTATGGGGAGCGGGCAGGGAAGTGGCTTTGAGCCCAAGATCAGCCATGATCTTATTGAATGGCGGAGCAGGCTCGAGGGGCCAAGTGGCCTATTCCTGCTCCTATTTCTTATGTTCTTATGTTCAAGGGATATGAAGATCGGGCGTGAAAGTGGAGTTGAGTTCGATGATCAGCCGTGATCTTATTGAATGGCGGAGCAGGCTCGAGGGGCTGAATGTCCGACTCCTGCTCCTATTTCTTATGTTCTTATGTGAGGGAGGAGGAGGAGGGGCAGGGAATCTATCGTGGCCGGGGGGAGCCTCGGGCAGAGGAGGCCCAGAGTTTCTTTATTGGGCCAAGAGGAGAATTTCTTGCTCTCAATGTCCGCAGTGGGCCAATTATTTTTTTTGAGGAAACACCTTGTAGCGCAGCCCACCAGCAAGGTTGAAAAGACAAGTTAAATCACCAGCGAATGAATGGAAAGCGTCTAGGGGACTCCAAGCCAGGCTTTAAAAGCCTACAGATCACAGGAGGAAAGAAAAATCAAGAAAGCTGAAGGAATTCCATAGGTCTGATATCGTGAGAAAGAGTTAGCCAGAATAGGAGAGTTCATTTCAACACGATGAGGATTTAAGGAGGAGGAAGACCATGTAGGAAGGTTTATCGGTGACTTAGTAGAAACAACAGAGGAAAGTTTGGAAGATTGATGATCATAGTAATATTGCTAAACTAGGAAGGGTAGATTGGAGAAATGATTGGAGGCTAGATGCGAGTGAGAGTTTGCCTGACAGATTAAAAACTTTACACTGCATCTTGGCCCTTTGTGTGAAAGAGATTCATGAAGCGTCACCTCAGATACTGGAAAAGTACTTGGGCTAGAAATTCAGTACCTTAGCGCCTCCTGTTTGCGCCCGGTGAGGGGCGATTCCAACGCCGCCCACGAAATTCAGTCGGCATTTAGCGTTGACGCTAACACTTAGCGCCTGGCCCTCTAGTGCTGCTCAGACTGTGACATCAATGAGTGTGCAACGCCACGTAAGCGCCCCGGATTCGAAATTCAGTCGCTTCCCCTGACTTACCGCCTGGTGCTGAGAACAACAGAAATAGCAGGCGTTGTTACTTGGGATTGCCGGTTACCGGTTCATTGGGAGGTCAGATTAATTGCTGGCTTGTCAGATAGCGTTTTGGCTGCGTTCACATTTTCTCCATTTTTGCTTTGTTGCTGCTCTTCACTTGTTTCATTGCTCGGAACATTTCTACGTCCTCTTTTCTCTCATTTATGGAGGCTGTACTGGCACTCCACCTTGCCCTCCAGCAACTCCGGCAGAGGCAGCGGCTGCAGAGACAGAGAGTGGCAAATGTGGCCAGAGGTAGGAGGAGGGCCGACAGACCTCGCAACAGGAGGCCATACATAGGATCATAGAAAGTTACAGCACGGAAGGAGGCCATTTCGGCCCATCGTGTCTGCGCCAGCCAACAAAGAGCTATCCAGCCTAATCCCACTTCCCAGCTCTTGGTCCATAGCCCTGCAGGTTACAGCATCCCAAGTGCACATCCAAGTACTTTTTAAATGTGGTTCGGGTTTCTGCCTCTACCACCCTTTCAGGCAGTGAGTTCCAGACCCCCACAACCTTCTGGGTGAAGAAATTTCCCCTCAAATCCCCTCTAAACCTTCCACCAATTACTTTAAATCTGTGCCTGCTGGTTTTTGACCACTCTGCTAAGGGAAATAGGCCCTTTCTATCCACTCTATCTAGGCCCCTCATAATTTTATACACCTCAATATGGTCTCCCCTCAGCCTCCTCTGTTCCAAGGAAAACAGACCCAGCCTATCCAGTCTTTCCTCATAGCTAAGATTCTCTACTCCCGGCAACATCCTTGTAAATCTCCTCTGTACCCTCTCTAGTGACATCACATCTTTCCTGTAATGTGGTGACCAGAACTGCACGCAGTACTCTAGTTGAGGCCTAACTAGTGTTTAGAAACATAGGGGTAAAAATTCAGTTGGTTGCGCCTCCCGTTAGCGCCTTAAGAGGGCGCTAATGGGGCGCAAAGCCGCTAACGCCCGGGCGCAGCGATGTTTGCGCCGCTCGAGAACTTAACTTGAGATTGTGCGGCGGCGCTAAAACTTACCGCTGCGACCACCTGCGCGCGCAGATTGTGACGTCATTCCATGGTGCAACGCCCTTGTGGCGCCCCGGAGCGGAAATTGAGTGGCGCCCCCTGCCTTACCGCCTGGCGCTTCCAACGACCAGAAGACTGGAACGCTATCAATCGCTGTGGGGCTGGGGGGGGGGGCGCTATTTAAAGGGGGCCTCTTCCTGTCTTTTATTGTTGGTGGCATTTTTGAACTACGCATTCTGAGAGAGAGAGGGAGAGACTTCTGGAGAGATTCAATGTTGTGTGAAGGAGTTTTGGGTACTGAGCAGCACTTTGCAGGTTCATTTTGATTTGCCATTCCTTGTATCGATTTAGCAGAGACTGTGGGAGCTGCACTCTGAGCTCTTTGCCTGGTACTCTCCATTGTTCTTTCCAGCACATTTGATGTGCAAGTCTCTCCAGGCCGAGCTTCAAGGCAGCAATGAACAGGATGTGGATGGAAAGCAAGATTAACCATCCCCTTTAAGAACTGGCCCGTGCCATTGTGTGTGTGTTCCATTGCTGACTGACATTACATGAGCTTCGCCAGCGCTCCGAGTTAGCGCCTCACTGCTCGGCCTTTGCGCCTTAAGAGAGGTGTGCTGCGCCTGCTTTAGCGCTCCACTCACCTCCCGGGGCGGTAAAAGTGAAGTTTCCTGTCAGTGCCGAAAATTAGCGCCAGGCGCTAATATTTGCGTCCGGACGATATTTGCGCCCCAAATGGGGCGCGACCTAATTTCTACCCCATAGAATCTAGGAGCAGGAGTAGGCCATTCGGCCCGTCGAGCCTGCTCCACCATTCAATACGATCATGGCTGATCATCCAAATCCAGTACCCTGTCCCTGCTTTAATCCCCACAGTACACATATCCCGCCCTACCCCCGTAACCCCACGTATTTAATTCCCCCTAACATATCCCATCCTATCCCCATAACCCCACATATTTAATACCCCGCTAACACTAAGGGTCAATTTATCATAGCCAAATCAACCTAACCCGCACATTTTTGGACTGTGGGAGGAAACCGGAGCACCCGGAGGAAACCCACGCAGACACGGGGAGAATGTGCAAACTCCACACAGACAGTCACCCGAGGTCAGATTCGAACCCGGGTCCCTGGCGCTGTGAGACACCAGTGCTAACCACTATGCCACCGTGTTGCCCTTTTATACAGTTGAAGCATAACCCCCCCGCTCTTGTATTCTATGCCACAGCTAATAAAGGCAAGCATTCCGTATACCTTCTTAACCACCTTATCTACATGGCCTGCTACCTTCAGGGATCTGTGGACATGCATTCCAAGGTCCCTTTGTTCCTCTACACTACTCAGTGTCCTACCATTTAATGTGTATTCCCTTTCCTTGTTAGCCCTCCCCAAATGCATTACCTCACACTTCTCCGGATTGAATTCCATTTGCCACTGTTCTGCCCACCTGACCAATTTATTGATATCTTCCTACAGTCTACAGCTTCCTTCTTCAGTATCAACCACACAGCCGATTTTAGTATCATCTGCAAACTTCTTAACCATACCCCCTATATTCAAGTCTAGATCATTGATATACACCACAAAAAGCAAGGGACCTAGTACTGAGCCCTGCGGAACCCCACTAGAAACAGCCTTCCAGTCACAAAAACATCCATCAACCATTACCCTCTGCTTCCTGCCTCCGAGCCAGTTTTGAATCCAACTTGACACTTTGCCCTGGATCCCATGGGCTTTTAACTTCCTGACCAGTCTGCCATGTGGAACCTTATCAAAAGCCTTGCTAAAGTCCATATACACTACATCAAACGCACTACCCTCATCTACCCTCCTTGTTACCTCCTCAAAAAATTCAGTCAAGTTTGTCAGACACGACCTTCCCTTAACAAATCCGTGCTGACTATCCTTAATTAATCCATGTCTTTCTAAATGAAGATTTATCCTGTCCTTCAGAATTCTTTCCAATAATTTTCCCACCAACAAGGGTACCACATTAGCAGTCCTCCAGTCCTCCGGCACCTCACCTGAAGCCAGGGAGGATTGGAAAATGATGGTCAGGGCCTCTGCTATTTCCTTTTTTGCTTCGCTTAACTGCCTGGGATACATTTCATCCAGGCCTGGGGATTTATCCACTTTTAAAGCTGCTAAACCCCTTAATACTTCCTCTCTCACTATGTTTATTTCATCTAATATTTCACACTCCTCTTCCCTGATAGCAATGTTTGCTTCGCCCCTCTCCTTTGTGAACACTACCGACGTCTCCCGCCTCCACACACAGATTACCCTCATGATCTCTAATAGGCCCTACCCTTTCTTTAGTTATCCTCTTACTTTTAATATATTTATAAAACATCTTTGTGTTTTCCTTGATTTTACTTGCCAAGAATTTTTCATGCTCTCTCTTTGCTTTCCTAATATCCTTTTTAATTGCACCCCTGCACTTTCTGTACGCCTCTAAAGATTCTGCAGTATTTAGCCCTTGGTATCTGTCATACGCCTCCCTTTTTTTCTTTATCCTACCCTGTATGTCCCTAGACATCCAGGAGGCTCTAGATTTGTTGGTCCCACCTTTTTTCTTTAAGGGCACATATTTGATCTGAACCCTCCGGATCTCCTCCTCGAATGCCTCCCACTGCTCTGACACTGATTTACCTTCAAGTAGCTGTTTCCAGGGTTTCCCGGGAGCACTTCTCCTACATTCACCTCTCAGAGGAGCAGTGCCTTAGAAGGCTCTGCATCAGCAAGGAGGTGGTCACAGGGCTTTGCCACCACCTGCAGCCAGACCTCCAGCCACAGCTCAGGACCAGGGCGTCTCTCTCAGTGGCAGTGAAGGTCACAGTCACTCTCAATTTGTACGCCAGCAGCTCCTTCCAGGCTTCAACAGGGGATATTGCAAACATTTCGCAGTTTGCCATCCATTGCTGCTTCCGGGAGGCAACAGACGTTCTCTACAGAAGGAGAAGAGAGTACATCTCATTCCCCATCACCAGAGAGAAGCAGGACGAATGCTCATGTGGCTTTGCAAGGATAGCGGGCTTCCCCATGGTTCAGGGTACCTCTGACTGCACCCACATGGCATTTCATCACAATGCAGATGTGTTCCTTAATCACAAAGGCTACCACTCTCTGAATGTTCAGTTGGCGTGCGACTACATACAGCGCATGCTCGCCGTCAACACCTGCTATCCTGGCAGTAGCCACGATGCATTCATCCTGCGTGAGACCGGAGTCCCAGTACTGTTCCACCCACCACATGAAGCTCACAGCTGGCTGCTCGGAGACAAGGGTTATCCAATCGCCACCTGGCTGATGACACCCCATCCGCAACCCCAACAATTCTGCTCAGCACGCATACAATGAGAGCCATAGCGCCACCAGGAACCTGATTGAACACACTATCGAGGTGCTAAAGCAATGGTTCCACTGCCTTGATCAATCTGGAGGAGCCCTGACCACACTTCTGGCTGACACCTCCTGGGCGATCTCCCTCCACATGCTTATAAAGGCCTGTGGTAATGGCCTCCTGCCAGTGTCTGGGAAGAGCACTGCCCATCGGCATTCCACGGCCGCGACCAGAGCCTCCAAAGTGTGGTCGGTGTACCGGCGAGCTCTCTCCCATGGCCTCTGAGCAGCCATTACTTATTTGACTGAAGGCTTGCAGCTCCTTGCAGGCCCAGGTCACAAGCAGCAATGATCAGAGTGAGACTGTGCAGCATGATGGAACCTCTCCTTTAAGAATTGGAAGGTGCCAGTCTGTCTGAGGACTTTCTAATTGACAGCGCCTGAGCTTCAGTAGCGCTCTGCGGTAGTGCTCCACTCCCCGACGTTAGCGCCCTGAGAGAAGTGTGTAGCGCTTGATTTAGCGCTCCACTGCCCTATGGAGCGTTAAAACTTAATTTTGCTGTCGCTGGCGTTAATTAGTGCTGGGCGCTAAAGTTAGCACCCAGGCGATGTTAGCGCCCCAAAATGGTTGATACCAAATTTTCCCCCCCCTTCAGCCCTGAACAGACTGGGGATTAATAGAGTGACTTTGAAGTTATTGAGAGAATAAATAGTTGGCACAAAAGAGGAAACCTCATGTCCTTAAAGCAATTTTAGACATGGCAGAGATGCAAGAGATTAAAAAGACCAAGGGGGAGAAATTCGGTGTCGCCCCATTTGGGGCACTAAAACATTGAAAGTTGAAACATTAGCACCAGGCGCTAATCATTCTCGCCTCCCGCGAAATACAGTTTTAGCGCTCCAAGAGGGAAGTGGAGCGCTAAATCAAGCGCTAACCACTTCTCTTATGGCGCTAAAGTCCGAGAGCGGGGCGGTAGCGCCAGAACGCTAAACAATTTCGAGCGCATTGCGAACGGCACTCTTTCATCACAGAGGCTGCTTCCCTCGCTTAAAGGGAAGGGCCAATGATGCTGCACAAGCTAGTTGTCATCAGTTCTGTTTAGCAAGGTGACCTGGGCGACTGCCATTACAGCCCCAAACACTCTCACAAAGTGGGGGGCTTGGACATCTTGCACCAATAAAACATTAAAGACTTTGCGCAGGCACCAGACTGGTGCAAATAATAAAGGTTGCGCTAGCTGAAAGCATTCCCTTTAATTACTGCTCCCGAAGCGGCCAGCCGAGTTCACAACGCCTCCTCTCGCTGGTGTTGTCGGCGTGAGGCGACACAGCAGGGGGGGAGAGTAAATTTTCCATCCGGGGCGATAACGGGGCGCTGCGCACTTTATGACATCACGATCTGCGAGGCGCTAGAGGCCCAGGCGCTAAGAGTTAGCGCCAGCGCTAAACCGGCACTGAAGTTCGCTGACATCGCTGCATTCGCCGTGCCCGGGGCGCTATCCCATTAGCACCCCATTAGCGCCCCTGCCAGGCATTAACAGGAGGCGCTAACATACCAAGCTCACAGCTCAAAAATCTCACTGAATGAAGGATGGCAGAATAACAAAACTTAAGATGCAACAGTATTAGTTGAACTTGCAATAGATGTCAAGGAACTGTGTCTTTGAAGATGTGAAAGAAACTAGATTTTCAATATTTTATCAAAGGGCACGGAAGAGGTCTAGATGTATTGATTCAGCATTGTACTCTGAGGAGAATGGAGACTTTAAAATCTGAAGGAAGTTGATGAATGTGGAGTGAAATCTCTAGTAAAAGAAGGGGTAGGCTTGGCTAACAAATGAAACAGCTCATTGATATGAAGTAGAAATAGAGTGAGAGAGAGGACACAGCATTGGACAACTCCCAGGTTAATGGAAAATGAGTCAGAGGATGAGCTATCAACAGCATAGATAGAACAAGTTGAAAATAGTATTGGTGAGAGAGCATATGCTGGTAACCTGTCGGGAATTGTACGATCAGTGCCAGGCCATCTCAAAGGTTTGGCAGATGTCCAAGGCAATGACAAATGACCCATGAAAGTGTTCCAGAACAAAGTTCCTGAGATGAATAGCATCATCTACAAGATTAACAGTGGAAGAGTTGTGCCCTAAGTCATATTGACAATCATGTATTCAGCTCAAACGTTCATGGTTTTGGATACTTTGAGGGCTAGAAATTCGGCATCTTTGTGTCTCCTGTTTGTGCCCGGGCAGGACGCTAAGGGCTTATTGCCCAGGCGCGGCAATTCCAACGCCACCAGCGAAATTCAGTCGACATTTAGCGCTAATGCTAACACTTAGCGCCTGGCCCTCTAGCGCCGCTCAGACCGTGACGTCAATGCATGTGCAACGCCACGTTAGCGCCCTGAATGTGAAATTCAGTTGCTTTCCCTGACTTACCGCCTGGCGCTGAGAATGACAGAAATAGCATCTCATTCCCCATCACCAGAGAGAAGCAGGACGAACACTCATGCGGCTTTACTAGGATAGCGGGCTTCCCCATGGTTCAGGGTGCCATTGACTGCACCCACGTGGCATTGTGGGCACCTCATCACAATGCAGAGGTGTTCTGTAACCGCAAAGGCTGCCACTCTCTGAACCTTCAGTTGTTGTGCGACCGCAGACAGCTCATCCTCATCGTCAATGCCCGCTATCCTGGCAGCAGCCAGGATCCCAACACTGTTCCACCCACCACATGAAGCTCACGGCTGGCTGCTCGGAGACAAGGGTGTAAGATTTCCAAAATTTACAGATCCCCAAAACCTAAGGAAAAAGGACTTTGGAACTACCTCAGAATGATAATATTGCATTTGGGCCTAACCTAAGAGACTGTAAGACCAAAAAACAAGCTTTGGCATTTTAAAACTATGTCTGGACCTGTGAAGGGAGAAAAGGCTGCGAGAGAAGATGGGGTCAACCTCTGTAAAAGCAGTTTGGGTATTGCAGTTAATTGCAATGTCTGGGGAACCGGGATGACCTCACTCAAAGCCCCAGCAAGCATTAACATTTTGACAATAGACCCTAGGAGAAGACAGTCCCACCCAAAACAACAGGTCCTATCAAACCGATTACAGGACCCATCAGAAAACATGCATAATACAAATCACTCATAGAAGACCGAGTCCAGCCTAGAAACCCAAAACACGAAACTAATCAACAGTGATCAGCCCAGGAGATCGACAGGACGCAAGCCATCCCAAAAACCAGTTAACACGCCAGTAAAGTCGTTACTGTGAACGAGGCCTTACAATGACTGGGATTTGATTTGGTTTTGAAAAGGAAGCTTCCATTGGTATAATTAAAAGGCTGTTTTCTCAAGAAGCCAGTTCAGCAGTTACAACAGTTCAAGTTCAACAGAAGGCAGTTCTGTAGTTTCGAGTTCAATTGAAAGCCTGTTTTCAGCAGAAGTGAGGGCTGGACTTACAGAGTTCAGGAGAAGCAAAGAGAAGGCAGTTCCACAGTTCTGCAAGACAACAGTTACAGTTCTGCAAGAAGGCAGTTCCACAGCTCGGAAGAAGACAGTTTAAACAGAGGCAGAGTTCAACAGAAAGCAGTTCAACAAAGAAGGCCAACAGCTCCAGAAGCAGGCCGACACGCAAGAAGAAACCAGAGCAACAGTTCCAGTTACCATCAGACACCTTGCGGCAACAAGGGCCTTACGAAACATTTTACTCAAAAGACTCTAAACCCTAACTCTCAACTGTCAAGGATTCGTTTGGTGAGCATTATCCCTGGTTCTCCAGAGCCCAACCTAGCTAGAGAAGTGAGATTGGGAGGGGTGAGGCATTCTTCTAATGTTATTTCCCTCGCTTGTACCGAAGTGTTCCCCACCTTTAGAGTGTTAAGAGTGTTTGTGTTGTGTTTTACTTTTCTTGAATAAAGATCAAAGTTCTTTCATCAAACTCAGTTGTCTGCTGCACCTTTTATCACAACCCCCAGATAAGTCCAAGGTCTAGAACCAAGGGAGTGGGAGCGATTCGAACTGCTCAGAAGTCAGAGGTGAAGCTGACACAAACCACCACCCCCTACAGAATGGCGACCACGGCAGGACCTTGGCAAAAGGGATGTGATGCAGTGGAAACTGTTTTTGAGGAGAGAACCAAGATGGAGGAAAGGATTTCCTCCTGTGTGTTCGAAAAGGTGAACATAACTAAGAAGTGGGTACTCAGTCTGCTACGTGCTGAACGTTCAATAGACGCTGCAGCTAAGTGGACTGAGAGCAAAGACGACAGGAAATCTGTGAAAAAGGCCATCTGGTTGATCTGCTCCCAGAAACAGATACAACTATTGGACAAAAGTTTAGAGACACTCAAAGCAGAACTGCAGGAGTCTGTTCAGCTGTCTCAAGCAAGGGCCCTAGCAGGGGAAACTTTATTGAATGAGCTAACAGCCCGAGATCAGGAAAGGAGCAGTTAGTGGAAACGCACAGGAACAGTCAAGAGTATTTTCAGTGTCAGGTCACCGAAGCAAAAACCAGTGAACTAGTGTTGAGGGAAGAGAACACCTGCCTTGCCAGGCAAGTAAAGGAACTAGAGGAGAGGTTAAGAGATGTCCAGGCAGCTTACAAGGTAGCAAGCACAAGGGGTTATGAAGCGGGAGAGCACGGCCCCTGCGATAAAAATAGAAAGTTTGAACCTTGCTCTGTCAGAGCCAAAGGCATGGTATGCTTGTTAAGCCCGGGTATGGCCCGGGTGGACCTGAAAGTGCAAGGGGAAACTGTTCGGACGCCACCTGTGGCGCCAGGGAATGACCCGGTTGGGCAGCAGGAAGGAAGGGTGATTTGTGAGGCTGACAGGGAGTGCACACCACCACCTGTGGCGCCGGGTTTTGACTCGGTTTGGCAGCAGGCAGAGGTGGGCGAACCAATGCAGGAGAGGTCGGAGCCGGGGCCGATGTGCCCGGTCTGGCAGCAAAAGTTTGGCCCACCCGGAGGTGGTGGGGGTCAAGGACCCCTTGAAAGCTAATTCGTGGCTCCCACGGTACCCAACAGCTTAGGGCTATGATAAGCCACCTGGGCAAACTCACCCAAAAAGGAGACCCCTCAGTCCACTTCATGGAAGTGGAACAGGCAGCAGGCATCAATGAATGTGATGATGCCGAGATGGCCAAACTGCTGTTCTCACTGGACAGCAAAATCTACCAGTCCCTCTCCGCAGAGAGTAAGAGAGGGCAGGGTGGATATGCTGCTATCAGAGAGGGAGTTCTGGAGGCCATGGGTATGAACGATGGTAGTCCTTTCTCCAGGGTGGAGAAGACTACACAGCTAGTAGGGGAGACCCCACAGGCTTTCGCAGACCGACTGTGGCCTGTGTACAGGAGTGCCTGCAATGGGGTTCACGACCGGGCTCACCTGAATCAGGATGAGCTGGCCCACTGGCTCCGAAGTCCAGTGGCAAACAGCTTGCCATGGATTAGAGCCAAGGCCGAGCTGTGGTTTGACCCAAGGGACCCCTGGGGCACCGAAGAGACAGTGGTCAGACAACTGACCCTGGCTTACCGAAACGGTAGAGGGACAAAGGAGCATCCACCCAAGGGGAAGGTGCATGAGATAAAACCCAGCCAGGGTAAGAAACAATGGCACCAGGAAGGACGTAACCCTTCCGACACGAAGCATAACTGCTTCGGGTGCGGGAAGAGTGGGCATTGGAGGAAGGACTGTAGGAATCCATGGAAGGATAACCTAGGAAAGAATTCCCCAGCCCCTGCCCCAAAAGTAGAAACCCCGACCTCTCCCCACACGTTAGACTCGGTCGTAGAAGCGATTCGAGCCCTGTTAGCTGGCCCAGGAAAGGTAGCCACAGCCACTGGGACAGTAACCCCATCTGCCCCACCAAACACAGGCTTATGACTGTCTACCTGTGTCCCCTGGAGTACGACGCTTGGAAGAGCCACTTGTTAGGATGGAGGTGGAAAAGGTGAAAGGGACTTATCTGTTAGATACTGGAGCTTCCAGCACCATAGTCTATTCAGAGAATCCCACAGCCTCACCTCTGTCTAACGGAGTCCCGTACAGTTTAGTGGGATTCACAGGTAACGAGCAGGCTGGCTCGTTCTCCATCCCACTCTCCATTCATTTAGGAACACTCCACACCAAGTGGACCTGTGTCCTGATGAAATGGGAGAAAGAGGGGACGGGGATCCTGGGGGCCGACTTTATCACAGGCCACAGGATTTTAGTGGATCTGAGGAGCCACTGTCTGTGGGGAGCATGTGTGGGTCGAGAGAGTGAAGTGGCAGTCATCCCAGGGAAACAGGGCAAGGGGACCTTGTGTACCCTAAAACCTAAGGAAGGTTATGACCTCGAACAAATGGTCAGTAATACTCCGGTGGTGGAGTACCAGGCATTTGTGCTAGCACACCTCGCAGCATTTGCCACTCACAAGCACGACTGTGGGAGGGTCAACGGGGTCGAGGTTAGTGTCAGTGGAGACCCCATGACCCGACCACGGAAGCAGTATAACTTCCCCAGGGAGACAGAAGCAGACATGGAAGCAGCCATGGCTTCCTTAGTAAAGCAGGGAGTGCTGAGACCGATAGCCACCCATGTAAACTCCTCACCGTGGCCGGTTAGAAACCCGGACAACTCCTGGAGGGCCACAGTGGACTATCAGGTACTCAACCGTAACATCCCCGCCTGTGCACCCACGGTGGCAGCCGTTGCCGACTTCATTGGAAGTATCCCAGCATCTGCAACCACCTTCACAGTGCTGGACATTTCCAACGGGTTTTGGTCCATCCCTTTAAGAAGGGAGGACCAGTACAAGTTCGCCTTCACGTTTAAAGGCCAACAGTACACCTGGAACTGCCTACCCCAGGGTTTCCACAATAGCCCCAGCATTTTTCACCAATGCATGGCAAATTGTCTGAAGGGTATTAGCCGGCCTTGGCAGTTGGTACAGTATGTGGACGACCTGCTCCTGTTCACTGATGAAGGAGAGGAACTCGGCCCACTACTGGCTGAACTGCTGGAGCTGCTCAGACAAGAAGGCTTTAAGGTAAACCCTAAGAAGGTACAGATCGGCCAACAGGAAGTAAAATTCCTGGGGCTAACTGTGCGCGCAGGGGAAAGGCCATTGACAGAGCCAGGAGGGAAGCAGTGCAGGAGTTACCAGCCCCCAACACAGGAACAGGGGTAAGGTCTTTTCTAGGACTGACTGGGTACTGCAGAGATTTTATTGAGGATTATGCAGCCACAGCAGCCCCTCTGCTCCGACTCCTACACAAGGGTGTAGTGTGGGCTTGGGACGAGGGTTGCGAGGCAGCATTTGTAAAGCTCAAGAAGGATCTGCAGACCGCACCAGCTCTAGGGGCTATTGATGGGGAGAAAGAGTTTTTCCTGGAGGTGGCAGCCAGCGGGGACAGTCTGAGTGCTGTGCTGCTCCAAGAGAGGCACGACAGGCTGAGACCAGTGGTCTACTCCTCTAGGATACTCACTGATGTGGAGAAGGGCTACTCCAACTGTGAGAGGCACCTCCTCGCCACTCACTGCGCTGTGAAAAGATCATTGATCTTCACAGGCACATCTCCCATCACCCTGCTCACCCATCACACGCCCACCCAGATGCTCCTAGATGGGAGAATCAAAGATGGGACAGTGAGCAGTGCCCGTATTGCTCGCTGGACCCTACTTCTCTCCCAGATGGACCTAAGGGTAAAAGGGCTCTGCGAGCCGAGGCTCGCAGCCAACCTGATTTACCCAGGGAACACCCACCGGTGTTCCATTGAAGGGGTATGGGAAGTCAACATAGGTTTTCGGGCTGGGATACACCCCACAGGCCGCGAAATCTATGTGGACGGTTCGAGCACAGTATCTGCTGGAGAGCGACTCACAGGGTGTGGAGTTTATGACCCAGAGGCGGACATTGCCTTGGCCATTAAACTCCCCAGCACCATGAGCGCCCAGCAGGCTGAACTGTCTGCGGTGGTGTATGTGGTTACACACCCCGAGAAGTTCCCTACCCCATACACGATTTGCTCGGACAGCAAGTTCACATGCAATTCGTGTACAGAGTACCTGGCCATCTGGTCCCGTCGTGGATACACCTCCGCTGATGGGAGACCCCTCACCATAAAGCCCCTGTTGGAGAGAATCATGGCAGCAGTGGGGGAGGAAGGGAAGGTCTTTATCCATAAGGTAAAGGCCCACTCTAAGAAAGAGCCCAAGTGGGAAAATAACCACAAGGCAGACGAGCTGGCCAAACAGGGGGCCAGAGAAGGGGTATTCTGGGACCCGTACCAAGCGGGTCCAGTAGCAGCAGTCCGGGCCAGGGGAAGCACACAGGGTGTAGCTTTGGCCCCGGACTTAAAGCAGGCCCAAGCCCAGGACACAGTCCTCAAGACTGTCCTGAACAGGCTTGAAAAAGGGGAGAAAGTAGAGGGCCTGTACGGCACAGCAGCCATCACTGTAAAGGAAGGCATGCTGTTCAGGGGGGAGCAGTGGGTAGTGCCGCAGCAGCACCGAAGGGAATTCCTCCAACTGGCCCATGAGGGTCCAGGAGTGGGGCATCCCGGACCTGAGACCACCTGGCAACGGGTGGAACAGACAGGATGGTGGCCAGGACTCAGGGAAGATGTCCGCGAGTTTTGTGCAGGCTGCCTAGTGTGTGCTGCTAACAACCCAGACCCCAGAAAAGGAAGGTGTCCATGGGACACATCAGGAAGGTAGAGGGACCATGGCAGTCGATCCAGGTCGACTACATCGGGCCCCTACCCATCGCCCAGGGAGGCTTTAAGTACTGCCGAGTCCTGGTGGATGTGTTCACTAAGTGGGTAGAAGCATTCCCATGCCGTACGGCTACTGCATTGGGTACGGCTAGGATCCGAGTCAGGGAAGTGTTCTCACGGTGGGGACTACCACAGTATGTGGAGTCCGACCAGGGGAGTCATTTTACTGGGCAGGTTATGCAAGAGACCCTCAGGGTGCTCGGCATAGAGGGGAAATGGCACGTCGCCCACAACCCGCAGTCATCGGGTCCTGTGGAGCGTTTAAACCGTCCCATTAAGGAAAGGCTAAGGAAGGAAACGGGAAACTCACCCAAAAGGTGGGTAGAACTCTTACCGTTGGTCTTAATGGGGATCCGAGCCAGCCATTCAAAAAGCACGGGGTATTCCCCACACGAGCTCATGACTGGCAGGGTTAGGGTTATGCGGACCCCCGCCCATGTGCTAGCCCCGGTGCTCACGGAAGGGCAGCTCAGAGAGGTGAACTGGGACAGATTGGTCAGGAATCTGTTGGACCACCTTAAACAGGGCCACTGGCAGGCTGCGAGCAACATGGGAAAACAGCATCGGAGTAACCGATTGCTGCTGAAACCCCGCAAGCACCACGAGTGGGAGATAGGAGATCAGGTCATGGTTAGGAATTTTGCCCGGGTGGGGCATTTCGAACCACTGTACATGGGGCCCTATCACATTGTGGACAAGGCAAGCCCCATGGTCTATGCCATAAAGATGCCCCGCCGTACAAAGTGGTTTCACATCAACCAATGCAAGCTGTTTAAACCCGAGAAAAGGGAACAGTCAGCAAAGGTGGACCACCCCAAAGTCAGAAATCCCCAGCCAGCAGCTGTGGCAGACTCACAGGCTGCAGCGGTGGGGACAGTGGCTTGTATCACAGGAGGGTACACTCCACCGATTATGTGGGACTCAGGCACACCCCCAGTGGCCAGAGTCCTGAGAAGGTCTCCTTGCACACCACAGTCAAAACTACCGTGGTCACCAGAGCTTCAATGGTTCAGCCCAGCAGGGGCTGCGACCCGAAAGAGAATACCCAAAGTCAGGGGTCATTCTAAGAAGAGGGATCCCCAGCCTGCGGCCTCAGGCTGCGAGGAACCCACAGGACAGGACAGGGACTCAGCAGCCA
Source organism: Squalus acanthias (assembly GCA_030390025.1). Lineage (NCBI taxonomy): Eukaryota > Metazoa > Chordata > Chondrichthyes > Squaliformes > Squalidae > Squalus > Squalus acanthias. The sequence continues at coordinate 132,553,528 of CM059430.1, forward strand.
CACCAAAGGGGGCAGTGTGCTGTAGCACAGGAGGGGACACTCCCCGGATTATCAGGGATTCAGGGAAACCCTCAGTTGTTTTAAGAAGGACTCTCAGGGTCCTGCGGTACAGGCCACCTTACGCCCAGGCGTACAGGCTGCTCAGAAGCTGCCCAAGGCAGAGGCCATGCAGGGATTGACCTGGCTGTCCGGAGACGGGCAGCGAATGTACAGAGTTTTAGTGAATTTTAGGTGTTTTACAGTTTTGGTAGTTTTAGGATTTTTAAGAATTCTAGTTTTAAGGATTTTAGTAAATAAGTTTAAAGTTCTCAAGAATCGATCACCTGTCAAGCCAGAGAAACTTCTCGGGACATGGCTGTCTGTTTTGTGTGTCCCTACAGAGAGGAAATCGGCATGACAAGGGTTCTGCTCCTGCTCGCCCTGGTAGGGGTGAGCATCGGTGACCGACGGTAACGTGGAGGACTCCCACATCTGTGGGTGCTCGGGAGAGAGAGCACCGGTGGTCACCGCAGGGGGTGGCAAACGGGGAGTGGAGGAGCTCGCCATCTACTTCCACGAGGGAAGGTGGCCAGGGTGGCTGGGGTCCAACTCTACAAGATACTCCAGCCAGACCGGGTTCACGTACGGAGAGGCCTCCCTCCCATGCCCCAGGGTACAGGTCATTGCCACAAGGGTCAGTGTCACCGAGGGGAAGCGTGTGTGCCTTACCTGCAAGGGACGAAATCCCCTGAATAGGTGGTGGTGGCTCAGGAAGCTGAGCAGGGACGCAGGGGACCATACAGCCGACTGGGAAAGACTAGGGAACGATACCTACCGGACAATCACAGGGACCCAAGGGGGAGTGAGTGTGTGTTGGGATAAGTGGTGGGAGTCGGAACAGGGAGTCTATGTCTGCATGTGGGGGTCAGAGAAAGCCTGCCCCACAGACATATCCATCATCTTCTCCAGACAATGGGGTGGGATTCTAGCCTACATGCGTGCGCGCTGCCACACTCCCCGACCCCAGTCAACACCGCTGAACTAGTAGCCCGCCCCGAAAGCCCCTGCCCACGACCACGACCTCACGGACAGTAGAAGAGAGGTGTCCTACCACCACCAAGGGACCAGAAAATGGGTTAGTACTAGTACCGACCAAAAAGGTACTCTACCAGGGGGTACACTATGCAGTAGCTTCAGTAATATTAAACCTTACCGAGGTACACTTACCTAAATGGTGTCCAGCTATACCAGGCCCTGCTAAAGGAAATGTTTAGAAAATTCTATGAATTCGACTTTGCCAACGTGGACAAAGCAGAGCTGTACAAACTACGCGCAGAGCACACCATGGGCGCAGTGAGACAAAGAAGGGGGACCTGGAATGATATTTTCACAACATATAATACAGGATCCTGGGATGGCCGGACTGACATATCAAGAAAGATTGAGTCAACTGAACTTGTATCCTCTGGAGTTCAGAAGAATGAGGGGGGATCTTATAGAGACATTTAAAATCCTGACTGGTTTAGACAAATTAGATGCGGGCAGAATGTTCCCAATGTTAGGGAAAACTAGAACCAGGGGTCACAGTCTAAGGATTAAGGGGAAGCCATTTAAGACTGAGCTGAGGAGGAACTTCTTCACCCAGAGAGTGGTGAATCTATGGAATTCTCTTCCACAGAAGGTTGTTGAGGCCAGTTCGCTAAATATATTCAAAAGGGAGTTAGATATAACACTCACAACTAGGGGGATCAAGGGGTATGGCAAGAAAGCAGGAATGGGGTACTGAGGTAGCATGTTCAGCCATGAACGCATTGAATGGCGGTGCAGGCTCGAAGGACCGAATGGTCTACTCCTGTACCTATTTTCTATGTCTATGTTTCTATGATCCTCAGTAATAAATAGCCTAGATGACATAGAGCTACAAACACAGATAAATGGTTTAAAAACCCAGTTAAGAAAGATCCTAACGGATGGGAATACAGTGGTAGGCTCGGAGCTACAGGAGGACCAAGCTATGACGGTCGATCTGAAAGAGATTATTGCTGAGCTAGAGAGACATGCTAAAACAGTGAATGCCCTCATACGGGAGGACAGGAATGCTTCGGATCAGGCTGCACAGAATGAGGTGTGTGTGCTATACGGGGCATTGTTGCTGGGCGAGGGCCGCAGCAACCTGGAGGATTTAAAACAAGGTTTAATCCCCTCCTGGATTAGCAACAAACACCTCGCAGCCCTCCACCCGTTCAACAATTCACTGAGCCCGTGTCAGCTCCACCTAGCCTCTGAAGCCTACCCAGTCCCAGAAGATTGTGGGCGTTCCAATCACTCTATCATGGGGATAGTAGTGAGGATGCCGGTCATGAGTGAGACAGCCCGACCCGCACCGGTATACAGGGTGGAGAACATTGGGATCATTCAAGGGGGTGCACACGTCCGTTTCGCAGAGGTCCCACCTTATGTCATAAAGTGGGAGCACGCTATGACAGGTACTGACCTCTCCGGGTGCCGGAGCCGGGGTTCACACATAATACTGTGTCCCCAGTATTTGAACGCCTACTCTAGACCACAGTGCGGGTTTAAAGCTGCTGGCGCACAACCTATCAACTGTACCATGGAGGTAATGGCGCAAGGCCATGTTCCACCACAGGTAGCATTCATAGGGGGTGGGACATATTGTGTCACCACAAGTGCGCCCCACTACCAGCATGGACAGCATTTCCGGTAAGTGACAGCAGTTTCTGCTTTAAACCCGAGGCAGAAGTTCAAGTGGCCCAGGAACGGATTGTCCCCATTCCTGAACCCTCGACTGTTCACCTCACTGTAAGGGAAAACATTACCAACCTGCAAAACTACGTCACCTTCTTCGGCTATAAGCTTCTTCCTCTATCCGAACACCTTACCGTCTTACTTAAAGCTGTATAGGTATCACAAAAGCATTTCTACACCCTAGAACAAAAGACACTCGAGATAGGGGCTGAGATTTCGGCCATCACGGTTCCACCCTGCTGGGACATTTTTGAGAATATAGAGGTTCCTTCCTGGATTAGGATGGCCTCCTACATTTTAGTGGTTTGCCAGCTCGGGATAGTCTGTACTTACTGTGTACAAAGTGCAAGGGGAAGGACAGAATGCTCCATTCCTGGCATGAGAAAGCCGGGGAAAAACATTACAATAAAGTTTGCCAAGTATAAAACAAGCCTGAATTGATTCTAAAAATAAAGAAGTTTTGTGATTGTGTGTTATTTTCTTTCTATGTATGTATTTTTTTTTCCAAGTGGTGCAGGGGTGTTGGACCCCCTCCGTGCTTGGATGTGTGTGTACTATTGATTCTTACCTATATGTATGGGAACACTACACCAAAAGGGGAATGTATGTTTTGGGGTTTTTAGTTTAAGTAATACAGGGGAAGGTTAGCTTTCGAGGATCAGGAATTTTGTCCACCCAGAACGATACTGTAGTGACTTAAAGTATCGCAGGAGGGACTGTAACGGTTTCCAAAATGTATAGATTCCCAAAACCTAAGGAAAAAGGACTTTGAACTACCTCAGAGTGATAAAAATGCGTTTGGGCCTAACATAAGGAATTTAAGACCAAAAACCAAGTTTTGGCATTTTTAAAACCATGTCTGGGCCTGTAAAGGGACAAGGAGCTGGGTACGACCTCTGTAAAAGCAGTTTTTGTTATTGCAGTTAATTGCACTGTCTGGGGAACTGGGATGACCCCACTCAAGCCCCAGCAGACATTAACATTTGAACAATAGACCCTGGGAGAAGACAGTCCCATCCAAATTAACAGGCCCCATCAAACCGATTACAGGGCCCATCAGAAAACATGCATAATAAAACCCACTCAGGACCATTCTATAGAAAAGACCGAGTCCGGCCTAGAAACCCAAAACACGAAAATCAATCACTAGTGATCAACCAAGGAGATCGACAGGATGCAAACCATCCCAAAGGACATTTGACACTTACAGAGCAGTTACTGGTAACAGGCCCGCCAAAACCAGACAATGAACTGAGTAGATTTGGCGGGTAGATAAGGCCATGTTCAATGGGTGAGATTGAAGGCCTGTTTAAAAAACAGTTAACGCGCTAGTAAGTCGTTACCGATTTACGAGCCCGCCAAAACCAGACAATGAACTGAGTAGATTTGGTGGATAGATAAGGCCACTTCAATTCAGTATAATTGAAGGCCCATTAAGCAGTTCAAGGTCAGTCGCAACCGGTGGTCATCAGAAGAAGAAGAAACCAGGAAGAAGACAAACCGAGCTGGAAGCGAGTCGGCATCGCTCACCACTCAGACACACCTGAGTCCAGCACGTAAAGATACCACCTCGACGGACCTCCAACAATGGTCCCAACACAGTCACCCGGAGCAACAAGCAGCAAGAAGACATCGACGGCTCCACAAGGTCGACCAACACACTAGACAAGGCCTAAAGCCATCGCGGAAACCAACAACCGCACCTTACCCCCAGCTGACCGGGTAATAGCTGGCCACCGCGACCAACAAAGACCAACTCAAGGAAAGAAAACCTGAAGAACCGCAAAGTTTCCACACTACAAACTACTCCTGACTTACCCCTGGGTAAGATTTCTACCAAAAGACTCTAAACCCTACTCCTAACCAAAGGAAATTGGGTACTCACCTGATAGATCCAAAACGCACCCTACCGCATCAGCGGACTCACGAAGACTGACCAGAGACGCAGGTGAAGTCCTCTACCGCGTACGGGGTACGGCAGACACTAACTGCCATAAACAGAGAATCCCAAAACCACGATTTAGCCCAACTGTCAAAGGATTGGTGAACATTATCCCTGGTCCTTCAAAACCTAACTTAGCTAGTAAAGTGGGGTTGGGAGGGGTGAAGTATTGTTCTACTGTCTTTTCCCTCGCTTGTACCAAAGTGTTCCCCACCTTTAGAGTGATAAGAGTGTTGTCATTTGTGTTTTACCTTTTGAATAAAGATTGAAGTTCTTTTCACCAAACTCAGTTGTCTGCTGCACCTTTTGTATCACAACCCCCAAATAAGTCCAAGATCTAGAACCAAGGGAGTGGGAGCGATTCGAACCGCTCAGAATCCTAAAACCAGCAATCACACCAACTCTTGACCTTCTCTTTTCCAGTGAGAACATTCCCAATTTACACAATCGCTCCTCAATATTCCAATCCCTCCATCACCCTCAATCATTCTGGTTGATCTCTTCTGTATCCTTTCAATAACTGCACTATCCTTTCTATATTGCAGCGACCAGAACTGTACACAGGATTCTAAGTGCGGTCACACCAACGACTTATAGAGTGGTGGGATTATCTCCCTATTTCGGCTCAATATTGACTTTTAATGCATCCCAACATCTGATTGGCTTCACTCACTGCCACCGAGCATTGTTGCGATGGTTTCAGTTTATTGTCAATCAGGAGCCCCCAGATCTCTTTCATTATTTTCTTTCCATTTAAGGAATATCAGCCCGTAGTAAAAACGTCTGGCAATCAAATAAACTCTGAGTCAGCCAGTTGTTCCGCACTTTACTTGTTAAGTACATCACTAAGGCTCGCTTCCTTTTTAAATCACCTTATACGTGTCTAATAATCTCTCCTTTAATTTACATTTTCAGTCGACCACAAGACTGGTGTCATTGATTGACTGGCTTTAGTGGAGTCCAATTGATTTGTTACAAGTCATCTGGCGGCTTTTGTTCACCATTATTTCAGATCCAGATGGTGATAGAATGGAACGCACACAATCCATAAGTAATTTCAGGAGTATTGCGAGGTTGTCATACCAAGCATTCACGATCTGTATTTTTGTATTAAAACCAACCTCTGTTATTTCACTACTCCCGTGCACCTCTATATTTCCCCTTTTCCCTATTTGAAGATTAGCCAAAATTGAAGGTGAAGAGTGAAGATAGGATCATAGAATCATAGAATAGTTTCAGCACTGAATTAGGCCATTCGGCCCGTCGAGCCCATGCCAGCTCTCCGCAAGAGCACTTCAGCTTGGGCTGGTCGAACGCTCTTTTGAGAGTGATCCCAATGCTCACCATCGAAGGCCCTAGAGAGAGAGAGAGAGAGAGAGAGAGAGAGCGAGAGAGGCCAGAAGCCAGAGAACTGTTCACGCATGCCAGCCGTCTGTCTGATCGGGTCCGGTACAAGCTGCTTGTTACGGTCGTATGTTTTTGCTGTATTACTAGTGTGTTATATTCCGTCCTAAACTCTGATTAAACACAATGGCCCAGAAATTGATCTCGCTCTGTTCCCGCGGGGGTAAGGTTTTCCCGCGATCTCTCACTCCGCGTTGGCTTTTTCAGATCCAGCTCGCACGAACTTGATGTTCCAGACATCAGCCGGGCAGTGCTTGCGTATCCCACCGGCGTAGTGAATTCGTGCGAGCTGTGGGATCACGTGACTCAGTTAGAGCCAATGGCAGCACACCATCTTCCATTCATAAGTTTCACATACGTGCTGTGAAATCTATGAATCTTACACCCCCCCAAAATAACAGCTAAACCTCAATTAAATTTAAAAAAAAAACCATCACATTAATAAAATAAGTATAGTTAAATAAATTAACCATTTTAAATAAAAAATTAAATTTTTGAAAAAATTTAAAATCTTTTAAAAAGTTATAAAAATAAACTTACCTGTCTTTAAAGTCTCTAAAAAAGATATACCTGTTCAAAAAAATTCAAAAAAATACTTAATTCACTACTTACCTTGTTAAAAGTGGGTCTTACTCCTCCTTTTTCCATTTCTAAAATCTTCCGTCCTTACCTGCGCGTCCAAAGCACGAAGTGCACAGCGTGCGCGCAGCCTGTAGCGCGCACGTGATGCACCGAGGAACCGCCCCCTTTTCAAAAGACCAAATGCCGGTTTTCAGCGCATGCGCAGGGCATGCAGAAAACCGGCAATTGGAGAGAGAATACGCGAGAGTACGCAGTGCGTACTCTCGCGCAGCGGGATGAATTTTTGGCCCAATATACCCACCATATTGGTTTGCACTCGATCCTGTTTACCAGAGATACGTGAATCTCTACACTATTTACAAAGCCCAGGATCCTGTATGCCTTTTAACCGCTTTCTTAACCTGCTCTGCCACCTTCAATGATTTGTGCACATATACCCCCAGGTCTCTCTGTTCATGCACCCCCTTTAGGATTATACCCTTTAGTTTATATTGCCTCTCCTCGTTCTTCCTACCGAAATGTATCACTTTGCACTTTTCTGCGTTAAATTTCATCTGCCACGTGTCTGCCCATTCCACCAGCCTGTCTATGTCCTCTTGAAGTCTATCACTATCCTCCTCACTGTTCACTATACTTCCAAGTTTTGTGTCATCTGCCAATTTTGAAATTGTGCCCTGTACACCCAAGTCATTAATATATATCAAGAAAAGCAGTGGTCCCTGTACCGACCCCTGGGGAACACCACTGTATACCTCCCTCCAGTCCGATAAACAACCATTCATCTCGACTCTCTGTTTCCTGTCGCTTAGCCAATTTTGTATCCATGCTGCCGCTGTCCCTTTTATTCCATGGGCTTCAACTTTGCTGGCAAGCCTATTATGTGGCAATTTATCAAACACCTTTTGGAAGTCCATGTACACCACATCAGCCGCATTGCCCTCATCAACCCTCTCTGTTACCTCTTCAAAAAACTCAATAAAGTTAGTTAAACACGATTTGCCTTTAACAAATTAATTAATCCACACTTGTCCAAGTGACTGTTAATTTTGTCCCCGATTATCGTTTCTAAAAGCTTCCCCATTACCGAGGTTAAGCTGAGCGGCCTGTAGTTGCTGGGTTTATCTTTACACCCTTTTTTGAACAAGAGTGTAATATTTGCAATTCTCCAGTCCTCTGGCACTACCCCCCGTATCTAAGAGGATTGGAAGATTATGGCCAGTACATTGTAATTTCCATTTTTACTTCCCTCAGTATCCTGGGATGCATCCCATCTGGTCCTGGTGACTTACCGACTTTAAGTACAGCCAGCCTTTCTAGTACCTCCTCTTTATCAATTTATATCCTGTCCAGTTTCTCAACTCCCTCCTCCATCACTATGACTTTGACAGCATCTTCTTCCTTGGTAAAGACAGATGCAGAGTACTCATTCAGCACCTCAGCCATGCCCTCTGCCTCCATGCATTGGTCTCCTTCTTCATCCCTAACCAGCCCCACCCTTCTTCTTACTACCCATTTATTATTTATGTGTCTATAGAAGACTTTTGCATTTCCTTTTATGTTAGCTGCCAATCTATTCTCATAATCTCTCAGATCTGTGGTATAAGCAACATGGCTGTGAAGATTATTCACTGCTATATATATTTTAGTGTACAGTGGTGTCGGTGTTGACACCACGGATCTTTTTGATACATATTAATAACCTGGACTTGGGTATACAAAGTTTGCAGATGACACGAAACTCGGAAATGTAGTGAACAATGAGGAAGATAGCAACAGACCTCAGGAGGACATAAACAGACTGGTGAAATGGGCAGACGCGATGCAGATGAAATTTAACGCAGAGAAGTGTGAAGTGATGCATTTTGATATGAAGAATGAGGAGAGGCAATATAAACTAAATGGTACAATTTGAAAGGGGGTGTAAGAACAGGGGCTCTGACACAAATTTTCAGAACTTCTCTGGCCACAGGGGAGGTGCCAGAGGACTGGAGGACAGCTAACGTAGTACCATTATTTTAAGAAGTGTAGTAGGGATAAACCAGGGAATTACAGGCCAGTGAGCCTAACATCAGTGGTGGGGAAATTATTGGAAAAAATTCTGAGGGACAGAATTAGTCTCCACTTGGAGAGGCAAGGATTAATCAAGAAATAGTCAGCATGGCTTTGTCAGGGGGAGATCATGTCTAACCAATTTGATTGAATTTTTCGAGGGGGTGACTAGGTGTGTGGATAAGGGTAGTGCAGTTGATGTCGTCTACATGGACTTCAGTAAGGCTTTTGACAAAGTCCCGCAAGGGAGACTGGTCAAGAAGGTAAGAGCCCATAGGATCCAGGACAATTTGGCACATTGGATCCAAAATTGGCTTAGTGGCAGGAGGCAGAGGGTGATGGTCGAAGGTTGTTTTTGTGACTGGAAGCCTGTGTCCAGTGGTGTACCGCAGGGATCGGTGCTGGGTCCTTTGCTGTTTGTAGTATACATTAATGATTTAGATATGAATGTAGGAGGTATGATCAGTAAGTTCGCAGATGACACAAAAATTGGTGGGGTGGTAAATAGCGAGGAGGGAAGCCTCAGGCTACAGGACGATATAGACGGGTTGGTTAGATGGGCAGAACAGTGGCAAATGGAATTTAACCCTGAAAAGTGTGAGGTGATGCATTTTGGGAGGACTAACAAGGCAAGGGAATACACAATGAATGGTAGGACCTGAGGAAGGACAGAGGATCAGAGGGACCTTGGTGTGCATGTACATAGATCCCTGAAGGCAGCAGGTCAGGTAGATAAGGTGGTTAAGAAGGCATATGGGATACTTGCCTTCATTAGGCGAGGCATAGAATATAAGAGCAGGGAGGTTATGATGGAGCTGTACAAAACGCTAGTTAGGCCACAGCTGGAATACTGTGTGCAGTTCTGGTCGCCACACTAAAGGAAGGATGTGATTGCTTTAGAGAGGGTGCAGAGGAGATTCACCAGGATGTTACCTGGGCTGGAGCGTTTCAGCTATGAAGAGAGACTGGACAGGCTGGGGTTGTTTTCCTTAGAGCAGAGAAGGCTGAGGGGGGACCTGATTGAGGTGTACAAAATTATGAGGGGCATAGATAGGGTAGATAGAAAGGAACTTTTCCCCTTAGTAGAGGTTTCAATAACCAGGGGGCATAGTTTCAAGGTAAGGGGCAGGAGATTTAGAGGGGATTTGAGGAAAAACTTTTTCACCCAGAGGGCGGTTGGAATCTGGAACTCACTGCCTGAAAGGGTGGTAGAGGCAGGAACCCTCACAACATTCAAGAAGCATTTAGATGAGCACTTGAAACGCCATAGCTGGAAAATGGGATTAGAATAGACAGGGCTTGATGGTCGGCACGGACATGATGGGCCGAAGGGCCTCTTTCTGTGCTGTTTATAACTCTATGACTCTCTGACTATATTCGAGAGATCTGGAGGTGTATGTACACAAATCTTTGAAGGTGGCAGGACAAGTTGAGAAGGCTGTTGTAAAAGGGATCCTTGACTTTATTAATAGAAGAATAGAGTACAAAAGCAAGGAACTTATGCTAAACTTTTATAAAGCACTGGTTAAGCCTCAGCTGGAGTATTGTGTCAAATTCTGGGCACCACACTTTAGGAAGACTGTCAATACCTTAGAGAGGGTGCAGAAGAGATTTACTAAAATGGTACCAGAGATGAAGGACTTCAGTTATGTGGAGAGACTGGAGAAGCTGAGGTTGTTCAACTGAGAGCAGAGAAGGTTACAAGGAGATTTGATAGAAGTGTTCAAAATCATGAAGGGTTTTGAAAGAGTACATAAGGAGAAATTGTCTCCAGTGGCAGAAGGGTCGGTAACCAGAGGACACAGATTTAATAGTAATTTTCAAAAGGGAATTAGATAAATACTTGAAGGGAAAAAGTATTGCAGGGCTCTGGGGAAAGAGCAGGGAGAAGCGGGACTAATTGGATAGCTCTATAAAGAGTAGGCACAGGCGCGATGGGCCGAATGGCCTCCTTCTGTGCTGTATCATTCTATGATTCTACAAAATCACTGAACAATATTTGGCCACTAAAATGGCTTTAGATTATCTCCCAATCTACATGCACACGTATGTTTAAAGAGGTTTTCAGATGAGTCCATCACATTTTGTCACAAATGTAGATTTCTATGTAACACTTAAAAAACAACTGTAAATAAAAAGTGAAATACCATCAACAGTTGCACGTCTGTAGTTAGCCTCCTCTATGTCTTGCTTTATCTAGGAATTTCCTGTCAGCAAATGTTCACTGATTCTCCTCCTTGTTTTAAAATCACTCCATGGCCTCGCCCCCTCCAGGGCTGTGATTTTGCCGGCGCTCAGAGAGCGGGTTCGGAGGCGGGTCAGATGTCAAAATCAAAATGATTGACAGCGGGTTGGGAACCCGCTCCCAACCCGCCTCCATGTAAGTTTCCAGAGTGTCAAGTCTGCGATTTCGAAACAGACCTGACACCAAGTGGCGGGGGAGGCATTTAAGATACTTAACTGCTTGTTCAATGCTTGTTAACTACTATTTTGCCAGCCTATTTCTATTTTCCCACTTTTTTAACGAGGTTCACATTGTTCGGAGATCACATCAGGTAAGTAGGTCGGGTTCTCTATGTCTCCCCATTGCTGTGAATAGGTGACAACTGCAAAAGTGGTATGAAAGCTACCATTTCACAGTTGGTCACTTTCCAATGTCAGAAGCTTAAGCCTTCAGGATTTGGAAGAAAATTTTGAGCTTTATGCAGTTTGGAAGTGTTTGCAGTAAACACTCTATCCACTGTCACCTCCTTGGAGCAAGCTCTCTCACCATTGACAGATCGCTTCTGTCATCTCAACTTCCGCTGCCATCTATTCCAACAACATCGGTGCCCTTGAAACAATCTCACCTTGGTCCTCTGAATCCCTCCACGATCAGCCCCAACACCAACATCACCAGGCACGCCAACATCACCAGGCACATCAGCATCACCAGGCACATCAGCAGCACCAACAACAACACCAAACTTCTCCGCAATCACCTGATGCTGCACAGGACAAAGGGCATCGGCACCCGACAAAATTGCTGCTCGGGAGGCTAGCGATGGCACCATGGCCAGATTTACTTCAGTTGACCCTGTACACCCTGGATGCCACATGATGCGCCAGGTTGGCACCACCCCACACCAACACCATAAAGCATCCCTGCAATGTTCAAGCCATTCCTTTCACGCTCATCACAATTGGAGGGACGGGGCGGGGAAGTTATGTCTCAACATTTACTGGAAATCACTAAGACACTTCCAAAGGTGAGCACAGATCTGTCCAATAAGGTAAAGTGTTTAAAATATAGATTTCAATGTTTGACAGCACATTAACAGAAACTTCACATGAACATTGGCTAAACAACCCAGGTGCCTACCCTTGTGTGTTGTTAGTTGGTACGCTTGCAAGTAGGTTGAGGGTGAGTGTGAGGGGTGGCTAGTGAGATGGGGAAGTGATAATGTAGATAGAGAGGGATGGGTTGAGGTGCAAGGTAAGTTGGTGTGAGTAAGGATGTGCAGGAGTAGGGTAGGGAAGGTAGAGTGATGGGGATGTGATGAGTGGCACAGCAGGATGAGGTTTAGTGTGGCTTTGCAGTAACGTTTCCTGATCTACTGGGATCATTGAAAGGTTTGTGCCACTGCAGCCTGGTCCTCCTGACAACATCCCTGCTTCTGCCCTCCTGTGCAATGTGCAACCAGGCTGCGTTGGTCTCCTGGGAAGGTCTCTTCTACCCATGGGAAGGGAAGAGAACCTCCTTGCATGCTGTGACTCCCTCCATAAGCATGTGGAGTGAGTCAAGGGGGAGCCTGGGTGCAGCCGTGCCCCTTTGTGCAGTGCTTGTCAGTGTTTGCTGCACCTCAATGCTGCAGAACACTGACAGCACAACTGTCAAAATAAATTTCGACATGGCCCCTTTAAGGAAACCGATTGATGATGTCATCAAATGACATCATCAGACCCGCTTCCTATTAATTGGCCGGGAACCTCGCAGGGCGGGCTTAACAAGTCCAATAAACGTAAAATCACTTGGAGAGTGCGGGCTGCAGCAGGTAGCGTGCTGGGACCGCGACACCGACCCCGGCCGCCCGGGACCCGTCTCGGTCGGAGAAATCGCGGCCCCTCTCTCTGGAATCTCCTCCGGCCCTACAACCCTCCGAGATCTCTGCACTCCTCCAATTCTGGCCTCTTGCGCATCCCCAATTTTCGTCACTCCACCATTGGCGGCCAGCTGCCTAATCCATAAGCTCTGGAATTCCCTCCCTAAACCTCTCCGCCTCTCTCTCCTCCTTTAAGACGCTCCTTAAAACCTATCTCTTTGACCAAGCTAATATCTCCTTGTGTGGCTCGGTGTCAAATTTTCTTTGATAATCACTCCTGTGAAACGCCTCGGGATGTTAAAAGCGCTATACAAACGCACGTTGTTGTTGTAGATTAACAAATCTGTTGTCATGTTTCCTGTGCTTTCAGCGTGAAATGTGGTCTCATTATCTGCCCAGCATGCTGGCTTTTCCAAAGATCCATTTTCCTTTTTGCTTTAATGGTAAATTGACTTCTTCCAACTGCCCACGTATGCCTGCTGTCCTTGAGCGGTTCTATACACCCACTTCAACACGAAGCAGTAGCAACAGGACGAGGCTGGCTTTAACAGTGATTACCCCTGTGATGATCACCGATACCTTCTGCACCAGAATAAAAAACACAACACGATAACAATTCTGCTGGTTAAACTAAAAAAAAATGCAGTAAATTCAGAAACAATCACGATTTCTTGCATTGTATTAGTTTAGTGTTCTCGGAATGTGGGTGACACCATATTGATTGCCCATCCCAAGTTGCCCCGGGTAGGTGGTGGTGGGCCTTCTACTTCCCGCCGCTGTAGTCCTTGTATGTTCCAGCTTTGGCTCAGTGGGTAGCACATCATTCCTCTGAGTCAGAAGGTTTGTGGGTTCATAATCGCACTCCAGGAGATTGGATGAAAAATTCAGGCTGACACTCCCAGTGCAGTGCTGAGGGAGTGCTGCACTGTCGGAGGTGCCGTCTTTCACATGAGACGTTAAACTGAGGTCTCGTCTGTCCTCTCAGTTGGACATAAAAATCCCACGGCACTATTTTGAAGAAGAGCAGGGGAGTTATCCCTAGCGTCTTGGCCAATATTTATCCCTCAACCAACATCACTAAAAATAGATTATATGGTCATTATCCCACTGATATTTATGGGACCTTGCTGTGCGCAAATGGCTGCTGCGTTTCCAACATTACAACAGTGACTACACTTTAACAAGCACTTAATTAGCTGTAAAGCACTTTTGGAACATCCTGAGGTCATGAAAGGCGCTATAGAAATGCAAGTCGTTTCCTTCTTTCTTTCCTTGTGGTGAAGGTACTCCCACAGTGCTGTTTGGTAGGGAATTCCTGGAGATTGACCCAGCGACGATGAGGGAGTCAGGGTATGTGTCCAAGTCAGGATGGTGTGTGGCTTGGAGGGAAACTTGAAGGTGATGATGTTCCCAGTATTACATAGCAATTGTAAATTAACAACCTATTTTCAAAAATCATAGATCAAAGTCTCACATAAATTAGTCCAATTTCAAAGCTGGCTTGATGACCCCAATATTTCCATTCTTGTGAAAGAAAAACAATAGCCGGAATTTTCCCCCTAAAAAAACGGGTGGGTTTGGAGCGTGGGGGCAGTTAAAGTGTAAAAAATGGGATTCCCGACCTGATCCCGCCTCCAACCCGCCCACTTCCGGTTTTGGCGGGGAAGGGACAGGCGGGTGACCAACCCGCTCCCAGGGGGCGGCTCCTTAATTTAAATATTGAAATGAGGCTGGAAGCCTCTTTTCTCCCCGTCCATTTTGAATTTAGCTGCCTGTGGACGGCTTTCACACAATTCGTGAGACCCGGCAGTTAAACCGAGGCGGGGACTGCAGCACCCAGGAGGTAAGTGTCTTTATACCAACCTCCTGGATCCAGCCCCAGTGATCAGAGAGCCCCCCCACGAGACCTCCGATCCCCACCATGAGGCCTCCCCCCAACCCCACCCCACCGATGATGCTGAGGCCGACCCCGATCCCCTCTCCCCCCGCCCATGCTCTGGCCGACACCCCCTCCCCCCAGTCGACCCCCCAAATTCCCCGACCCCCACCCCGATCCCCGACCTAGCCCACGCCGATCCCCAACCCCCTCCCGATCCCCGATCCCCGGCCGACCTACCCCACCCGCCGATCACAGACACCCCCCCATTCCCCGACAGTGCCGACCCCGCGATCCCTCCCTCCGGACCGACTTCTCGCATCTGAGGCCGATCCGCCCGCAGCCAGCCTGCCTCTCAATCTGGCTGGCTGCGGGCAGGAATCCGAGGCCTCACATTCAAATCAGGCCCTGCCGTTAAAGTCGGCTTGGCCTGCGGGAAACCCGGCCTCCCGGGTTTCCCGCCCACCTCGGAGTCCCTCTCCCCCAACCCGCCTCCCTTGAGAAAATTCCGGCCAACATGTTCAAATCCAATACAAATGTTTGTTACAAATGCACCATTGATCTATCAGGTCCCCTTGTGTGGGACAGGCTGGATGGACCAGAGGGTCTTTGCTTGTCCATCATTGTTCGTATATTCGTATGAAGTTACTATATTCTGAATGACACATACATGCAAACGGTAGCAGTCTATTTAAATGGAAACTGCTCCCTTGCTACAAAGGAAAATGACAGCGTTACAAGTGAATGCAACAACAACAACATCTTGTATCTATATAGCGCCTTTAACGTAGTAAAATGTCCCAAGGCGCTTCACAGGAGCGATTATCAAACAAAATTTGACACCGAGCCACATAAAGAGATATTAGGGCAGGTGAGAGGTAGGTTTTAAGGAGCGTCTTAAAGGAGGAAAGAGAGGTAGAGAGGCAGAGAGGTTTAGTGGGGGAGTTCCAGAGCTTAGGGCCCAGTCAACTGAAGGCACGGCCGCCAATGGTTGAGCGATTATAATCAGGGATGCTCAAGAGGCCAGAAGTAGAGGAGCGCAGATATCTCGGAGGGTTGTGGGGCTGAAGGAGATTACAGAGATAGGGAGGGGCGAGGCCATGGAGGGATTTGAAAACAAGGATGAGAATTTTAAAATCGAGGCGTTGCTTAACCGGGAGCCAATGTAGGACAGCGAGCACAGGGGGTGAGGGGTGAACGGGACTTGGTGCGAGTTAGGATACGGGCAGCAGAGTTAACGCAGTCAGCTCAGGTAACATACAGCTGGTTGTCAAAAGGCAGGTGTGAACCTTCTGATGGCTGATGTGATAATGAACAAAGTGAACCTGTCTGCTACAGCCTGTAAAGACCCAAACCCTACTGGGAAGATAGGGCATGTGGAATTCAATTATTGTCAACATAATATTCAAATTCTGGATCAAAAGGTGTCAGAGTAAATGAGGATTTGTTTTGTTGCTGACTAAGCAGTCACAGAAAGAAACACTTTATCACGTCGTCTGCACGCCCGTGAGGGCTTCACAAACCATGAGTTACCTTTGAAGTGCAATCACTATCAATATATAAAGATAGGAGCTAAGAGGAAGGCTCGTTTAGAGTCAGGGCACATTAAGGAGATTAGCCGAGCAAAATGGATTGGTGAACTAGATATACAAACAGAAAATGCTGGAAACACTCAGCAGGTCAGGCAGCATCTGTGGAGAGAGAAACAGAGTTAACGTTTCAGGTTGATGACCTGTCACCAGAACTGGTAAACTAGATATTCGCCTAAAGATACAAAGCCAATAAGAAAGAAAGAACTTGAATTAATATAGCCCATTACATGATCTCAGGATGTTCGAAAGCGCTTTACACCAAATGCAGTACTTTTTGAAGTATAGCCACTGTTGTACTGTAGGAAACGCGCACAGCAAGGTTTTGAGTTAAATCCTTTATTCCATTGGTCATTGAGACTGTAAGCAGTAGATTCTTTCCTCAGCGAGTGGCTAGAATTTCGAATTGTCTGCGGCAAATCATTGTTGAGAAGGAGCCCATGAATTCTTTCAAGAAGGTATTACTTAAAGAAAGAGGAATATTGAAGTGAATAGGGAGTGAGCAGGGGAGTGGGATTAGATTTAGTGGCTTGTGGACAGAAACACTGACAGAGGCCTGATGTCCGAACAGCCTGTTTCTCATGTGTAACATTCTATGATTTTAATCTACTCCGGCGTGATAACAACAACTTTCATTTGTATAGCGCCTTTAATGTAGCAAAATGTCCCAAGGCGCTGTACAGGAGCGTTATCAGACAAAATTTGACACCGAGCCACATAAAGAGATATAGGAACATAAGAACATAAGAAATAGGAGCAGGAGTAGGCAATTCAGCCCCTCGAGCCTGCACCGCCATTCAATAAGACCATGGCTGATCTTCCACCTCAACTCCACTTTCCCGCACTATCCACATATCCCTTGATTCCCTTAGTGTCCAAAAATCTATCGATAATAGGACAGGTGATAAAAAGCTTGGTCAAAGAGGTAGGTTTCAAGGACGTCTTAAAGAAGGAGAGCGAGGTAGAGAGGCAGACAGGTTTAAGGAGGGAATTCCAGAGTTTAGGGCCTCGGCAGCTGAAGGCACGGCCACCAATGGTGGAGCGATTAAAATCAGGGATGCTCAAGTGGCCAGAATTAGAGGAACTCAGAGATCTCGGAGGGTTGTGGGGCTGGAGGAGATGACAGAGATAGGGAGGGGCTAGGCCATGGAGGGATTGGAATACAAGGATGAGAATTTTAAAATTGAGGCGTTGCCAAACCGGGAGCCAATGTAGGTCAACGAGCACAGTGGTGGTGCTAGTAATGCTATCAAAACTAGACTCTCCATTCTTCAATACTTGCTATTGGTGCAGTGCATGAAGTTAGATGATGTTCCACATGTTCTGTCCTCTGGTCTACTTAGGCAATGGGTTAAAATTGATCTAATTTATCTACGTGGGATTAGTCAATTATTGTACCGATGACAATACTCAGGCAAAGTGAAAGCCAGGAAGCATTACAATCTAATGCCACTTAATTAGTTATTCTTCAGACAAAACAAGCCGCAAGAAACATAATCAGGGGTAAAGGCAGTCAGGATTGATTTGACTCTTGTTGAGGGGCGCTATTACCATTTCTATATTAGTCCCACTCCCCTGCTCTTTCCCCATAGCTCTGCAAATGTTTCCTTTTCAAGTATTTATCAATTCCCTTTTGAACGTTACTATTAAATCTGCTTCCACCGCCCTTTCAGGCAGCGCATTCCTGATCATAACAACTCGCTGTGTAAAAAAAATTCTCCTCATCTCCCCTCTGATTCTATTGCTGATTACCTTAAATCTGTGTCCTCTGGTTACCGACCCATGCAGCAGTGGAAACGGTTTCTCCTTAAAAACAAGAACAAACTAGCCAATAATGCCACACCATGGATGAATGATGATTAAGGGCAAAAATTTAAACTAAGGAAACAGGCACACACTGAGTAAGTAGACAACAAAGGGGAGGATGACAAAAGGGTATATGAAGAGGTTAAGCAAGAAGTAAAAAAAAAACATTTAGGAAGGCAAAGAGGAACTATGAAATTAAATTATCAAGGAACATAAAAAAAATTGTGAAGTATTCTACAGACATGTAAATAACAAAAAAAAAATCAGGATAGAGATAGGACCACTAAGGGATGCACAAGATATACTCACAGGTAATGGCAGTGAAATGGCAGAAATATTGAACAATTACTTTGCCTCAGTATTTACCAGGGAGACTAACAACGTGGGCATGACTTTAGAAGAAGAGATCTAAAAAAGATATCAAGATATTCATGATAGAAAGTGGGGAGATAATTTATAAACTATTCAAACTTAGAGAGGATAAAACCCCTGGTCCGGATGGATTGCATCCGCGCATATTAGAATAATCTAGGGAAGAGATAGCAGAGGCACTATTAGATATATATAAAAAATCATTAGAAAAAGGAATAGTGCCAGAGGACTAACTGGGGGACAGCTAATGTGATTCCTACATTTAAAAATGGATATTGAACAAGTCCAGGGAACTATAGACCAGTTAGCTTAACATTGGTTGTAGGAAAGATAATGGAATCCTTACTCAAAGATGTAATAGAGAAACATCTAGAAACTGAAAATATAATAAAGAGTAGTCAGCATGGATTTCTGAAGGGACGGTCATGCTTGACCAACCTTATTGAATTCTTTGAAGAAGTAACAGAAAGAGTAGACAAGGATAATGTAGTAGATGTAATATATTTGGATTTTCAAAAGGCCTTCGATAAGGTACCGCATCGTAGACTCATGACTAAGGTCAAAGCATGTGGAGTCAGGGGACAAGTAGTAGAATGGTTAGCAATCTGGGTACAAAACAGAAAACAGAGAGTAGGGGTTAAGGGCAGCTACTCAGGCTGGCAAAAAGTGGGAAGTGGTGTTCCACAGGGATTGGTGCTGGGACCATTGTTGTTCACAATTTATATAATCTATTTGGACTCAGGAATCGGAAGCACAATTTCAACATTTGAAGATGACACCAAATTGGGGGTATAGTTAATACTGAGGAAGACTGCGACAATATACAAGAGGACATTAATAGGCTATGTAATGGCAAATTAATTACAATATGGATAAGTGTGAGGTGTTACATTTCAAGAAGGAATAAGGAGGCCACATACTCCTTGGAAAATAAATGTCTAAATGGGGTACAGGAGCAGAGAGATCTGGGGGTATGGATACACAGATCACTAAAGGTAGCGACAACGGTTAATAAGGCCATTAAAAATAAGCAAACAAAGCACTGGTGTTTACTGTTAGAGGGATGGAATTGAAAAACAGAGAAGTGATGTTAAACTTGTATAGAACCTTGGTTAGACCACACGTGTGAACAGATCTGGTCTCCAGATTATACAAAGGATATAGAGGCACTGGAGAAGGTGCAAAAACATTTACAAGCCAGAACTGAGAGGTTATACCTATCAGGAAAGGCTGAACAGGCTGGGGCTCTTGTCTCTAGAAAAGAGAAGACTGAGAGGTGACCTAATAGAGGTCTTGAAAATTATGAAGGGTTTGATAGGGTAGACATGGAGAAGATGTTTACATTTGTGATGGAGACCAAAACTAGGGGCCATAAATATAAGATAGTCACCAACAAATCCAATAGTGAATTCAGGAGAAACTTCTTTACCCAGAGAGTGGTGAGAATGTGGAACTCGCTACCACAGGGAGTGGTTGAGGTGAATAGCATAGATACATTTAAGGGGAAGCTAGGTAAGCACATGAGGGAGAAAGGAATAGAAGGATATGTTGATGAGGTGAGATGAAGTGGGGTGGGAGGAGGCTCGTGTGGAGCATAAACACATATAACCAGTTGGGCCGAATGGCCTGTTTCTGTGCTGGGAATTCTATGTAATTCTGTGTAATTATTTACTCTATCAAAACTCTTCGTAACTTGGAAGATCTCTGTTAAATCTCACCTTAACCTTCTCTGCTCTAAGGAGAACAATTCCAGCTTCCCTATTCGCCCCACATAACTGAAGTCCCTCATCCCTGGTATCATTCTTGTTAATCTCCTCTGCACCCTCTCCAAGTTTAAGCTCAAGTCCCAGGGCATCATTTTAAGCTGAGTGTGTTGCTAAAGAATGCTTCTTAGCAATCAACAGAAATATGTTTGGTCTTCTCCATGCTGAAAGTAACCAGAGATAGAGTGAGATAACATCTTGTTCTTTAAGGTCACATTGCCAAACTGATTATCAAGATATCAACGAAAATAGCATGTAATTGTACCAGTTCCCGCGTTGCAGAGAAAGCAGCAATTACAACACACTAAATCTCCCTCACCTCTATTATATCGTCCAAAAACAATAGTCAGCCACATTTAGAAAAAAAGGGATGTCTGCAAAATAACGCAAGTATGACAAATTAATGTGCAACTGCAGAATGTCAAAGAACATAATCAATAGCTTGCATTGTTCACTACTGAAGATCTCTACATCTGCAATCTAATCTTCCAGGAATTTGCCTCTTCATTTCTCAACAGGAAATATTTGCTCACTGATATCCAATTTGCACTGGGAGATGGAGGTTGCCTTCCTCTCACAACATGACTGACATTTGTCACTAGGGACTACCTGAACGCTGTGTTTGGCAGCAGCATCGGGAAAATCAGACCTAGACGACGTTCAGGCTTGGGCTGAAAAGTGGAAGGCAACATTCACGCCACACAAGTGCCAGGCAATGACTATCTCCAACAAGCAAGAGTCTAACCACCGCTACCTTGACTTTCAGCAGCATTACCATCGCCAAATCCCCCACCATCGACATCCTGGGGGGTCACCATTGACCAGAAACTTAACTGGACCAGCCACATAAATAATGTGGCAACAAGAGCAGGTCAGAGGCTGGGTATTCTGCGGCGAGTGTCTCACCTCCTGGCTCCCCAAAGTCTTTCCACCATCTACAAGGCACAAGTCAGGAGTGTGATGGAATACTCTCCACTTGCCTGGATGAGTGCAGCTCCAACAACACTCAAGAAGCTCGACACTAGTGCTGGGGAATGAGGTGGGCCAGGTCAACCAAGTGTCTGTGGGAGAACACTTGGGTACGAGTGATCATCGTATCATAAGATTTAGATTAGCAATGGAGAGGAGCAAGGAACAACCTAGAGTGGAACTTCTAAACTAGAATAAGGCTAACTTCATTGGGATGCGAAAGGATCTAGCCAGGGTAAAATGGAACCAAAGACTGACAGGAAAAACTGTAACGGAACAATGGGTGATCTTTAAGGAGAAGATGTTCCAAGTACAGGCTAGGTACATTCCAACAAGAGGGAAGGGGAAGGGAACCAAAGCAAGGGCTCCTTGGATGATGAGGAAGATAGAGAAGATGATGAAACAAAAAAAGAGGGTGTATGATGCATGTCAGGTGAATTCTTGAAGGGAGAACCAGACCAAATACAATAAGTTGGGAGGGCATGTGAAGATGAAAATAAGATTGGCAAAGAGAGAGTATGAGAGTAGAATGGCAGTTAACATAAAAGGGAACCCCAAAATCTTCTACCGGTATGTAAACTGTAAGCAGGTAGTAAGAGGCGGGGTGGAGCCTATTAGAGACAAAGAAGGTGATATATGCTTAGAGGAGCAGGGCAAGGCTAGCATAATCAATGAGTACTTTGTATTAGTGTTTACAAAGGAGGTGGATGCTGACAAAATATCGGTAGAAGTAGAAAAGGAAGAAGGAATGGAAGGGGTGAAAATTGATAGACAGGATGTACTAGAAAGGCTGGGTATGCTTAGAGTGGACAAGTCGCCTGGTCCAGATGGCTTGCATCCCAGGTTGCTAAGGGAATTGGGGGAGGAGATAGTGGAAGGGCTTGCCATAATTTTCCAATCTTCCCTAGATGCGGGGGAGGTGCCTTAGGATTGGAAAGTGGCAAATTTGACACAATTGTTCAAGAAAGGGTGTAAGGACAATCCTAGTAACTACAGGTTTAACATTAGTGGTGGGTAAAGTTTTAGAAACAATAATCAAGGAAAAAATTAACAGGCACTTGGAGAGGTTTAAGCTAATTAAGGAGAGCCAACATGGATTTTTAAAAGGCAGATCGTGTTTGACTAATCTAATTAAATTTTTTGATGAAGTAACAGAGAGGATTGATGAAGAGAATGCAATGGATGTTGTCTACATGGATTTTCAGAAGGCGTTTGACAAAGTACCACATAGAAGGCTGGTTAACAAAATTGAGGCTCATGGAATAGATGGGTCAGTGGCAGCTTGGATAAGGAATTGGCTTAAGGACAGAAAACAGCGAGTTGTGGTAAATGGCTGTTTTTCAGACTGGAGATGGTAGACAGTGGTGTTCCTCAAGGGTCAGTGCTGGGGCCACTGCTTTTTTTGATATATATAAATGACCTGGATATTGGAGGCTGGAGTTGGGAGGAGCAGAGAGTGGTGGTTCAGTGAATATTTAAACTCACTTTCGCGGGCTTCTTTTCAGAGGCTTATCAATCTCACAGACCGGCGGCGGCGTTCCAGAGCCACATCACGATTCAAAAAGTGACGCGGGCAAGAGGAAGCATCTGATTGTGTGAGTATGGCCAGGTGACTATTTATACTACTCTATAGTTTGACAGTTAAAGTTAATAGTTTATAAAGTTTAGAAGGTCTTAATTTTGTGGTTATAGTTTCTAAGGTCTCTGTTGTGTAGCGGGGAGTGCTAGTAAACAAGGGACCTTGAGTATAACATATAATTGTAGTGTAATTGGTGATATTGATTTGATTTAATTTAATTTAAATGAATTAAAGGGTAAGTCATGGCAGCACAGCTCGGCCCCGTGGTATGCTCCTCCTGCGCTATGTGGGAAATCAGGGACACTTCCTGTGTCCCTGATGACCATGTGTGCAGGAAGTGTATCCAGCTGCAGCTACTGGCAGACCGCATTGCAGCGCTGGAGCTGCGAATGGATGCATACTGGAGCATTCATGATGCTGAGGACGTCGTGGATATCATGTTTAATGAGTTGGTCACACCGCAGGTAAAGGCTGCACAGGCAGGAAGGGAATGGGTGACCGCGAGGCAGAGTAGTAGGCGCAGGCAGGTAGTGCAGGGGTCCCCTGTGGCCAACCCCCTCTCAAACAGATATACCACTTTGGATATTGTTGAGCGGGATGGCAGCAGCAACCAACTTCCTGGCACCATGGGTGGTTCTGCTGCACAGGAGGGGAGGAAAAAGAACGGGAGAGCTATAGTGATAG
This sequence comes from Squalus acanthias, assembly GCA_030390025.1. Lineage (NCBI taxonomy): Eukaryota > Metazoa > Chordata > Chondrichthyes > Squaliformes > Squalidae > Squalus > Squalus acanthias. The sequence goes on from CM059430.1 coordinate 132,576,970, forward strand.
GGGATTCTATTGTAAGGGGAATAGTTAGGCGTTTCTGCGGCCGCAAACGAGACTCCAGGATGGTGTGTTGCCTCCCTGGTGCAAGGGTCAAGGATGTCTCAGAGCGGCTGCAGGACATTCTGGAGGGGGAGGGTGAACAGCCAGTGGTCATGGTGCATATAGGTACCAACGATATAGGTAAAAAATGGGATGAGGACCTAAAAGCTGAATATAGGGAGTTAGGAGGTAAATTAAAAAATAGGACCTCAAAGGTAGTAATCTCAGGATTGCTACCAGTACCACGTACTAGTCAGAGTAGAAATAGAAGGATATTTCAGCTGAATACGTGACTAGAAGAATGGTGCAAGGGGGAGGGATTCAAATTCCTGGGACATTGGAACCGGTTCTGGGGGAGGTGGGACCTGTACAAACTGGACGGTTTGCACCTGGGCATGACTGGGACTGATGTCCTCGGGGAAGTGTTTACTAGTTGGGGAGGGTTTAAACTAAAATGGCAGGTGGTTGGGAACCAGTGCAGGGAGACAGAGGAATGGGAATCAAGGATAGAAACACAAGACAGGAAGGAGAAAAGCAAAAGTGGAAGGCAGAGCAATCAAGGGTGTAATTAAACATGGCCACAGTAAACAATAATTCTAAAAGGTCTAAGGGGTAGAAATTAGGTCGCGCCCCATTTGGGGCTAATTATCGGCACTGACAGGAAACTTCACTTTTACCGCCCCGGGAGGTGAGTGGAGCGCTAAATTAGGCGCTGCACACCTCTCTTAAGGCGCAAAGGCCTAGGAGTGAGGCGCTAACTCAGCGCACGAGCGCAGCGCAGCTGCTGCCAGTTAGCGAGGGAACACAGACACACTGGCGCCGGACACTTCTTAAAGCGGGGGGGGCCACTTGCTCCCCAGCCACACCCTGCTCATTGCAGCCTTGAATCTCAGCCTGGAGAGACCTGTAATCCATTTTGCTGCCAAGCATGGAGAGGGTGAGAGAACGCGCTCATCGCTTCACCGAGCGGGCCTTGGATGCTCTGGTTGACGCAGTGGAGCGCAGACGATGCATGCTGTTCCCAGAGAGTGGCAGGAGGCCTTTGCCACGCGAGTTCAGAAGAGTGTGGAGGGAGGTGGCTCAGAGCGTCTCCTCCAGGAGCATGGTGCCCAGGACCCATGTCCAGTGCCGCAAAAAGTTCAACGACCTCACTCGGGTCGTCAGGGTGAGTGGCTTTTTCTCAATACCTCTCCATCCCTCCATCTCAACCTCACTCTATGGCCAGAGGGTCTTAAAACCCCAATGCACAACACTCATCCAACACCTATGGCCCTTTCATCAAACACACACACACATTCCACACTTTGCATACAGTAAGGGCTATTCACCTATGGGAGGCACATCAGGCAAGACCATGGCTGCATACAGTAAGGGCTATTCACCTATGGGAGGCACATCAGGCAAGACCATGGCTGCATATTGTAAGGGCTATTCACCTATGGGAGGCACATCAGGCAAGACCATGGCTGCATACAGTAAGGGCTAATCACCTATGGGAGGCACATCAGGCAAGACCATGGCTGCATATTGTAAGGGCTATTCACCTATGGGAGGCACATCAGGCAAGACCATGGCTGTATATTGACTCAGATGCTGTCCTTTTTCTTGCAGGCTAAGGTGGCTCATAATCGGAGACAGCAGCAACGGACGGGTGGAGGGCGGCTTCAGCTGCAACCCCTCAGCGATCTGGAGGAGCGCGTCCACAGGATTGTGGCAAGCCGGGTGATCGGTCCCGTCGCCACTGGAGACGCCGACCCCGTTGTGGACAGCAATGGTAAGGTCATCACCTTTTTGTCCTCTGTCCTTCCACTTGTCCCTCACAATACCAGCCTTTGACACTTTCAATCCAAGTTGCTAACTCGCTGCACTTATTCCTCCCTTACTGCCACCCTGTCCTCACGCTAAAGCCACTCTTGTACCTCCCTGCTTTCAGATGGTGATTCACTAGCTGAGGAGATGGTCCCTGAAGCTGCCACTGGGAGTGATGCTGCAGCTGAGGAGGAAGAGGAAGCCGGAGCATCAGTGCCACCCTCTCCCGAGGAAGCCCATGGCCACACTGGGAACACGCCTTCCCCGGAGGGGAGCAGGGGGGAAGGGGCTGATGATGGTGAAGTTCCAGGACCCAGCGGGCTGCAGCAACGCCATGGGGGGGGGAGGGAAGAACGGGGGAGCAGGGGGGAAGGGGCTGATGATGGTGAAGTTCCAGGACCCAGCGTGCTGCAGCAACGCCATGGGGGGGGGAGGGAAGAACGGGAGAGCAGGGGGGAAGGGGCTGATGATGGTGAAGTTCCAGGACCCAGCGGGCTGCAGCAACGCCATGGGGGGGGGAGGGAAGATCGGGAGCCTTCTCCCCAGAGGGAGAGTATGCCAGACACTCCTAATGCAATGGACGCAGAGGAGGAGCGGCTGATTGCAGAAATGAACAGCCAGGCGGTGGTCATGCACACTGAGCTCATGGGTGCAGTGGGAAGGGTGCCCGAATGCATTGAGGCACTGGCAAGGAGTGTGGAGCACTTCGCTGTAGCACAGGCGGATGCCACACTAAAGCTTACTGCTGCAATTCAGTCACTGGCTGCCAGGAACCCATCTGAGCCTGCTCTCATGCAGACTCAGATTGAGGCCACGCGAGCACTGACTGCTGCCATCCTCGATGGTTCGTGCACATGTCCCCGGGGCTGTCACCGCGCCGCAGCAGGCCAGCAATCTGTTCTCAGGCAAATTGCTCCGGATGCTGAAGTGCTGCCCCGTGGGAGTGCCAGTGTGTCGGGCGAGCAGGGAGTTGCTGTCCTCTCTCACGATGACAGCATTCCTGCTGCCAACACTGTCACTTCTCCACTGCACTTGCCACCGCCTGTAGGACAGACTGCTGCCGCCCATGCAGAGTTGGTGCAGTCTGCAGCCGGGCCCTCCAGGCCCAGAAGTGGTCGAGGCCGTCCTTCAGGGGCATCTGCAGTGTCAGGGTCTGACAAGCAGCAGCCTTCCACCAGCCTTGCTGCAGCCACTGAGGTCCCATTACGGAGGAGCAGTAGGGTTAGAAGGGGGGAAGTGCGCAAGGGAAGGAGATCACCCTCGAAGGGCAAAAAGTAGGAGGTGTGCCAAAATGCTGGTCATTTTTTTATTAAAGGCCGAGGTTCATGGCCCAACTTTTGTTTAGTGTTTTGGACATTATCTCCAGGTTGTGAGAACCAGTTATGTTATTGACTGTTTTTTTGTGTTTATTTCTATGAGTTTGTCATGAGGAATTGACACACACAGAGTTTGTACAATAAATAAGTTTCTGTATTCAAAATATACATGGCTGGTGGTTGGAATTATTGGTGCCTTGGCCGGCTTAGGGGTTGCGTGCTGGGTTGATTCGTGTTTGTAGCACTGGCAGGGGCCCTAGAAGCGGCTTGCTACTAGTCGTTGACGGACGGCCCTTGCAGTTTGACCATTGTGGGCCGCCCTCCTGCCTTGGTGCTGCTGCTGATCATCGTCCTCGGCCTGTTCCTCCTCTTCCTCCTCCTCCTCTTGTGGTGCTGCAAGGCCTGGTGGCATTGGCTGCGTCCTGAGGATTGCCATGTTGTGCAACATGCAGCACACCACTACGAATTTGGAAACTTGCTCAGGCGAGTACTGCAGGGCTCCTCCGGAATGGTCCAGACAGCGGAATCGTTGTTTGAGCACGCCGATTGTGCGCTCAATAATGTTCCTCGTTGCTTGTTGGCTTTCCTGGTACCGCAGCTCAGCAGGGGTGTTTGGCGCACGGAGCGGTGTCATCAGCCAGGTGCTCAATGCGTACCCCTTGTCCCCCAGAAGCCAACCAACTGGCTGATGCGGTGCCTCGAAAATTTCTGCCACAGTACTCTGGCGCAGGATGAAAGCATCGTGGCAGCTGCCCGGATAGTGGGCATTGACAGCGAGAATCACCTGTCTGTGGTCACAGACCAACTGCACATTCAAGGAATGGAACCCCTTTCTGTTCCGGAACTCCTCTGCATTCTCTCGCGGAGCACGCAAAGCCACATGCGTGCAGTCAATGGCGCCCTGCACCATGGGGAAGCCCGCTACCCTCGCAAAGCCCATAGCACGGTCATGCTGCTTGTCTGGGGTCATAGGGAAGGAGATGAAGTCTCGTCTCCTTGTGAAGAGGGCATTGGTGACCTGCCGGATGCAGCGATGCACCGCAAACTGGGAGATATTGGCGAGGTCCCCAACAGCAGCTTGGAATGAGCCAGTGGCGTAGAAGTTCAAGGCCACTGTGACCTTCACTGCCACCGACAGAGACGTCCTGGACCTCAGCTGAGGCTGCAGATCTGGCTGCAGCAGGTGGCAGAGCTCAGTGACCACCTCCTTGCTGAATCGCAGCCTTCGCAAACACAGCTCCTCGGACATGTGGATGTAGGAGAGCTGTTCACGATATACCCTGGGAGGGTAAGCTCTCCTGTACATGCGCCTGATGGGCCTCCTCCGTCTGGCCATCATTGCCACTCTCTGTCTGCGTCTCACTCTGCTCCGATTGAGCTGGAGCAGGACGACGCCCCCAATCATTGCAGCCCCCATCTTCTCTTTGCCAGAAAAGTAATGAGGTACAGCAACGAAAGTAGCAGCAAAGTTAGGATGAACTAGGCAAAACTACCTCACAAAGCGTTGAGTCAATGTAGAAGTCTCTCTCTCTCTCTCTCCGAATCTCTCTCTCTCTCTCAGAACGAGTGGTGCATAAATGTCGACCACAGAAAAAGACAGGAAGAGGCCCCCTTTAAATAGCGCCCCCCCCAGCCCCAGACCGATTGATAACGTTCCAGTCTTCCGGTCGTTGGAAGCGCCAGGCGGTAAGGCAGGGGGCGCCACTCAATTTCCGCTCCGGGGCGCCCCAAGGGCGTTGCACCACGGACTGACGTCACAATCTGCGCGCGCAGGTGGTCGCAGCGGTAAGTTTTAGCGCCGCCGCACAATCTCAAGTTAAGTTCTCGAGCGGCGCAAACAGCGCTGCGCCCGGGCGTTAGCGCCTTAACGCCCCATTAGCGCCCATTTAAGGCGCTAACGGGAGGCGCAACCAACTGAATTTTTACCCCTAAGAGTGTTAAAAAAGCAAGCCTGAAGGCTCTGTGTCTTAATGCGAGGAGCATTCGTAATAAGGTGGATGAATTAGCTGTGCAAATAGATGTAAATGGATATGATATAATTGGGATTACGGAGACATGGCTCCAGGGTGACCAAGGCTGGGAATTCAACCTCCAGGGGTATTCAATATTCAGGAAGGACAGGCAAAAAGGAAAAGGAGGTGGGGTAGCGTTGCTGGTTAAAGAGGAGATTAACACAATAGCAAGGAAGGATATTAGCTCTGATGATATGGAATCTGTATGGGTAGAGCTGAGAAATACCAAGGGGCAGAAAACGTTAGTGGGAGTTGTATACAGACCCCCAAACAGTAATGCTGAGGTTGGGGATGGCATTAAACAGGAAATTAGAGACGTGTGCAATAAGGGCACAGCAGTTATCATGGGTGACTTTAATCTACATATAGATTGGGCTAATCAAATTAGTAACAATACTGCGGAGGAGGAATTCCTAGAGTGTATACGGAATGGTTTCATGGACCAATATGTCGAGGAACCAACTAGAGATCAGGCCATCTTAGACTGGGTATTATGTAATGAGAAAGGATTAATTAGCAATCTCGTTGTGCGAGGCCCCTTGGGGAGGAGCGATCATAATATGATAGAATTCTTCATTAAGATGGAGAGAGAAGTAGTAATTGACTCAGAGACTAGGGTCCTGAATTTAAATAAAGGAAACTATGATGGTATGGGGCGCGAGTTGGCTAGGATGGATTGGGGAACGTTACTTAAAGGGTTGACAGTGGATAGGCAATGGCAAACATTTAAAGATCGCATGGATGAACTACAGAATTTGTTCATCCCTGTTTGGCATAAAAATAAAACAAAAAAGGTGACTGAACCGTGGCTAACAAGGGAAATTAGGGATAGCATAAGATCCAAGGAGAGGACATATAAATTGGCCAGAAAAAGCAGCAAACCTGAGGATTGGGAGCATTTTAGGATTCAGCAAAGGAGAACAAAGGGATTAATTAAGAGGGGGAAAATAGAGTATGAGAGTAAGCTTGTAGGGAACATAAAAACTGACTGTAAAAGCTTCTATAGATATGTGAAGAGAAAAAGATTGGTGAAGTCAAGCGTAGGTCCCTTGCAGTCAGAATCAGGGGAATTTATAATGGGGAACAAAGAAATGGCTGACCAATTAAATACATACTTTGGTTCTGGCTTCACAAAGGAGGACACAAATAACCTCCCAGAGATGTCGGGGAACATAGGGTCTAATGAGAGGGAGGAACTGAATGAAATCAGTATTTGTAGGGAAATGGTGTTAGGGACATTGACGGGATTGAAGGCCGATCAATCCCCAGGGCCTGATAATCTACATCCTAGGGTACTTAAGGAAGTGGCTGTAGAAATAGTAGATGCATTGCTGGTCATCTTCCAAAATTCTATAGACTCTGGAACAGTTCCCATGGATTGCAGGGTAGCTAATGTAACCCCACTATTTAAAAAAGGTTGTAGAGAAAAAATGGGGAATTATAGACCGGTAAGCCTGACATCGGTAGTGGGGAAAATGCTAGAGTCCATCATAAAAGATATAATAGCAGAGCACTTGGAAAACAGTGACAGGATTGGACAAAGTCAACATGGATTTACAAAAGGTAAATCATGCTTGAATAATCTACTGGAATTTTTTGAGGATGTAACTGGTAGAATAGATAAGGGAGAACCAGTGGATGTGGTGTATTTGGACTTTCAGAAGGCTTTAGATAAGGTCTCGCATAAGAGATTAGCGTGCAAATTTAAAGCACATGGGATTGGGGGTAAGGTACTGACTTGGATAGAAAACTGGTTGGCAGACAGGAAGCAAAGAGTTGGAAAAAACGGGTCTTTTTCCGAGTGACAGGCAGTGACTAGTGGGGTACCGCAGGGATCGGTGCTGGGACCCCAGTTATTCACAATATATATTAATGATCTAGACGAGGGAACTAGATGTAATATCTCCAAGTTTGCAGACGACACAAAGCTGGGTGGGCGTGTGTGCTGTGAGGAGGATGCAGAGAAACTCCAGTATGATTTGGACAGGTTGGGTGATTGGGCAGATGCATGGCAGATGCATTTAATGTGGATAAATGTGAGGTTATCCACTTTGGTGGCAAAAACAGGAAGGCAGATTATTATCTGAACAGCAATAGATTGGGAAAAGGGGAAGTGCAACGATACCTGGGTGTCCTTGTGCACCAGTCGCTGAAGGTAAGCATGCAGGTGCAGCAGGCGGTTAAGAAGGCAAATGGTATGTTGGCCTTCATAGCGAGAGGATTCGAGTACAGGAGCAAGGATGTCTTGCTGCAGTTGTACAGGGCCTTGGTGAGACCACACCTTGAGTATTTTGTGCTGTTTTGGTCACCTTATCTGAGGAAGGATGTTCTTGCCATGGAGGGAGTGCAGCGAAGATTCACCAGACTGATACCTGGGATGGCAGGAATGACGTATGAAGAGAGATTGGGTCGATTGGGCTTGTATTCGCTAGAGCTTAGAAGAATGAGAGGGGATCTCATTGAAACTTATAAAATTCTAACAGGACTAGACAGACTAGATGCAGGAAGGATGTTCCCGATGGCGGGGGAGTCCAGAACCAGGGGTCACAGTCTAAAGATAAGGGGTAAGCCATTTTGGACTGAGATGAGGAGGAATTTCTTCACCCAGAGAGTGGTGAACCTGTGGAATTCTCTACCACAGAAGACAGTTGAGTCCAATTCATTAAATATATTCAAGAAGGAGTTAGATATATTTCTTAAGGCTATGGGGATCAAGGGATATGGGGAGAAAGCAGGGACAGGGTACTGAATTTGGTTGATCAGCCATGATCGCATTGAATGGCGGAGCAGGCTCGAGGGGCCGAATGGCCTACTCCTGCTACTATCTTCTTTGTATCTTCTATATTTCTATGCCGATGACACCAAACTTGGGGGTGTTGCGAACAGTGATGATGATGCCAATCGACTGCAACAGGACATAGAACGGCTAGCAGAATGGGCAGACAAGTGGTAGATGGAATTTAATACAGAGAAGTGTGAGGTGATGCATTTTGGCAGAAGGAACAGGGAGAGGCAATATACACTTAATGGCACAGTTTTAAAGAGTGTGCAGGGACAGAGGGACCTGGGAGTTAATGTGCATAAGTCCCTGAAGGTGGAGGACATATTGATAGAGTGGTTAACAAAGCATATGGGATTTTGGGCTTCATAAATAGAGGTATTGAGTAAAAAGTAGAGATGTTACGCTGAACCTTTATAAAGCAGTGGTTAGGCCACAACTGGAGTATTGCATCCAGTTCTGGCCACCACACTTTAGAAAGGATGTGAAGGCCCTTGAGAGGGTGCAGAGGAGATTTACCAGAATGGTTCCGGGGATGGGGGATCTTAGCTATAAGGACAGGTTGGAGAAGCTGGATTTGTTTTCATTAGAGCTTAGGGGGTTGAGGTGTGATTTGATAGACGTGTACAAGATTATGATGGGTTTGGATAGGCTAGACGGGGAAAGGCTGTTCCCACTAGTTGATGGTACAAGGACTAGGAGCCACAGATTTAAGGTTTTGGGCAAGAGATACAGGGGGGACGTGAGGAAAAACTTTTTTACGCAGCAAGTTGTAATGACCTGGAACTCGCTGCCGACGAAAGTGGTGGAAGCGGAGACACTCAATATTTTCAAGAGGAGACTGGATAGGCACTTGAGGGAAATAAACTTGCAGGGCTACGGGGATAGAGCGGGGGAATGGGACTGACTGGATTGCTCTGCAGAGAGCCGGCACGGACTCGATGGGCCGAATGGCCTCCTTCTGTGCCGTTATGACTCTATGACTCATATGTGTGTATAACAACAGCTTACATTTATATAGCGTCTTTAATGTCGTAAAATGTCACAAGGCGCTTCATTGGCAGACAGCGGTAGGAGAGTCACGAATACCCTCAAATCCCCTTTGTCGCTTTTCCAGACTCTCCCCCTTCATCCGCTGATTATGATTCCTGCAATCAAAAACTAAAAACAAGATTGAAACGCATCTAAACCTGAGCACATGCCTATGCATCAGTTGTGTGTATAGAGTATATACATTTTTGGTAAGGAAAAGCCATATTAAAGAAAAGAAAGACCTTGCATTTATATAGCATCTTTCATGATCTATCAATGCGCTTTACAGCCAATGAAGTCACTGTTGTAATGTGGGAAACGCGGCAGCCAATTTGTACACAGCAAGCTCCCACAGACTGCAATGTGATAATAACCAGATAATCTGTTTTTAGTGATGTTGATTGAGGGATAAATATTGGCCCGGGACACCGGGGAGAACTTCCCTGTTCTTCAAATAGTGGCCGTTGGATCTTTTACATCCACCTGAGAGAGCAGAAGGGGCCTCGGTTTAACGTCTCATTGGAAAGACGGCCTCTCCGACAGTGCAGCACTCCCTCAGTACGGCACTGGGATTGTCAACCTTGTGTAATCAGATCTCTGGAGTGGGATTTGAATGAAGACCACCTACGGCCCAAGCACCCAAGCTCCTACCCCACTGCGGGCCAAGAACGGAGAGGTACTCATCAAAGACAGTGAGGCAGTCAGTGCCCGCTGGAAGGAGCACTTCGAAGATCTCCTTAACCGAGACTCTGTCTTCAACGCGAGTGTCCTCAACTCCATCCCGCAGCATGCTACCCACCACCACCTCAGCACAACCCCAGCCCGGCAAGAGGTTGAAAAGGCCATCCAACAACTGAAGAACAACAAGGCCTTAGGAGCAGATGAAATCCCTGCCGAGGCACTAAAGCATGGCGGAGAAGCACTACTGGCACAAATTCATGAACTTATTTCTCTTATCTGGAAGGAGGAGAGCATGCCAGGGGATCTCAGAGACACCGTAATCGTGATCATCTTCAAGAAAGGTGACAAGCCCGATTGCGGTAATTAGAGAGGAGTTTCCCTGCTGTCTGCCACAGGGAAAGTCATCACAAGAATCCTCCTCAATCGCCTTCTCCCAGTGGCTGAAGAGCTCCTCACAGAGTTGCAATGCGGATTCCGCCCACTTAGGGGCACAATAGACATGGGGCCAAAAATTCGGCCCTTGCCAGGTGAGTACGCACTGAGTACTCACCCGTAAGGCATCCTGAAGTGCTGGTTTCCTGCATGCACTGCGCATGCGTGGGAAACCGGAACTTCCGGTCTGGTGAAGGGAGCGGTTCATAGGTGAACCGCGTGTGCGGTAGAGGCTGTGCGCACGCAGCAAACTTAGGGTTTTTTTCAGGTTTCTACGGGAGGGTAAGTATTGAAGAACCTGCGCTTTTAAAAAGGAGGCGCAGGACCCGTTTTCAACAAGGTAAGTGGTTAATTAATTATAATTTAAAAATTTTTTCAACAGGTTTATCTTTTTTAGATACTTTAAAGAAAGGTAAGTTTATTTTTAGCACTGTTAAAAAGTATTTTAATATTTTCAAAAATTTAATTTTTGTTTAAAGTAGTTAATTTATTTAACTTATAGTTATTTTATAAATGTGATGGTTTAAAAAAAAATTATTTTAAGTTTAGCTGTTCTTTTGGGGCCGATTTCAATTCATAGATTTGACAGGTCTTCCTGTCAAATCTATGAATGAAAGATGGTCTGCTGCCATTGGCTCTCCATGGCCCACGTGATCCCAGTGGACGCATCGCACTAACTACGCCCCTGGGACACGCAAGCACTGCGCGCCGGCACTTGGAGCAGGCCCAGGAGCTGAAGTTCCCGTGGGCCCAGAGGTCAACGGCAGGCGCGGTAGGTAAGTGCGCGCGCGATCCTTACCCCCGCGGCAAGCCGGAGAGGCGAATTTCAGGGCCATGATCTTCACTGCGCGTCAATTACAAGAGAAATGCAGGGAACAGCACCATCCGCTGTACATGGCTTTCTTTGACCTCACAAAGGCCTTCAACACTGTCAACTGTGATGGATTATGGAGTGTCCTCCTCAAATTCGGCTGCCCTCAAAAGTTTGTCACCATCCTCCGCCTGCTTCACGACAACATGCAAGCCGTGATACTGACCAGTGGTTCCACCACAGACCCAATTCACGTACGAACCGGGGTCAAGCAAGGCTGTGTCATCGCACCAACGCTCTTCTCGATCTTCCTTGCTGCAATGCTCCATCTCATCCTCAGTAAGCTCACCGCTGGAGTGGGGCTAATTTACAGAACAAACGGGAAACTGTTCAACCTCCGTCACCTCCAGTCCAGATCCAGGTCGTCCCATCCTCTGTCATCGAATTACAGTATGCAGACGATGCTTGCGTCTGCGCACACTCGGAGGTCGAAATCCAAACCATCCTCAACACCTTCACCGAAGCGTACGAGAGCATGGGCCTTACACTAAACATCCGTAAGACGAAGGTCCTCTACCAACCTGCCCCCACCACACAGTACTGCCCCCCGATTAGCAAAATCCACGACAAGGCCTTGGACAACGTGGACCACTTTCCATACCTCGGGAGCCTACTGTCAACAAGGGCAGACGTCGATGACGAAGTCCAACACCGCCTTCAGTGTGCCAGTGCAGCCTTCGGTCACCTGAGGAAGAGAGTGTTTGAAGACCAGGACCTCAAATCCAGCACCAAGCTCATGGTCTACAGAGCAGTAGTGATACCCGCCATCCTGTATGCCTCAGAGACATGGACCATGTACAGCAGGTATCTCAAAGCACTGGAGTGGTACCACCAATGCTGCCTCCACCAGATCCTGCAATTCCATTGGCAGGATAGGCGCACCAGCGTTAGTGTTCTCGCTCAGGCCAACATCCCCAGCATCGAAGCTTTGACCATGCTCGATCAGCTCCGATGGACGGGTCACATTGTCCGCATGCCTGATACGAGACTCCCAAAAAAAGTGCTCTACTCGGAGCTCCGACACGACAAGAGAGCCCCAGGTGGGCAGAGGAAACGCTTCAAGGACACCCTCAAAGCCTCCTTGAAAAAGTGCAACATCCCCACCGACACCTGGGAATCTATGGCATAAGACCGCACAAAGTGGAGGAGAAGCATCCGGGAAGGCGCCAAACACCTCGAGTCTCTTCACCGGTAGCAAGCGGAAGCCAAGCGCAAACAGCGGAATGAGCGCACGTCAACCCAAGCACCCCACCCACCCGTCCCTTCAACCACCGTCTGCCCCACCTGTGACAGAGACTTTCGGTCCCGCATTGGACTCATCAGTCACCTGAGAACTAATTTTTAATGTGGAAGCAAGTCATCCTCGGTTCCAAGGGACTGCCTAAGAAGAAGAGTAATCCGGTCTCTGGAGTGGGATTTGAATTCACGACCTTCTGACTCAGAGGCAGGTGTGCCCACTCACTGAGACACGGCTCACACTCTATTCTTTCAGTTGTGACCAAGTGATAAATGACACAACACACCAAATCCGGTTTGATGGTTGGAGAAGAGGAGTCGGTGTGGAATAGGATGGCAGTGAAAAGGATTGTTGCCACTTGTGGCTCAGTGGGTAGCATACACATCTGTGAGTCAAAGGATTGTAGGTGCCAGCAAGGCGGAGATTCTCGCGAATTTAACAGCAGGTCATCAATAGAATTTTTGACTCCCTTTCCCACCCAGCAGGCACCAGATTGAGAGGCTGACTGGCTGCAGAGTGGGGAAGCTTACGGTAGAAGGCTGCAGCCAGGGACAGTCCCTGGCAATCAAGAGAGATCGGAGCATGGTATTGGGGGGCTCAGAGCGCGGAGGGGGGGAGAGTTCGTGGGAGGATCTGTCGATTGCGGGATGGGGTCTGAGATCGTGTGTGGTGAGAGGTCGCAGGGGGGAGAGATCATGGGGAGAGATCTCAAGGAGAGATCACGGGACGGGAGAGATCACAGAGGAGAGATCACAGGGGCCATACTGCGGGGAGAGATCGCGGGGGTGAGATCGCGGGGCGAGAGATTGTAGGGGAGAGATCTCGGGGGGATGAATTGTTAATGAACCCCAACCCAGGCAACTGGGCAGGGGTCATGGCGGAGGTCGGGGCAGAGGAAGAGGGAAATCCGGCTCTAAAGGTAAGTAAATGGAAAGAGAGGTTTATTGTCAGCGATATTAGCAGATAGAAACATACATAGAATAGAATCTAGGAGCAGGAGTAGGCCATTCGGCCCGTCGAGCCTGCTCCACCATTCAATATGATCATGGCTGATCATCCAAGTCCAGTACCCTGTCCCTGCTTTAATCCCCACAGTACACATATCCCACCCTACCCCGTAACCCCACGTATTTAATTCCCCCTAACATATCCTATCCTATCCCCATAACCCCACATATTTAATCCCCCCATAACACTAAGGGTCAATTTATCATAGCCAAATCAACCTAACCCGCACATTTTTGGATGCATACTTAATGGTGTAGAAATTTGTCTTGGGTGGAAACAGATCATCCAACTGTTATAGGCTCTGTCTGATATTCAGCTCAATTGAAGTTGGCCATTGGCAGCTGTGCCTTCAGCTGCCTAGGCCCTAAGCTCTGGAATTCCCTCCCTAAACATCTCCGCCTCGCTACCTCTCTTTCCTTCTTTAAGACGCTTCTTAAAACCTACCTCTTTGACCAAGCTTTTGGTCACTTAACCTAATATCTCCTTATGTGACTCGGTGTCAAAATTTGTTTGATAATCGCTCCTGTGAAGTGTCTTGGGACGTTTCACTACGTTGAAGACACTATATAAATGCAAGTTGCTGTTGTTAGAAGAGGGGTTAAATATGTGCGTTCTAACTTATAATTTACTCCCCAGATCAGTAGGGTTCGCAACATTGAATGTCGGATGTCACAGATTTTTTAAGTATACAGTAATTAAACATACATTTAAAAGCAGTAATTACGACAAGAACCTGGTGGGCTTAGTCGGCGACTCAAACATGTTACATTTCCAAGCTCGGTCTACAGGTTGATCAGATCTTAATCGAATTCCTAAGTATGCGTTCTAACCCTCAGTTATTATACCTTATTCTATGTGACAATTCGTATCTTTCTACATTATCTAATTCAGCTCCATATAAGGTGTATTTAATGAGCTTGTCCCTTCTCAATAACTTTAGTTTTAACGAGTTCTTTTTCCGTAAACCGGTACAACTCCCCAACTTTGTTACCTTAGCGATAGTTTCAATCTTGCTCCTAATTCTTAAGTTCTTATTAGAACTAGGGGGCATAGTCTCAGGATAAGGGGTCGGCCATTTAAGACCGAGATGAGGAGGAATTTCATCACTCAGAGGGTTGTGAATCTTTGGAATTCTCTGCCCCAGAGGGCTGTGGATGCTGAGTCTTTGAGTATATTCAAGGCTGAGGTAGATAGATTTTTGGACTCTAGGGGTATCAAGGGATATGGGGATTGGGCGGGAAAGTGAAGTTGAGGTCGAAGATCAGCCATGATCTTATTAAATGGCGGAGCAGGCTCGAGGGGCCGTATGGCTGACTCCTGCTCCTAATTCTTATGTTCTTATGTTCTACCAAATGGAACTTCCAATTATAAATCTGTATCATTCCACACCAATCCCCTGCTTCTAAAAAGGATGATGGATTTGCAGATGTTTCCATCTGCAGAACTTGTTATTTACTAATGAAAGTTCTCTGAGATACATGCATCAGTACGTACCAGAAAATTAGATACAAAACTGACCATTGCTTTACGGTCAGTCTTAATTCAACACTTCAACGAACGTCTCCCCATCCACCAGGATCTCAGCAGCGTCCCTCGCCACCGCTTGAAGTCGCGCAAGCCCTTTTGGACCCATGCGCTTAACCTTCGACAATGCAACTTCAACCCCGACGATGCTCGCAAAGCCGAATGGAATTCACAAGAAGTCACCAGCAGACGCCTCATGAAAGACCCGACGCGGAAGATCCCCGGCTTCGATCTCCTGCGAGGCTTATGAACAACCGCAAACCACAACCGCACAAACCGCGGCTGCGGATACTTTTATGCACAAATGAAGAATTAAAAACCCTCCAGTGTGCGACTGTGGTCACCCAGAACCGACCGTGGAACATAGAACGACTCAAGGCCCCATTCACAGATACGAAGGAGGCATCACAGCGACACACTCTGCTATTCCTGACGCAAATATCTGGCTTAACCTGCCTCAATGTAAAATTATAGGGCCGGATATTCTGACCCCCACGGGTGTGTACGAGCTGTGTCCGTGCCTGTAGGGGCCTCGCAAGGGCCGGTTTCAGGCCTGCAAAGCGCATGCGCTAAAACCTGACACTTGCGCGATCTGTCGAGAATCCTCTTGACAGCTCCTCCGCCTGCCCTGGAAAAGGGCCTCTGCAGGGGGAGAGTTCCGCTTTCTGCACAACCTCCGCCCACTGAAAACCTTTGAAAATCTTATGCCTGGTAAAAGCCTGCGTAAGGCCTGCTTTTACCAGCATAAGAGTTTAAAAAAAATTAAAAAAATATTTTTTTTACTCATTCATAATTTAAAAATATGTTTAAAAAAGGTTATTATACGTTTATTTTCAGCCCCGTAAAAAACTTGAATTATTTTTGAAAAAATAAAATTTTTGTTTAAAATATTTAATTGAATGTAATTTTAACAAATTTTAAATACGAGATTTGAAAAAAACAATATTTAATGTTCAACTGTGTTTTTTAAGTGATCTCCAGTCATACTATTGACAGATCCGTGCGTAGCGACCTGTCAAAAGTGTGAAGGGGGATTCCCTTCTTCCATTGGTTCCCCATGGCCCACGTGATCCCAAGGAAGCTTGCGAACCGCCTGCGCCCCTGGGATACCTGGGCCTCTGCGCGCTTGCACCAGGAAGTGTCTGGATCTACGGAGCCAGCAGGTAAGTGAGTAGATTTTTGCAGATCGGAGGCATCCGCCCGCGGGAAGCCTCCGCTCGGAAAATCCAGCCCATTGTTGTTGCTCCACATCTACAGCAGCCACCGAAGTTGCACTAGTATTCAACACTTCAGTAGTCACTGCATCTAAACTGACTTAGCAATCCTTACTTAAGAGGTAAAAGCTAAAGGTTACTATTACTACAACATTAAAACATAAAAAAATAGGAGCAGGAGTCAGCCATTCGGCCCTTCGAGCCTGCTCCGCCATTCAATATCATGGCTGATCCTCTATCTCAATACCATATTCCCGCTCTCTCCCCATACCCCTTGATGCCTTTTGTGTCTAGAAATCTATCTATCTCCTTCTTAAATATATTCAATGACTTGGTCTCCACAGCCTTCTGTGGTAGAGAATTCCACAGGTTCACCACCCTCTGAGTGAAGAAATTTCTCCTCATCTCAGTCCTAAATGTCCTACCCCGTATCCTGAGACTGTGACCCCTCGTTCTAGACCCCCCAGCCAGAGGAAACATCCTCCCTGCATCCAGTCTGTCTAGCCCTGTCAGAATTTTATACATTTCATTGAGATCCCCTCTCATTCTTCTAAACTCTAGTGAATTCAGGCCTAGTCGACCCAATCTCTCCTCATACAACAGTCCTGCCATCCCAGGAATCAGTCTGGTGAACCTTTGCTGCATTCCCTCTATGGCAAGTATATCCTTTCTTAGGTAAGGAGACCAAAACTGCACACAGTACTCCAGGTGTGGTCTCACCAAGGCCCTGTATAACTGTATAACATTGTCAGACTTCAGGACAGCCTGATTCACCCTTTCCTTACAAAGTGAATAGAACTGAATATCGCGCGGGGTGGAATAGGGGCGGGTAATACGATGCAGCCTGTTTTCTGCTACTGTCTTAAGGTAAATTTCTACCCCTGTAAGGTTTCCAAAATTTACAGATCCCCAAAACCTAAGGAAAAAGGACTTTGGAACCACCTCAGAGTGATAATATTGTATTTGGGCCTAACCTAAGAGACTGTAAGACCAAAAACCAAGTTTTGGCATTTTAAAACATGTCTGGGCCTGTAAAAGGAGAAAAAGACTGCGAAAGAAAGTGGGTTCAACCTCTGCAAAAGCAGTTTTGGGTATTGCGGTTAATTGCAATGTCTGGGGAACCGGGATGACCTCACTCAAAGCCCCAGAAAGCATTAACATTTTGACAATAGACCCTGGGAGAAGACAGTCCCACCCAAAACAACAGGTCCCATCAAACCGATTACAGGGCCCATCAGAAACATGCATAACACAAACCACTCAGGACTTTTTCTATAGAAAAGACTGAGTCCAGCCTAGAAACCCAAAACATGAGGACAATTCAAACTCTGATTAAACAACAGATCGACAGGATGAAGCTATCCTGAAACCACTTCACACATTTACAAAACCAGTTAACACGCTAGTAAAGTCGTTACTGTTAACGAGGCCCGTTCTCAACAGTTCTCTAGTAACAACAGTTCAAGTTCAACAGAAGGCAGTTCTGCAGTTTGGAATTCAATTGAAAGCCTGTTTTCAGCAGAAGTCAGTGCTGGAGTTACAGAGTTCAGGAGAAGCAAGTTGGGCAGTTAAAGAAGACTGTTCAGTAAGAAGGGAGTTCTCCAGTTCTCCAGCACAACAGTTACAGTTCTGCAAGAAGGCAGTTCCACAGCTCGGAAGAAGACAGTTTAAACAGAGGCAGAGTTCAACAGAAAGCAGTTCAACAAAGAAGGCCAACAGCTCCAGAAGCAGGCCGACACGCAAGAAGAAACCAGAGCAACAGTTCCAGTGACCATCAGACACCTTGCGGCAACAAGGGCCTTACGAAACATTTTACTCAAAAGACTCTAAACCCTAACTCTCAACTGTCAAGGATTCGTTTGGTGAGCATTATCCTTGGTTCTCCAGAGCCCAACCTAGCTAGAGAAGTGAGATTGGGAGGGGTGAGGCATTCTTCTAATGTTATTTCCTTCGCTTGTACCGAAGTGTTCCCCACCTTTAGAGTGTTAAGAGTGTTTGTGTTGTGTTTTACTTTTCTTGAATAAAGATCAAAGTTCTTTCATCAAACTCAGTTGTCCGCTGCACCTTTGTATCACAACCCCCAAATAAGTCCAGGGTCTAGAACCAAGGGAGTGGGAGCGATTCGAACCGCTCAGAAGTCAGAGGTGAAGCTGACACAAAACAGCCCCCACTCCCCTACACCCCAATGTGGTTTTGTGACATTTCTCTCTCTGCTATTTTAATTGCGATGTTCATCCAATTTTATTTGGAGCAGGTTAAACCTTCCATTAAAACAGCAGAGGTAGGAATGGGATATGAACACGTTAAGAGCTTTACTCGCTAATGTCGCTAACAGGAATTAGCAGACGTACAAAAGTGAGCAATAACAGGCAGGCAATGTAGCACGGAAACAGAGGGCATAAAACCCAAGATAACAAGAGGGGTTGTAAATGGGGCATGAAGCAAAGTGGACACTGGCAACCGCGCCCCCCGATGTTGTGATACAGACGGAGCACGATCCCTGCCCTGTGCGTGTTGCACACACCTAATGAGGCTGGTAACAGGGCCGCGGGAAGTTAGCTCACGCTTCAGGCGTGGAATGAGCGGGCATGCGCCTTCTGCCATACTGGACTCTTAGGCATCTGTAATACGGGGCATGGCGCCATTGAAGTTCTAGGCCATGAGCTCCAGGTGTGGATAGCTGCCAATCTCTATTTTCTAATGATCCTAATTTGAATATGCAAATCAAAGTCAACATAATCCAACCACCGCTCCCATTTTCTCGGACAGCAGCTGTTGATGATTTTGCCATTGCCATTTACACTTCCTCTAGACCAATCTTTTGTTTCTTAACTTGTCCCATTACCATCTCCTTTTGCCTTGCACCATCATCCCTTTTGTCATTTAATCTCTCCTGCCTTCCACCCTATCACAGACCTTCCCTTTTGTTCTTTCCTCCCCTCCCCTCTCTCCCTTTCCCTGCCCCTGCACTTGCTTAAAATCTGTTACATCTCCAACTTGGTCCAGTTCTGACGAAAGGTCATTGACCCGAAACCTTAACTCTGTTTCTCTCTCTCCACAGATGCTGCCTGACCTGCTGAGCATTTCCAGCAATTTATGTTTTTTAAAGCAGATTTCCAGCGGCCGCAGTCTTTTGCTTTTCTGTCAACATAATCTAATGTTGCTGGCTGCTGCTTTTGACTTGGTGAGAGATACTTTGCCCAGAACCTACAACGCTTTCATTTTCTGAAATTTAAAATAAGAATGTATCTGGAAACCTTCTAAGTGGCTATTGGACACGGCACTCCACACTAGCTGCATAAGAACATAAGAAATAAGAGCAGGAGTCAGCCATACGACCCCTCGAGCCTGCTCCACCATTCAATAAGATCATGGCTGATCCTCGACCTCAACTCCACTTTCCCGCCCGATCTCCATATCCCCTGATTCCATAAGAGTCCAAAAATCTATCCATCTCAGCCTTGAATATACTCAACGACTCAGCATTCACAGCCCTCTGGGGCGGAGAATTCCAAAGAGTCACAACACTGAGTGAAGAAATTCCTCCTCATCTCGGTCTTAAATGGCCGACCCCTTATCCTGAGACCAATTCATGTCTGATCGATGGCAAGAGTTGTCAGGATTGTGGAAATTCACCTTCTCCAAGAGGCTCTTACAATTTCCAGAATTTTCCGCACCCTTTTAGCCTCTGGCCCAGTTTCATTCGTATATTCATATTCTACAATTCTTCAATCAGATCAGCGCTGCGGGAGGTGATTAAATCGGGCAGGGGCTGAACTTATGGCACTTGTGGAGTAAATGGTTTCAAAACTCAGAGAACCATCGCCTTAATAAAGAGGATAGTGAAATCCATCCCTTCATAATTTTTGCAATTGGTGCTTTTGACTTAGAGTCAGTGATTCATTACCAGCATGTCAAACCCTTGTCAGAACATTCAGAGTGCTGGGAACACCATAAAATATCACAATTGCCATTATTTGGGCTTCTGCCCCATCTTTATCACTTAAAATGAATGTTCAGAGATCCAGGATTAAAGTTTCCACCCCTCCTCCATTCACATCATTTTACTTCCTCCCACTGTTATACCACAAAGTGTTCTCAACCAAACAGGCAACAAGACATCCTGCTCCCAGGCTTCTGCCGGCATTATGAAGAGGCCCTAACCTCTAGAATTCCCTCCCTAAACCTCTCCGCCTCTCTACCTCTCTTTCCTCCTTTAAGACGCTCCTTAAACCTCTTTCTCTGACCGAGCGTTTGGTCGCCTGTCCCAATATCTCTTTATGTGGCTCGGTGTCCAATTGTGTCTGATAACGCTCCTGTGAAGTGCCTTGGGACATCTTACTACGTTAAAGACGCTATATAAATGCAAGTTGTTGTTGTTGAAAGGTCATCGACCCGAAACGTTAACTCTGTTTCTCTCTCCATGGATGCTGAGCGTTTCCAGCATTTTCTGTTTTTATTTATGAATGATGATGCCAGTTGGAGATGGGAGCCAGTGTGAATCATCTGCCCATTTCCATTCCCTCCCCATGGTCCCAAACCAAATATAAAGTGTTACATAATAAAATGACATTTAGAAATAAGAGAGAAACACAGTTGATCGCAATGGGGCCAGACTGTAATTAGAGTTCCCAAGCTGCCACTTCCCTTCCTGAGGTCATTGCTCTTTCACTCCCTCAGAATGTTAATCCTTCCCCATCAGACCACTGTAACTCATTGGGACCTTACTCACAGCCCCCAGTGTTTTTCTTTACAAGATTACCATCACCCAACTCTACTCTCTCATTCCAACCACTCAAAAAGATCAATAATTATGACAGAATTGCTGGGTGTTTTTCTTGACAAACCTGTACAGCTGACAGGTTGTGATGGATTGTCTTTCTGTGCTCTCTGTTGGACATTTTAATCCAAAGATTTCTCACAAAAATCCACTGCTCTGAGTAAAACTGAATCCTCCTCACTTGTGCTTGGCAGACAGTCCACCAGAAGATACAACATGCAAAAAGAATGGGACTCATTGACAACTAGCGTGCTTCTCAATACTAGTCCTACATTGACTGAGTGGAGACATTTAAAAATCATATGATCCATAGGACTGTCACATTGATCTACCCCAGAGAGAACAACAACTGGCATTTATTCCGTGCCTTTAACGTAGGGAAACGTCCCAAGGCCATCAATCCCAAACCCTGTTCAATGTTGTTCAGCTCTCTGCCTCAAAAGCCACTTGTGCAATGAAAGGGAAGGGAAGAGAGAAGGGAAGGGAAGGGGGAAGGCAAGGGAATGGGAAGGGAAGGGAGGGGGAAGGAGGGGGAAGGGAAGGGAATGGGAAGGGAATGGGGAAGGGAATGGGGAAGGGGAGGGATGGGAAAGGAAAGGGAATGGGGAAGGAAAGAGGAATGGAAGGGAAGGAAGGGAAGGGAAAGGGAAGGGAGGGAAGGGAATGGGAAGGGAAGGGGGAAGGAAAGGGTAACGCGGGAAGGAAGGGAAGGGGAAAAAAAAGGGAAGAGAAGGGTTAGGGAAGGGAAGGGAAGGGGTAGGGCAGGGGGTGGGAAAGGGAAGGAAAGGGAAATGGAAGGGAAGCAAGTGAAGGGAAGGGAAGGGAAGTGAAGGGGTAGGGAAGGGGAAGGGAAGGGAACGATGTGCATTTATATGTTCTCCTTCATGTCCTTGGTCACAGTCAATGAAGCACTTTTGAAGTGTGGTCACTGTTGTAATGTAGGAAAAACTCCCACAAACAACAAGGTGAGAATGACCAGATAAATCTGTGTTGGTGATGTTGATCGAGAGTTAAATCTAGCCCAGGACACTGGGGAGAATTCCCCTGCTCTTCATCGAAATAGTGCCATGGAATCTTTTACGCCCGCCTGAGAGGGCAGACGGGGCCTCGTTTTCACGTCTCTCTGAAAGACGGCACCTCCGACAGTGGAGCACTCCCTCAGCACTGCACTCGGAGTGTCAGCCTGGATTATGTGCTGAAGTCTCTGGAATCGAGCTTATGGTAAAGCATTCCATGTTCTAATAACCCTCTGCATGGCAAATAGTTCTTGTAACATTCCCCTGTTCATTATGATAAAAAAATGAATGCGTATCTACAGGATATAAATGCAAATTGTTGTTGATCAGTCACTCCTCATCTCGGTTAGATTTTTCAATTGAAGCTATTCCTGCTGCCTGACTAATCTCTCTGTGGACTCTCCACATCCGAACTTCACAGCTGCTGATAAGACATCGCATTGTTGACGTTCTCTCAGAGACTTGGGTTCTCTCACAGCTCATTAATGTCAATAACAAGGTGGGCAGAGAAAGGCTCTTCATCTCATTAAATACTTTGCTTTATTGAAATCTCTTTGAGGTTCAAATGGCTAGGTCTTGCAGCAGGTTAGGGTACCAACATACAGAGTGATGGGAACTCCATAAAATATCACAACTGTCATTTTTTGGGCTTCTGCCCCATCTTTATCACTTAAAATGAATGTTCAGAAATCCAGCATTAAAGTTTCCACCCCTCCTCCATTCACATCATTTTACTTCCTCCCACTGTTATACCACAAAGCGTTCTCAACCAAACAGGCAACAAGACATCCTGCTCCCAGGCTTCTGCCTATTATGAACAGGCCCTAACCTCTAGAATTCCCTCCCTAAACCTCTCCGCCTCTCTACCTCTCTTTCCTCCTTTAAGACGCTCCTTAAGCCTCTTTCTCTGACCGAGCGTTTGGTCGCCTGTCCCAATATCTCTTTATGCGGCTCGGTGTCCAATTGTG
Source organism: Squalus acanthias (assembly GCA_030390025.1). Classification (NCBI taxonomy): domain Eukaryota; kingdom Metazoa; phylum Chordata; class Chondrichthyes; order Squaliformes; family Squalidae; genus Squalus; species Squalus acanthias. The sequence goes on from CM059430.1 coordinate 132,599,685, forward strand.
TCTGATAACGCTCCTGTGAAGTGCCTTGGGACATCTTACTACGTTAAAGACGCTATATAAATGCAAGTTGTTGTTGTTGAAAGGTCATCGACCCGAAACGTTAACTCTGTTTCTCTCTCCATGGATACTGAGCGTTTCCAGCATTTTCTGTTTTTATTTATGAATGATGATGCCAGTTGGAGATGGGAGCCAGTGTGAATCATCTGCCCATTTCCATTCCCTCCCCATGGTCCCAAACCAAATATAAAGTGTTACATAATAAAATGACATTTAGAAATGAGAGAAACACAGTTGATCGCAATGGGGCCAGACTGTAATTAGAGTTCCCAAGCTGCCACTTCCTTTCCTGATGTCATTGCTCTTTCACTCCCTCAGAATGTTAATCCTTCCCCATCAGACCACTGTAACTCATTGGGACCTTACTCACAGCCCCCAGTGTTTTTCTTTACAAGATTACCATCACCCAACTCTACTCTCTCATTCCAACCACTCAAAAAGATCAATAATTATGACAGAATTGCTGGGTGTTTTTCTTGACAAACCTGTACAGCTGACAGGTTGTGATGGATTGTCTTTCTGTGCTCTCCGTTGGACATTTTAATCCAAAGATTTCTCACAAAAATCCACTGCTCTGAGTAAAACTGAATCCTCCTCACTTGTGCTTGGCAGACAGTCCACCAGAAGATACAACATGCAAAAAGAATGGGACTCATTGACAACAAGCGTGCTTCTCAATACTAGTCCTACATTGACTGAGTGGAGACATTTAAAAATCATATGATCCATAGGACTGTCACATTGATCTACCCCAGAGAGAACAACAACTGGCATTTATTCCGTGCCTTTAACGTAGGGAAACGTCCCAAGGCCATCAATTCCCAAACCCTGTTCAATGTTGTTCAGTTCTCTGCCTCAAATGCCACTTGTGCAATGAAAGGGAAGGGAAGAGAGAAGGGAAGGGAAGGGGGAAGGCAAGGGAATGGGAAGGGAAGGGAGGGGGAAGGAGGGGGAAGGGAAGGGAATGGGAAGGGAATGGGGAAGGGAATGGGGAAGGGGAGGGATGGGAAAGGAAAGGGAATGGGGAAGGAAAGAGGAATGGAAGGGAAGGAAGGGAAGGGAAAGGGAAGGGAGGGAAGGGAATGGGAAGGGAAGGGGGAAGGAAAGGGTAACGCGGGAAGGAAGGGAAGGGGAAAAAAAAGGGAAGAGAAGGGTTAGGGAAGGGAAGGGAAGGGGTAGGGCAGGGGGTGGGAAAGGGAAGGAAAGGGAAATGGAAGGGAAGCAAGTGAAGGGAAGGGAAGGGAAGTGAAGGGGTAGGGAAGGGGAATGGAAGGGAAGGGAAGGGGAATGGAAGGGAACGATGTGCATTTATATATTGTCCTTCATGTCCTTGGTCACAGTCAATGAAGCACTTTTGAAGTGTGGTCACTGTTGTAATGTAGGAAAAACTCCCACAAACAACAAGGTGAGAATGACCAGATAAATCTGTGTTAGTGATGTTGATCGAGAGTTAAATCTTGACCAGGACACTGGGGAGAATTCCCCTGCTCTTCATCGAAATAGTGCCATGGAATCTTTTACGCCCGCCTGAGAGGGCAGACGGGGCCTCGTTTTCACGTCTCTCTGAAAGACGGCACCTCCGACAGTGGAGCACTCCCTCAGCACTGCACTCGAAGTGTCAGCCTGGATTATGTGCTGAAGTCTCTGGAATCGAGCTTATGGTAAAGCATTCCATGTTCTAATAACCCTCTGCATGACAAATAGTTCTTGTAACATTCCCCTGTTCATTATGATAAAAAAATGAATGCGTATCTACAGGATATAAATGCAAATTGTTGTTGATCAGTCACTCCTCATCTAGGTTAGATTTTTCAATTGAAGCTATTCCTGCTGCCTGACTAATCTCTCTGTGGACTCTTCACATCCGAACTTCACAGCTGCTGATAAGACATCGCATTGTTGACGTTCTCTCAGAGACTTGGGTTCTCTCACAGCTCATTAATGTCAATAACAAGGTGGGCAGAGAAAGGCTCTTCATCTCATTAAATACTTTGCTTTATTGAAATCTCTTTGAGGTTCAAATGGCTAGGTCTAGCAGCAGGTTAGGGTACCAACATACAGAGTGATGGGAACTCCATAAAATATCACAATTGTCATTTTTTGGGCTTCTGCCCCATCTTTATCACTTAAAATGAATGTTCAGAAATCCAGGATTAAAGTTTCCACCCCTCCTCCATTCACATCATTTTACTTCCTCCCACTGTTATACCACAAAGCGTTCTCAACCAAACAGGCATTCAGACATCCTGCTCCCAGGCTTCTGCCAGCATTATGAAGAGGCCCTAACCTCTAGAATTCCCTCCCTAAACCTCTCCGCCTCTCTACCTCTCTTTCCTCCTTTAAGACGCTCCTTAAACCTCTTTCTCTGACCGAGCGTTTGGTCGCCTGTCCCAATATCTCTTTATGTGGCTCGGTGTCCAATTGTGTCTGATAACGCTCCTGTGAAGTGCCTTGGGACATCTTACTACGTTAAAGACGCTATATAAATGCAAGTTGTTGTTGTTGAAAGGTCATCGACCCGAAACGTTAACTCTGTTTCTCTCTCCATGGATACTGAGCGTTTCCAGCATTTTCTGTTTTTATTTATGAATGATGATGCCAGTTGGAGATGGGAGCCAGTGTGAATCATCTGCCCATTTCCATTCCCTCCCCATGGTCCCAAACCAAATATAAAGTGTTACATAATAAAATGACATTTAGAAATAAGAGAGAAACACAGTTGATCGCAATGGGGCCAGACTGTAATTAGAGTTCCCAAGCTGCCACTTCCCTTCCTGATGTCATTGCTCTTTCACTCCCTCAGAATGTTAATCCTTCCCCATCAGACCACTGTAACTCATTGGGACCTTACTCACAGCCCCAAGTGTTTTTCTTTACAAGATTACCATCACCTATCTCTGCTCTCTCATTCCAACCACTCAAAAAGATCAATAATTATGACAGAATTGCTGGGTGTTTTTCTTGACAAACCTGTACAGCTGACAGGTTGTGATGGATTGTCTTTCTGTGCTCTCCGTTGGACATTTTAATCCAAAGATTTCTCACAAAAATCCACTGCTCTGAGTAAAACTGAATCCTCCTCACTTGTGCTTGGCGGACAGTCCACCAGAAGATACAACATGCAAAACGAATGGGACTCATTCACAACTAGCGTGCTTCTCAATACTAGTCCTACATTGACTGAGTGGAGACATTTAAAAATCATATGATCCATAGGACTGTCACATTGATCTACCCCAGAGAGAACAACAACTGGCATTTATTCCGTGCCTTTAACGTAGGGAAACGTCCCAAGGCCATCAATTCCCAAACCCTGTTCAATGTTGTTCAGTTCTCTGCCTCAAATGCCACTTGTGCAATGAAAGGGAAGGGAAGAGAGAAGGGAAGGGAAGGGGGAAGGGAAGGGAATGGGAAGGGAAAGGAGGGGGAAGGAGGGGGAAGGGAAGGGAATGGGAAGGGGAAGGTGAGGGATGGGAAAGGGAAGGGAATGGGGAAGGAAAGGGGAATGGAAGGAAGGAAGTAAGGGAAGGGAAAGGGAAGGGGTAGGGAAGGGAAGGGAATGGGTGGGGAAGGGGAATGGAAGGGAAGGGAAGGGAAGGGAAAGGGAAGTGAATGGGGAAGGGAATGGGGATGGGAATGGGGAAGGTGAGGGACGGCAAAGGGAAGGGAATGGGAAGGGAATGGGGAAGGGAAGGGAAAGAAGGGAAGGGAAGGGAAGGGAAGGGGTAGGGAAGGGGAATGGAAGGAAAGGAAGGGAAGCGAAGGGAAGGGAAAGGGAAGGGAATGGGGAAGGGAAGCAGGTGGGGAAGGGAAGGGAAGAGGAATGGAAGGAAAGGAAGGGAAGCGAAGGGAAGGGAAAGGGAAGGGAATGGGGAGGGAAGCAGGTGGGGAAGGGAAGGGAAGGGGAATGGAAGGGGAGATAAAGGGAAGGCAAGGGAAAGGAAGGGGTAGGGAAGGGGGTGGGGAAGGGAATGGAAGGGAAGGGAAGGGAAAGGGAAGGGAATGGGGAAGGGAAGCAGGTGGGGAAGGGAAGGGAAGAGGAATGGAAGGAAAGGAAGGGAAGCGAAGGGAAGGGAATGGGGAGGGAATGGGGAGGGAAGCAGGTGGGGAAGGGAAGGGAAGGGGAAGGGGTAGGGAAGGAAGGGAAGGGAAGGGTAGGAAGGGAAGGGAAGGGAAGGGAAGGGGAAAGGGAAGGGAAGGGAAGGGGTAGGGAAGGGAAGGGAAGGGAAGGGAAGGGAAGGGGAAGGGAAGGGGGTGGGGAAGGGAAGGGAACGATGTGCATTTATATATTGTCCTTCATGTCCTTGGTCACAGTCAATGAAGCACTTTTGAAGTGTGGTCACTGTTGTAATGTAGGAAAAACTCCCACAAACAACAAGGTGAGAATGACCAGATAAATCTGTGTTAGTGATGTTGATCGAGAGTTAAATCTTGACCAGGACACTGGGGAGAATTCCCCTGCTCTTCATCGAAATAGTGCCATGGAATCTTTTACGCCCGCCTGAGAGGGCAGACGGGGCCTCGTTTTCACGTCTCTCCGAAAGACGGCACCTCCGACAGTGGAGCACTCCCTCAGCACTGCACTCGGAGTGTCAGCCTGGATTATGTGAAGTCTCTGGAATCAAACTTATGGTAAAGCATTCCATGTTCTCATAACCATCTGCGTGACAAATAGTTCTTGTAACATTCCCCTGTTCATTATGATAAAAAAATGAATGCGTATCTACAGGATATAAATGCAAATTGTTGTTGATCAGTCACTCCTCATCTCGGTTAGATTTTTCAATTGAAGCAATTCCTGCTGCCTGACTAATCTCTGTGTGGACTCTCCTCATCCGAACTTCACAGCAGCTGATAAGACATCGTATTGTCGACGTTCTCTCAGAGACTTGGGTTCTCTCACAGCTCATTAATGTCAATAACAAGGTGGGCAGAGAAAGGCTCTTCATCTCATTAAATACTTTGCTTTATTGAAATCTCTGAGGTTCAAATGGCTAGGTCTAGCAGCAGGTTAGGGTACCAACATACAAAGTGATGGGAACACCATAAAATATCACAATTGCCATTTTTTGGGCTTCTGCCCCATCTTTATCACTTAAAATGAATATTCAGAAATCCAGGATTAAAGTTTCCACCACACCTCCATTCACATAATTTTATTTCCTCCCACTGTTATACCACAAAGCGTTCTCAACCAAACAGGCATCCAGACATCCTGCTCCCAGGCTTCTGCCGGCATTATGAAGAGGCCTTAAACTCTAGAATTCCCTCCCTAAACCTCTCCGCCTCTCTACCTCTCTTTCCTCCTTTAAGACGCTCCTTAAAACCTATCTCTTTGACCAAGCTTTTGGTCACCTGTCCCAATATCTCCTTATGCGGCTCGGTGTCGAATTGTGTCTGATAACGCTCTTGTGAAGTGCCTTGGGACATCTTACTACGTTAAAGACGCTATATAAATGCAAATTGTTGATGTTGAAAGGTCATCGACCCGAAACGTTAACTCTGTTTCTCTCTCCATGGATGCTGAGCGTTTCCAGCATTTTCTGTTTTTATTTATGAATGATGATGCCAGTTAAAGATGGGAGCCAATGTGAATCATCTGCCCATTTCCATTCCCTCCCCATGGTCCCAAACCAAATATAAAGTGTTACATAATAAAATGACATTTAGAAATAAGAGAGAAATACAGTTGATCGCAATGGGGCCAGACTGTAATTAGAGTTCCCCAGCTGCCACTTCCCTTCCTGAGGTCATTGCTCTTTCTCTCCCTCAGAATGTTAATCCTTCCCCATCAGACCACTGTAACTCATTGGGACCTTACTCACAGTCCCCAGTGTTTTTCTTTACAAGATTACCATCACCCAACTCTACTCTCTCATTCCAACCACTCAAACAGATCAATAATTATGACAGAATTGCTGGGTGTTTTTCTTGACAAACCTGTACAGCTGACAGGTTGTGATGGATTGTGTTTCTGTGCTCTCCGTCGGACATGTTAATACAAAGATTTCTCACAAAAATCCACTGCTCTGAGTAAAACTGAATCCTCCTCACTTGTGCTTGGCGGACAGTCCACCAGAAGATACAACATGCAAAAAGAATGGGACTCATTGAGAACCAGCGTGCTTCTCAATACTAGTCCTACATTGACTGAGTGGAGACATTTAAAAATCATATGATCCATAGGACTGTCACATTGATCTACCCCAGAGAGAACAACAACTGGCATTTATTCCGTGCCTTTAACGTAGGGAAACGTCCCAAGGCCATCAAGTCCCAAACCCTGTTCAATGTTGTTCAGCTCTCTGTCTCAAATGCCACTTGTGGAATGAAAGGGAAGGGAAGAGAGGAGGGAAGGGAAGGGGGAAGGGAAGGGAAGGGGAAGGGGATGGAAGGGGAAGGGAATGGGGAAGGGAAGGGGAAGGGTAGGGACGGGAAAGGGAAGGGAAGGGGAAGTAGAAGGAAGGGGAAGGGAAGGTAATGGGAAGGGACGGGAAAGGGAAGGGAAGGGGAAGTAGAAGGAAGGGGAAGGGAAGGGAATGGGAAGGGACGGGAAGGGGAAGTAGAAGGAAGGGGAATGGAAGGGGGAAGGAAAGGGGAGTGGAAGGGAAGGAAGGGAAGGGAAAGGGAAGGGAAGAGAAGGGGTAGGGAAGGGAAGGTGTAGAGAAGGGAAGGGAAGGGAAATTGAAGGAGAGGAATTGAAGGGAAGGGAAGGGAAGAGGTAGGGAAGGGGGTGGGGATGGGAAGGGAAGGGGAATGGAAGGGAAGGAATGATGTGCATTTATATATTGTCCTTCATGTCCTTGGTCACAGTCAATGAAGCACTTTTGAAGTGTGGTCACTGTTGTAATGTAGGAAAAACTCCCACAAACAACAAGGTGAGAATGACCAGATAAATCTGTGTTGGTGATTTTGATCGAGAGTTAAATCTAGCCCAGGACACCGGGGAGAATTCCCCTGCTCTTCATCGAAATAGTGCCATGGAATCTTTGACGTCCACCTGAGAGGGCAGACGGGGCCTCGGTTTCATGTCTCTCCAAAAGACGGCACCTCCGACAGTGCAGCACTCCCTCAGTACTGCACTCGGAGTGTCAGCCTGGATTATGTGCTGAAGTCTCTGGAATCGAGCTTATGGTAAAGCATTCCATGTTCTAATAACCCTCTGCGTGACAAATAGTTCTTGTAACATTCCCCTGTTCATTATGATAAAAAAATGAATGCGTATCTACAGGATATAAATGCAAATTGTTGTTGATCAGTCACTCCTCATCTAGGTTAGATTTTTCAGTTGAAGCAATTCAAGTTGCCTGACTAATCTCTCTGTGGACTCTCCACATCCGAACTTCACAGCAGCTGATAAGACATCGTATTGTCGACGTTCTCTCAGAGACTTGGGTTCTCTCACAGCTCATTAATGGCAATAACAAGGTGGGCAGAGAAAGGCTCGTCATCTCATTAAATACTTTGTTTTATTGAAATCTCTTTGAGGTTCAAATGGCTAGGTCTAGCAGTAGGTTAGGGTACCAACAGTTTGTAGAGACTTCAACCCCTCAGTGGGCAGCACTCTCGCCTCTGTGTCAGAAGGCTGTGGGTTCGAATCCCACTCCAGAGACTTGAGCCCATAATCCTGGCCGACACTCCCTGAGGGAGCGCTGCACTGTCGGAGGTGCCGTCTTTCAGATGAGACGTTAAACCGAGTCGCCGTCTGCCGTCCAAGGTGGACGTAAAAGATCCCAGTGTATTTCTTTACATAGAGGGTGATTCACAGCTGGAACATTTGCTAGGAATAGTGTGTGAGGACGCAACAATTGAACTTATTGAAGGAACCGTCAGACGGGGCAATGGGAGGATAGTTGGCTTGGCATTCTAGAGAGAGGAGATCAAATGGGCCAAAGAGTTTTCATTCCCTTCTTCATTCAACCCTGCCTTGAGTTGAGCAACGTGATATTTATGTACAATGAAATATGTGAAGGCAAAAATATTCCATCTCCTTTGTAAAATTTACTTTTTGCATTTAGAGTTTTTAACATTTCAGGAAAATAGGGCTTGAATTTCAGGGCACCAGATGTCTATACAATTCCAATCTGCCAAACGTGAAATTCATTCCTTCGTCTTGCCATCACATAGTTTCCTCTGGCCATAAAATCTAGGCCTGAGCTGCCATCAATTCCACTCTTTAGTCCTCAGACAGGAGGGCTGATTGAGGCAGAGCGGGCTCGACTCTGTCAGTCCTCTCCCCTCCCCATGAGAGGAGATGTTTTACTTCGGCGTGACATTGCATCTAGCAGTCCTGCCTGAGAAGATCTATGCAACTAAGCTTGAATGACAGGCGGCCCTGGGACTGGATCTACTGACCTGCAGGTTCGAGAGTCAGCTGCTCAGGAGCTCGAGCTGTCAGGCTGCTCGCTACTTCACTTCAGAAGTCCGACCCTTTCACACTGCTGCTCATCTGTGTATGTGGAACTTAACTGTTGCATCTCATCCACACACCAGCACGTAAATCTTTAAACTTGCGGATACGGGAGAGATGTCAGTGTAGCCACATCACCTGTCACTTTTGTCACTGTGCTGTCAGTCTCCTGTTACAAGGATTGTTTGGTAAAGGACTCAAGAGTTAATCAAAGCCGACATTTGCAGTGTTACTGTTTCTGACTTGACCTATATAGTGAACTCAGGTGACTTTTTTCCAACAGTGAAGTGTGGAGCTTTGGGAATGTTAAGATTTCTAGTTAAGACTTTTGTCTTCTCCGAAACAAGTACAAAGATAATAGAATCTTACAGCACAGAAGGAGGCCATTCGGCCCATTGTGCCTGTGCCGGCTCTTTGAAAGAGCTATCCAATTAGTCCCACACATTCCCCAGAGCCCTGCAATTCTTTCCTTTTCAAGTATTTATCTAATTCCCTTTTGAAAGTTACAGGAAACTCTTGTTTATCCGGCACCCAAATATCCGGAATTCTCGCTTAACCGGCAAAAATCATCCTCCGAAAACTCCTCTCAAATAACCGGCAATGTTGCCGAGTCGCAGTCCGAGTCTCCGCGAACGCCGAGTACTCCGAAAACTCCTCTCAAATAACCGGCAATTTTGCCGATCCCGAGTCCGCGAACGCCGATTTAGTCAGTAGGGGTAGTTTTCAAAAGTGCCACTACTCAGCCTCCTGGCGCTGTCGGAAGTCCGAAACACTGCAGTTGTTAAGTAATTAAAGAGTTATGGATTACTCTCAACTGGCAGTACTGTACTTAATCAAGCATCTTCCACCATCCATTTAACACAACATTCTGTAGGTGAGTACCCAAATACTGTATACTGCACATTTCTTGATTTTTTAATTTTTCTTTGTTTAAAAATAGCCTCGGTAGATATAACTCTCTGTTATCCGGAACTTTCGATCAACCGGCACCACGCCGGTCCCGTCGGTGCCGGATACCAAAGAATTTCCTGTACTATTGAATCTGCTTCCACCGCCCTTTCAGGCAGCGCATTCCAGATCACGACAACTCGCTGCGTAAAAAAAATTCTCCGTATCTCCCCTCTGGTTCTTTTTGCCAATGACCTTCAATCTGTGTCCTCTGGTTACCGACCCTCCTGTCACTGGAAACAGTTTCCTCCTATCTACTCTATCGAAGCTCCTCGTAATTTTGAACACCTCTATTAAATTGCTCCATAACCGGTGTTCCACCCGATCCCATGGGTTTCCCTCCTGGCATGTTGTGTTAAAACTACCCCCAAGGTATTTGCTGAGACAAAATGAGGCAATATCTTGTTTCCGTACTGCACCAGAACAACTCAGTATACTAATAATGGAGATTTCCGTTCCCTCCTCCAATCACAGTCATAGAGACATAAATGCAAACGTTTTTCCTAAGCGCACAATGATGTTTGATTAACTCTTGAGCTTGAGGTTTGTTTCCAGAGGAATAGAATTGTAAAGCAGAGAGGTTCTGTTAGACCACACTTAGAGTGCTATGCACAGTATTACAAAAAAGGAAAAAGAAGCACTAAAGAAGGTACAACAAAGATTTACAAGGATGAAACCAGAACTGAAAAGTTATAACCACATGGGTACCACACATTGGAAAGGATGTCAAGGCCTTAGAGAAGATGCAGAGGGGATTCACTGGAATGGTATCAGGGATGAGAGACTTCAGTTATGTGGTCAGACTGGAGAAGCAGGGATTGTTCTCCTTGGAGCAGAGATGATTAATGGGAGATTTAATAGAGGTGCTCAAAATTATGAGGGAGTTTTGATAAAGTAAATAGGGGGAAACTATTTCCGGTGGCAGGAGGGTCAGTAGCCAGAGGACACAGATTGAATGTAATTGGCAAAAAGAACCAGAGGGGAGATACGGAGAATTTTGTGATCTGGAATGCGCTGCCTGAAAGGGCGGTGGAAGCAGATTCAATAGGAACTTTCAAAAGGAAATTGGATAAATACTTGAAAAGGAAATATTTGTAGGGCTATGGAGAAAGAGCGGGGGGGAGGGGGGGGGGGAGTGGGACTAATTGGAGAGCTCTTTCAAAGAGCCACACAGGCACAATGGGCCGAATGGTCTGTATCATTCTATGATTCTATAATGGAAAAGACTGAGCAGGCTGCCGCACTTTTCTCGAAAAAACTGAAGGTTAACAAGTGACCTAATAGAGATCTTTAATGGCCCAGAAATTGATCTCGCTCTGTTCCCGCGGGGGTAAGCCTTCCCCGCGATGTCTCACCTCGCTTATGCTTTTTCAGATCCAGCTCGCACGAACTTGATGTTCCAGACATCAGCTGTGCTGGGCTTGCGTATCCCAGCGGCGTAGTGAATTCGTGTGAGCTGTGAGATCACGTGACTCAGTTAGAGCCAATGGCAGCACACCATCTTCCATTCATAAGTCTCACAGCATGGCTGTGAAATCTATGAATCTTACACCCCCCCAAAATAACAGCTAAACCTCAATTAAATTTTAAAAAAAAACCATCACATTAATAAAATAAGTATAGTTAATTAAATTAACCATTTTAAATAAAAAATTAAATTTTTGAAAAAATTTAAAATCTTTTAAAAAGTTATAAAAATAAACTTACCTGTCTTTAAAGTCTATAAAAAAGATATACCTGTAAAAAAAATTCAAAAAAAATACTTAATTCACTACTTACCTTCTTAAAAGCGGGTCTTACTCCTCCTTTTTACATTTCCAAAATCTTCCCTACTTACCTGCGCGTCCAAAGCATGAAGTGCACAGCGTGCGCGCAGCCTGTAGCGCGCACGCGATGCACCCAGGCCCCGCCCCCTTTTCAGAAGAGCAATTGCCGGTTTTCAGCGCATGCGCAGGGCATGCAGAAAACCGGCAATTGGAGTGGGAATACGCGAGAGTACGCAGTGCGTACTCTCGCGTCCCGGGATCAATTTTCGGCCCAATATTTTGAAATGGTTTGATAGGGTACATGTAAAGGAGATGTTTCCACTTGTGGGGGAGTCCAAAACTAGAGGTCATCATAAATATCAGATAGTCACCAATAAATCCAATAGGGAATTCAGGACAAACCTCTTTCCCCAGAGAGTGGTGAGAATGTGGAACTCGCTACCACAGGGAGTGGTTGAGGTGAATTACACAGATGCATTTAAGGGGAAGCTAGATAAACACATGAGGGAGAAAGGAATGGAAGGTTATGTTGATGGGTTGGCATGCAAGAGCTAGTATGCAGGTACAGCAAGCAATTAGGAAGGCAAATGGCATGTTGGCCTTTATTGCAAGGGGTTTGGAGTACAAGAGTAAGGAAGTCTTGCTACAATTGTACAGGGCTTTGGTGAGGCCACACCTGGAGTAATATGCACAGTTCTGGTCTCCTTATCTGAGGAAGGATATACATGCCTTAGAGGTGGTGCAACAAAGGTTCTCTAGATTGATCCCTGGGATGAGAGGGCTGTCCTATGATGAGAGATTGAGTAGAATGGGCCGATACTCTCTGGAGTTCAGAAGAATGAGAGGTGATCTCATTGAAACATGTAAGATTCTGAGGGGGATTGACAGGGTAGATGCTGAGAGGCTGTTTCCCATGGCTGGAGAGTCCAGAACTAGGGGTCATAGTCTCAGGATAAGGGATCGGTCATTTAAGACTGAGATGAGGAGGAATTTATTCACTCAGGGTTGTGAATCTTTGGAATTCTCTACCCCAAAGGCTGTGGATGCTGAGTCATTCAGTATATTTAAGGCTGAGATCGATAGATTTTTGGACTCTAGGGGAATCAAGGGATATGGGGATCGGGCAGGAAAGTGGAGTTGAGGTCGAAGATCAGCCATGATCTTATTGAATGGCGGAGCAGGCTCGAGGGGCCGTATGGCCGACTCCTGCTTCTAATTCTTATGTTCTTACGTTCTTGATAGGGTTCAATGAAGTAGGGTGGGAAGAGACTCATGTGGAGCATAAACGCTGGCACAGACCAGTTGGGCCAAATGGCCTGTTTCTGTGCTGTAAAATTCTACGTAATTCTATATAATTCCACACATTTTTATTCAATTATACTGATCATTGATTCCAACCAACCCATTACTTCTCATGAGGGAAGCTTGAGCAAGTTTATTGTTTCCCTTTCCTCTTCCACAAAGGTGAATGAAGTAAAACTCTGGCACACCTATCTAACGTTGCATCTTGTTCAACACATCCTTTGTTAGCAGCCTTCCTTGACATGACATTTCTATTATCCCATCAGTCCAGAATCCATCCTGTCCCACATAGCACTCAGCCATCAATATCAAACTTATTACTGTCAATCCTAGTTCATTCAACAAATTCACAGCCAGGCTTTCTTTAAAAGTGTCAGGGTATTGGCTGCTCAAAGATTACTAATTATCTCCTTCAAGTCAAAGTTAAATAGCCTGTTTACATCTTCTTAACCAGATCTGTATCCTCTTCATTTTCTTCCACTAAAACAAGTTCAAGACTTTGCGTTTCCCAACCATGAATATAGATTTTCAGAACTTTATTTGTCTCTTCTCAATATCTGGGTGACGCTGGCCAGGCCGGCATTTATTGCCCATCCCTAGTTGCCCTGAGAAGGTGGTGATTGGCCTCTTTCTTTAATCAATGTAGTCCTTGTGGGAGCTCCATCATTGCATTGAAGCAAAGTGGTTTTGGGCAGTGCCCACTCCAATGGGGCACTATAGGGTCGATCACCTGGGTTTGCAATACCAGCGAGGGGTAATATCCACCTAATAATCCCTGGTAACTGTTGTGAAATCCTTGACTACTTTAAGTAACTGGCAATGTGTCTAGAAGAGTCATAGATTCATGGAAACTTACAGCACAGAAGGAGGCTATTCGGCCCATCATGCCTGTGCTGGCTCTTTGAAAGAGCAGTCGTGCTTAGTCCTGCACCCCCGCTTCTTGTCCATAACCCTGTCAGTTCCTCATCCTCAGGAACCCGTCCATCTCCCTTTTAAAATTATTGATGGAATCAGCTTCCACCACCATTTCAGGTCGAGCGTTCCAGATCCCGACCCACTCGCCAGAGGGAATAGTTTTTCCTCTATCTACTCTATCAAAACCTCTCATCATCTTGAAAACCTCTATTAGGTCACCTCTTAACCTTCTCTGTGCCAAGGAGAAGTGTCCTAACCTCTCCTCATAACTGAAGTCCCTCATCCCTGGTAACATCCTGGTAAACCTCCTCTGTGCCCAGAATTGTCCAAAATACTCCAGCCGAGGCCTAACTAGTGATTTATAAATTTCTAGCATGATCTCTTTACTTTAATATTCTATTCCTCTATTTATAAACCTAAGTAACCTGTATGATTTTTTGACCACCTTATCAACTTGCCGGCCACCTTTAAGGATTCGTCTATATGGACACCAAGGTCTCTCTGCTCATCTACACTTTTCACAATAGTGCCATTTATAGTATACTGTCTTTCCATATTAGTCCTGCCAAAGTGCATCACTTCACCGCTTTGAAATTATCTGCCATGCTCCTGCCCATTTCACCATCCTGTCTATGTCAGCCTGAAGTCTACAACTATCCTCATCATAATCTATTACTTTGCCAAGTTTTGTATCATCTGCAAACTGTTCCCTACACCCAAGTCTAGGTCGTTTATAAAAATTGCAAAAAGTAATGGACCCAAAACTGGCCCTTGGGGAACACCACTGCAAACCACCTCCCAGTCTGAGAAACATCCATCCACCACCACCCTTTGCTTCCTGTCACTGAGCCAATTTCATATCCATACCGCCATTTTCCTCTTAATTCCATGGGCTTCCATCTTCTTAATAAGCCTCCTGTGAGGCACTTTGTTGAATGCCTTCTGAACGTCCATATATACACAACATCTACTGCACTACCTTGATCAACCTTCTCTGTTACCTCATCAAAGAATTCTATCTAGTTCCTCAGGCATGATTTACCTTTAACAAATCCATGCTGGCTCTTCTTGATTAAGCCACTCTTGCAAAACTAGAGGCCATCAATATAAGACAGTCACCAAGAAATCAAATAGGGAATTCAGAAGAAACTTCTTTACCCAGAGAGTGGTGAGAATGTGGAACTCGCTACTACAAGGAGTGATTGAAGCGAAAAGTATAGATACATTTAAGGAGAAGCTAGATAAGCACATGAGGGAGAAAGCAATAGAGGGTTATGCTGATAGAGTTAGATGAGGAAAGACTGGAGGAGGTTCGAGTGGAGCATAAATGCTGGCATGGACTGGTTGGGCCGAATGGCCTGTTTCTGTGCTGTATTTTCTTTTATTCGTTCCTGGGATGTGGGCGTCGCTGGCAAGGCCAGCATTTATTGCCCATCGCTAACTGCCCTTGAGAAGGTGATGGTGAGCTGCCTTCTTGAACCGCTGAAGTCTGTGTGGTGAAGGTACTCCCACAGTGCTGTTAGGGAGGAAGTTCCTGGATTTTGACCCAGCGACGATGAAGGAACGGCGATATACTTCCAAGTCAGGATGCTGTACGACTTGGAGGGGAACTTGGAGGTGATGGTGTTCCCATGCGCCTGCTGCTCTTGTCCTTCGAAGTGGTAGAGGTAGAAACCCTATGTAATCCTATGTAATCCATGCCTTTCCAAATGAAAATGAGAAGTCGCACAACACCAGGTTATAGTCCAACAGATTTATTTAATTTTACAAGCTTTCGAAGTGCGACTTCTCATTTTTGTCCACCCCAGTCCAACGCCGGCATCTCCACATCATTTCCAAATGAAAGTTTATTTTGTCCTTGATAATGGTTTCCAATAACATCCTCACCACCGATGTTAGGCCGATTGGCCTGTAGTTTCCTGGTTTATCCCTATCTCCTAGAGTATTGTTGGCCAGAGCTCAAAATGATTTCACTGGAAGATTTTGACTTCAGTTAGTTTTTTTAATGTGGCGAAGTAAAAAAGACATTGGTTGCATATTCTTGCACAATCTGTTGGTAATTAAAATCACTCTTCCTTTAATTGTGTGTCATTTTTTGCAATGTTATCAAAATCACAGCTTATTTTCATATCACCCAGTTATGAACTAGATTTATGGTAATTGAAAGCAGGTTTGTGTTTTATTGTGTTTTGAATGTAATAAATTATGCTAATTGTATCCTGTTCCAATGTACAATAAGCTGCAAAGCAGAATCTCTCTAAATTGGTGTCACATTAAGAAAACCTAGCAAGTTAATTCATCTCAACACTCCATTCATTTTCTCCTTTTGTTGTAGTTTATTGCAGAAGCATGACCTTCTTTGTTGGGCCGATTTTAATTGACCTTCAACCACCATTTGTCTTGAACACTTTGAATATGAATTGATTGCCATACCCCTTAACGCATCTTGAAGGCAGGGCGTATCATTTAAAGGTTGGAATGATTCCTTCTCTCGATTGTTTATAATTCAGATGAGTAAATTAGGTGAAAGGGGTCTTGTGGAAGTTAATATTCATGAATTTAGAGTTCATCGTACGCAGCAGAAATGCTGGTGGTTGGATTTTGTTCGTGCATGAGCCTTCAGTTCGGTAAATAACAGAACTTCCAAACAATGGGCTCGATTTTGCCAGTGTGGGCGGGCTCGGACGTGTCAGGTGGGATTCGTGTCAGGACCCCGACTCTGAAGAAGTGTTGAAAAAGTGCGATTTTCCACGAATTAGGCAATTGATTTCCTGTATGTGGGAACCACTGGCCCAATGAGTCTTTTCATATAAAAATGAGAAGTCGCACAACACCAGGTTATAGTCCAACAGATTTATTTAAAATTACAAGCTTTCGGAGCTGTCGCCCCTTCCTCAGGTAGAGTTACCATAAATCTGTTGGACTATAACCTGGTGTTGTGCGACTTCTCATTTTTGTCCACCCCAGTCCAATGCCAGCATCTCCACATCTTTTCATATAGAAAGTCGCCTCCGATGACATCATCAATGCTGCTGGATTTAAGACCTGCAAGCAGCCTTGCTTCTTCTAGAGACTGGAAAGGCTTTGGAAATTGTATGAAGGACTTCATTTACTGACCATGTCCACCAGCAAGCAAAAGTGTGCACCTCGCTTTGATGAGCCCTCCCTCCAAGCTCTGGTGCAGGGAGCAAGATTTAATAAGGAGGTGTCTTCCCTTCCTCAGGGAGAAACATGCCACCCCAGCAAACTAAAGCTGTGTGGCTGCAAGTGGCCGAGGAGGTCAACTCCATATCAATGAGCCACAGAACCTGGCTGCAATGCAGGAAGAGGTTTCATGACCTTCTCCGCACAGGAAAAGTGAGTATGATTTTCCCATCACCCTCAATCTGATCCCCATCGCCTCTCCTCACCAGCACTCTGCTTTGCCAACCTCTTCCTCCACATCCCACTTGACACTTACATCCCTGCACCCTTACCCATTCCCTCTCTCTCTATGGTCACATTCACTTAACTATTCGTCCATGTAGCCCACACACTCCCTATCACTGTGATGCAACAACAACAACAACTTACAACACACAGGGAGGGCCCTTTGTCTCCTTCTAAGCATCTATACTGTGCATTCTCTACACTCACTCCTTTATTCTCACTTAAACTCCACTTGTGTCCCTCATAGCGAGAGGATTCGAGTACAGGAGCAAGGATGTCTTGCTGCAGTTGTACAGGGCCTTGGTGAGACCACACCTTGAGTATTGTGTGCTGTTTTGGTTGCCTTATCTGAGGAAGGATGTTCTTGCCATGGAGGATGTGCAGTGAAGATTCACCAGACTGATACCTGGGATGGCAGGAATGACGTACGAGGAGAGATTGGGTCGATTGGGCTTATACTCGCTGGAGTTTAGAAGAATGAGAGGAGATCTCATTGAAACTTATAAAATTCTAACAGGGCTAGACAGACTGGATGCAGGAAGGATGTTCCCGATGGCGGGTGAGTCCAGAACAAGAGGTCACAGTCTAAAGATAAGGGGTAAGCCATTTAGGACAGAGATGAGGAGGAATTTCTTCACCCAGAGAGTGGTGAACCTGTGGAATTCTCTACCACAGAAGGCAGTTGAGGTCAAGTCAGTAAATATATTCAAGAAGGAGTTAGATATATTTCTTAAGGCTAAAGGTATCAAGGGATATGGGGAGAAGTCAGGGACAGGGTATTGAGTTTGGATGATCAGCCATGATCTCATCGAATGGCGGAGCAGGCTCGAGGGGCCGAATGGCCTACTCCTGCTCTTATCTTCTATGTTTCTATGTTTCTATGTTCATTGCAGGAAAAGAGAGCCCACAATAAGAGGAAAAGAGCCATGACAGGAGGAGGCCACCCTCAGTAGCCCAGCTCACCGCCTGGGAGGAGGCGGCCCTGGAGATCGCCGGAGTGGAGGACGATTCGCAAGTGAGGGACGGACAGACGGGAGCATCACAGCAAGCTGGTGACAGAATAGTTTGGCCTCTCTCTCATTGATATTGCATGAGTCACTGATAATGAATCTGATGCTCCAACAGAATGACTTATGATCATCTGCTCTATTCAATGTTCATGTAACCTTGACCTCACATCTCTAACTCTTTCCTTTACTCCCCCACAGGACCATCGAAAGCCCCCGTCCCCACTGTCCAGGAGGAAGAGCCTGAGCTTCCAGGCTCCTCAGAGGAAACTGTAACCTCTGAGGCCACAACGTCAGCAGAATTCAGCGCACCCAGCACCAGCGCAGACACTCACACCTCAGTGGGACCTTCGCGAGATAGAATAGTGTTGGCACCTGGTGTATCACAGCTCACAAGTGAGCATCAGCAGATGGTGGAGACAGGGAAAGCAGTGGAGAGTCCTCGTCAGAGGGTGCAGGACTCTGCCAGCTCGGCTCAGCTGCATGTCGACCCTGTGCCTCTGGGTCCATCCAGAACGAGAGCGGTGCTGGAACTCCAGGAACAGGTGTAGGAGTCTCTGGCAGGTTTTATCTCCAGGGTTGCTACGAGTGTGGAGCAAACGGAGGAGTCCATCGCGAACATGAGCAGAGCCTTTGTGGAGGCATTGGTGCATGAACGCATCACCATGGAAAGGATGGCAACCTCCGTGGTAAGGCTGGCTACCGTAGAGGAGAGGATGGCTACGACCATGGAGGAGCTTAGTCGCTAGAGTGTTGAAAACATGGTCATTGTTCAGAATAGACTGGCATCTCTTGAGGAGCGATGGTTAGCTATTGAGCATAGAAACCAGACCTTCATGGAAGTCCTCTGGAGTAGGACTTCCAGTGCAGAAGCAGGTCCTCATAGAATCCCCACAATGCAGATAGAGGCCATTTCGGCCCATCGAGCCTGCACCGACACATATCCCACCCTATCCCCGTAACCCCACGTATTTAATCCCCCCTAACACTAAGGGTCAATTTATCATAGCCAAATCAACCTAACCCGCACATCTTTGGACTGTGGGAGGAAACCGGAGCACCCGGAGGCCCCCTTAAGTGCAGCAAGGTGCTGTCAAGGCACTTGCTAGCTCTGAAGTGGGCCTGACCCATGAGAGGGATGTTGGTGGCAGACAACAAGGAAGTGGGGCTCCTCTCCAAGTGCTCACACGACTATGCCACTGCAAAGCCCTCAGTCAGAGCCCCACCAGAGTCCTCACCCAACTGAGATGGGCGTCTCATCCCCTGCACAGCCGCAGGAGCAGCAGACTGTTGGCGAGCCCTCACAGGTTCGCAACCCCAGAGGACGGCCACCAAAGGCATTCGAGACAGGAGCAGCAGGAAAGTGAGCAAGGGGCCTCCACATCTGCTGAAGCCACAGGGGAAGCACCACGTAGAAGCACGCGTAAGAGGAAGAGAATGCACAAGTAGTCACAAGGGTAGTCACTTGGGTGTTATGTTGCGTATATTTTTGAAATGCCATCAGTTGCTTGTTGTGATAAAAATTTCTGATGGCAATCTGTTGAAGTTGTGGCCTGTGTTATTTCACAAATGGGACTTCCACATTGAGGGCTTAGAGCGACTTGCAATTGTCAGTATGGTGGTCAGAGTGATAGGAATCCGTAGGTTCTTGTCCATTGTCGATGCTCTGGTAAGAAGGTGCGAGGCCAAAGTGTTTGATTGTGCAGGCTAAGCAAATCTGGCCAACATGAGTGCGTCCCTTGCATCCCGGGCAGCAATGTGGCCGCGCGCTGGCGCCTTCTGGCCTGTGCAGTTTCAGGTGGGTGAGCAGCAGCTTGGCGCTCCTGTTGTTGCTCCTGCTGTTGGTGCTGCTGTTGTTCAGGGTTCTGCTGCTGCCATAGCTGGCCTTCGTCCGAATCTGATGTCCAGGAGGAAAGGAAATAAATGGTTCCCATGCTTCTGCTATATACCTCAGTTGAGGAAGCGCTCAGTCAAGGTGGGAGAGGGATTTCCCAGGAGGTCATACTGGAGATGGGTCTCAGGCTCCAAACATTCACAACAATGGGTATGCCTGCTAAAACTTCCCCCAGACCTGAGACAACAAAGTTCTGCCACCTGCAAATGATGATTGCTGAAAACTCCTTTTAAATGGTGGAGCTGCAGCTGTTAATAAGCAATCCACTTATGAGGCCAGCAGGATTAACTGGCGTGTTCCAGAGGAGAGGTGCAGGATGGGAGAAATGTCTAAAAATCAGAAAGGCCTCTCAAAATTGGATTATAGAGGCAATTAACTGGTTGTTAAGGGCCTTAAGGGCCTATCCCGCCTCTTGGAGGCGGGATGGAAACGGGGTCTGAAACCCCGATTCTGGGAAAATTGCTCGGAGGCGGGATGGAGGCGGGATTGGGCCTGCCCACAATTTTTTGCGATTTTACCACCTCACACTCCTCCAATCCCGCCTCCTCGGGCCTGGCAAAATCGAGCCCATTGTTTCCCCTAATTTAAAATTTGGGTGAGCCGCCCCTTTAAATGAGATGTGTGGCCCATTCAAAGTTTCATGTTGGAAAAGCTGGTCCCGGACTACGTGGGACCGGCAGACAGCGAGGCAGCCGCACGGCCCTGCAGTTTAGAGGGAACGTTGCTTCCAATGCAGTATCGTGATTCATTTTCTGTTTCCACCAAGTTGCAGGATATTCACTAACAACAACTTGCATTTATATTGCTCCTTTAACATAGCGAAACGCCCCAATGTCTGGTGTCAGCAGCAGACGCTCTCCCCACTTCCTACAACGCACCCCAGTCCCAACTTCAGAATTGCATCATCCCCTCCCCCGTGTCCTAGAGTAACATTTTTTTTTCCATTTTCCCCACCAGCCATCCTGTGTGAGATTTAGGGGGAGTGGCCCTGGCAGTTCTCAACATTGACTCCGGACCCCATGAAATCTCATGGCTTCAGGTCAAGCATGGGCAAGGAAACCTCCTGCTGATTACCACCTACCGCAGACAAATTAGAGAATGAGTAAAAAACATAGAATAATAATCATGGGGGATTTCAACTACCCCGATATTAATTGGACAGAAGAGGTAGGTAAAGGGGATAAGGGAATGGAGTTCCTACAATGTGTACAGGACTCCTTTCTAATCCAATATGTAAAAAGCGCAACAAGGGAGGATTTGCTATTGGATCTAGGAATGGGGAATGAACCAGAGCAGATAAGAGAAGTAAAAGTAGGAGAACATCTAGGCAATAGTACCATAATATAATCTGCTTTAAGATGATAATAGAGAAGGTCAGAGAATGCGGAGTCAGGCGACAAGTAGCAGAATGGATTGCTGGCTGGCTTCAAGACAGAAAGCAGAGAGTGGGAGTAAAGGGTAGCTATTCACAGTGGCAGAAGGTGGGTAGTGGTGTTCCACAAGGATCAGTGGTGGAACCACTGCTGTTCACAATTTATATTAATGATTTAGACTTTGGAATCAAAAACACAATTTCTAAATTCAATCCGGAGAAATGTGAGTTAATGCATTTGGTGAGGGCTAACAAGGCAAGGGAATACACAATAAATGGTAGGACACTGAGAAGTGCAGAGGAATAGAGGGACCTTGGAGTGAATGTCCACAGATCCCTGTAGGTAGCAGGACAGGTAGATAAGGTGGTTAAGAAGGCATACGGGATACTTGCCTTTATTAGCCAAGATGCGGAGATGCCGGTGTTGGACTGGGGTGGACAAAAGTGAGAAGTCGCACAACACCAGGTTATAGTCCAACAGTTTTATTTGAAATCACGAGCTTTCGGAGCTGCTGCCCCTTCGTCAGGTGAAGGTCAGACTTCACCTGACGAAGGGGCAGCAGCTCCGAAAGCTTGTGATTTCAAATAAAACTGTTGGACTATAACCTGGTGTTGTGCGACTTCTCACTTTTATTAGCCAAGGCATCGAATATAAGAGCAGGGAGGTGATGCTTGAACTGTATAAAACACTAGTTAGGCCACAGCTAGAGTACTGCGTGCAGTTCTGGTCACCACATTACAGGAAAGATGTGATTGCACTAGAGGGGGTGCAGAGCAAATTTACGAGGATGTTGCCAGGACTGGAGAATTTTAGCTATGAGGAAAGATTGGATAGGCTGGGGTTGTTTTCTTTGGAACAGAGACGGCTGAGGGGAGACCTAATTGAGGTGTATAAAATTATGAGGGGCCTAGATAGAGTGGATAGGAAGGACCTATTTCCCTTAGCAGAGAGGTCAATAACCAGGGGGCATAGATTTAAAGTATTTGGTTGGAGGTTGAGAGGGGAGTTGAGGAGAAATGTTTTCACCCAGAGGGTGGTAAGGGTCTGGAACTCACTGCCTGAAAGGGTGGTAGAGGCAGAAACCCTCATCACATTTAAAAAGGATTTGGATATGCACTTGAAGTGCCATAACCTACAGGGCTACGGACCAAGAGCTGGCAAGTGGGATTAGGCTGGAGAGCTCTTTGTCAGCTGGCACGGACAAGATGGGCCGAATGGCCTCCTTCTGTGCTGTAAATTTCTATGATTCTATGAATGAGGGTATTATACATTGGTGAAACCAATTTCATGTTCATCTATCTTTTTTCATGAGTAGAATCATAGAATCATAGAAATTTACAGCACAGAAGGAGGCCATTCGGCCCATTGTGTCCGTGCTAGAAGAAAAGAGCTATCCAGCCTAATCCCACTAACCTCCCGCTGAACTTCGCGGGAGGCGATAGCGGTGCCGCGCCCGGGCGCTAACAGGAGGCACAAAGCAACCCAATTTCGCCCCCCTAATCTTTAATGTGCATGGTCTCAGTTCTAATCATGAGTAGCAACTGCTTGAGAAAATATGAGAAATGGCCTTACAGCGCTAAAAGGGTTAAATTACGAGGACAGATTGCACAGACACGGCTTGTATTCCCTTGAGTTTAGAAGATTAAGGGGTGAGCTGATTGAGGTGTTTAAGATGATTGAAGGATTCAATAGGGTAGATCGAGAGAAACTATTTCCTCTGGTGGGGGGGAGTCCAGAACAAAGGGGGCAGAACCTTAAAATTCGAGCCAGGCTGTTCAGGGGGTGATGTCAGGAAGCACTTCTTCACACAAAGGGTAGTGGAAATCTGGAACTCACTCCCCCAAAAAGCTGTTGCGGCTGGGGGGGGGTCAACTGAAAATTTCAAAACTGAGATTGATAGGTTTTTGTTAGGCAAGGGTATTAAGGATTACGGAACCAAGGCAGGTAGATGGAGTTAAGTTACAGATCAGCCATGATCTGATTGAATGGTGGAACAGGCTCGAGGGGCTGAATGGCCTCCTCCTGCTCCTAGGTACTGAGCTTGGCCCTTCCAATAGGTCGTGGAGAATTTACACTTTCACTGACTCTCTCCAATCTGCTGAATATCCTTGGGATGTGAATAACCGCAGGGATAATTATGCTCGCTAATTGTGCCAGTATTAACTGCGCTTTGTCTTGCTGTATAGATGCTGTCAGAGAGCCAGCTTATGTTCGTATGGCATTAATGACATTAATTTAATCACTATCAGTTTCTTCCATCAGATTACAAAGCTTCCTTAGATCTCTGAATTTAATGTGAAAATATTGAGGAAATGTGTCTACAGTGAAACCCATTGTGTTAAACCTCAGTTTGCCATTTACATACAGGCCTAATATTCTAATCATATTGCAATTAATATGCATAAGACTGGTCGCTCTTGGAAGCCACTTAACCAAGTTTCAAAAGCAAAGCAAGAAGAATAAAGAAAGAAAGACTTGCATTTATATAGTGCCTTTCACGGCCTCAGGAAACGTGGCAGCCAATTTGCGCACAGCAAGGTCTCACAAACAGCAATATTAAATATTTTAATAAAAGAAAGAAATACTTACATTTGTACAGTGCCTTTCACGACCACCAGACGTCTCAAAGCGCTTTACAGCCAATGAAGTACTTTTGAAATGTTGTCACTGTTGTAATGTAGGACATGCGGCAGCCAATTTGCGCACAGCAAGCTCCCACAAACAGCAATGTGATAATAATCAGATAAACTGTTTTTGTTAAGTTGATTGAGGGATAAATGTTGGCCAGGACACCAGGGATAACTCCCCTGCTCTTCTTCGAAATAGTGGCCATGGGATCTTTCACGTCTACCTGAGAGAGCGGACGGAGCCTCGGTTTAACATCTCATCTGAAAGACGGCACCTCCAACAGTGCAGCACTCCCTCAGCACTGCATTGGAGTGTGAGCCTAGATTCTATGCTCAAGTCTCTGGAGTGGGACGTGAACCCACAATCAGTCTGACTCAGAGGCGAGTGTGCTACCCACTGAGCCACAGCTGACGTGATCAATGGTGAGTGTCACCAATAAAGGAAAAATGTGCAGGGCTATGGGGAGAGAGCAGGGGAGTGGGACTGACTGGTAGCTTTTTCAGAGAGCCAGCACTGGTACGATGGGCTGAATAGCCTCCTTCGGTACTGTATGATTCTGTGATTCATTGACACAGTTGCATGAACAGTTAACCCAAATATCAAAGAAGGTGTTGAAAACTTTCCACCTTCAGTCTGAAATTACTGGACCACTGACCAGCCTGCATGTTTTCAGAACAGGCTTCTTCTAAGAAAAAAAATGAGAAGTCGCACAACACCAGGTTATAGTCCAACAGATTTATTTAATTTTACAAGCTTTCGGAGCAGTTCGCTCCTTCGTCAGGTAAGTTTAGCAGTGAGAGAATCTCCCAGAATTCACAATTTAAACACAGACAAAATATATTCAAATCTTTCCCACATCAAAGAGCATAGCCAAGACAATGAGATGTGTCCCAGGGGGTCCAACGTGTCAAACCACCTGCTGGCTGCATATCCTGTCAATCTGTGTAGGTTCTTGTGTTAGCCTTTTTAAAAAAAAAAAACACCTGGGAAGACCGGCCATGATGTCAAGTCACGTTCTGTATCCACATCATGTCTTCTAAGAAAGAAAGTTCTTGTATTAGTGTCGTGTTTTTCATACCTTCAGCACATTGCAAAGTGATTCAGAACCAATGAATTGCTTTTGAAATGTGGTCAATGTTGTTTTACAGCCAAATGCAGCACCTAATTTGTGCAGAGCAAGATCCTGCAGGCTGTAGCTGAAATCAATGGGATGAAAATCAGGTGTACCAGTGAGGTTGAAAATTAACCCCCAAAAAGAAAGAAAGACTTGCATTTCTACAGCACCTTTCATGACCTCAGGATGTCCCAAAGTGCTTTATAGTCAATGAAGTGTAGCCACTGTTGTAATGTAAGAAATGTGGTAGCCAATTTGTGCACAGCAAGGTCCCACAAACAGCAATGTGATAATGACCAGATAATCTGTTTCAGTGATGTTGGTTGAGAGATAAATATTGACCAGGACATGGGGGAGAACTCCCCTGCTCTCCCTCAAAATAATGGCCATAGGATCTTTTACATCCACCTGAGAGGGCAGATGGGACCTCAGTTTAATATCCCATCTGAAAGACGGCACCACCGACAGTGCAGCACTCCCTCAGTACTTTACTGGGAGCGTCAGCCTAGAATTTTGTGCTCAAGTCTCTGGAGTGGGACTTAAACCCACAACCTTCTGGACTCAGAGGCAAGAGTGCTATCCACTGAACCAAAGAGTGATTAGTACCTGGAATGGTCACTGGATAGGGTGGTGGAGGCAATAACTGCAATAACTGCAATCCCTGGGCCCCAACCCCTCAAAAGTTTGTCACCATCCTCTGCCTGCTTCACGACGACATGCAAGCCGTGATCCTGACCAACGGTTCCACCACAGACCCAATTCATGTACGGACCGGGGTCAAGCAAGGCTGTGTCCTCGCCCCAATGCTCTTCTCGATCTTCCTTGGACACAATACTCCAGTTGGGGCCTAACCAGTGATTTATAAAGGTTTAGCAAAACTCTTTGGGTAAATAAGTTTCTCCTTGTGAAGCAGATTCAACAGTAGTCTGCAAAAGGGAATTGGATAAATACTTGAAGGGAAAACATTGCAGGGATTTGGGGAAAGAGCAGGGGAGTGGGACCGACTGGATTGTTCTTTGAAAGAGCCGGTGCAGACTCGATGGGCCGAATGGCTTCCTTCTGTGCTGTGCTATCCTATGTTTCTATGATTCTATGATAAGCTGGCACTTAGATTAAAAAGCTGAAGGTTGACATGTACAGGCTGTTAAGGAAGAACAAGGTAGATTGCTTGAAAAGCTTGCCTCATCTGTACTCACATTTATGGTAAAATATTTAACACATCACAGAGCAGATTCTCTAAACTTTTATAAATGAACATTTAATTTTTAAAGTTCTCCATTTTCTTTGGATATTTATCTACTGCATTCCATTTTACTCTCCATATTACTGACCTGACCTTAAATTACTTGATCAATCACTGCTAACAGACCGAAATAGCACCTGAAAAGTGAATGCAACTCAGTTAGTTTGCATTCAGTCATAGAATATCGGCTGTAGAAGTTTGTTCGGAAGGAAAGAGAGAGAGAGAAGAGAGGGAAGGAAAGAGAGAAAGAGTGGATGGAAGGAGAGAGAGAGAGAAAAAAGGGAGAAGGAAAGAGAGGAAGTGTGGATGGAAGGAAAAAGAGAAAGGGAGGAAGGAAGGAAGGAAATAGAGTAAGGAAGGAAGGATGAATGGGTGGGTCCTTAAGACATCCCAAAAAGGTTCATAACCAATTAAGTACTTTTGAAGTGCAGTCACTGTTATAATGTAGAAATGCAGCAGCCAAATTGTTCACAGCAAGCTCCCACAACAGCAATGCGACAAATCAGTTTTGGTGATGTTAGTTGAGGAAGAAATGTTGGTCAGGACACTGGGAGAACTCCCCTACTCTTCTCCAAATAGTGCCATGAGACCTTTTACATTCAATTGAGAGGACAGACAGGGTCTCCGTTTAACATCTCATCTGAAAGACGGCGCCTCTGACCGTGCAGCACTCCCGCAGCGCTGCACTGGGAGTGCCAGCCTAGACTCCCCCATTCTTCTCCAAATAGTGCCAGGAGATCTTTTACATTCAATTGAGAGGGCAGAAAGGGACTCGGTTTAACATCTCATCTGAAAGACGGCCCCTCCGACAGTGCAGCACTCCCTCAGTACTGCACTGGAGTGCCAGCTGAGATTATGTGCTCAAGTCTCTGGAGTGGGACTTGAACCCTTGACTTCCTGACTCAGAGATGAGAGAGTGCAACCCACTGAACCAAGGCTGACACCGTACAGCTTCTCCTTAGTCAAAATATCCCATTTGGGATTCAAATAGAAATGAACAGAAGAATGGAACCAGGCAAGTGCAGTCCCGCCCAGCTGGACGACGGTGGAGAGGCGTTGGAGAAGGATGGAGTGGTCAACCGTGTCAAAGGCTGCAGACAATTCAAGAAGGACGAACAAGGATAGTTGACCTTTTCACAGTCACAAAGGATATAATTTGTGACTTTGATGAGAGCCGTTTCAGTACTATGGCAGGGGCGGAGACCTGATTGGAGGGATTCAAACATGGAGTTGCAGGAAAGATGGGCATGGATTTGGGAGGTTACAACACATTCAAGGACTTTGTAGAGGAAAGGGAGGTTGGGGATGCGGCAGTAGTTTGCAAGGACAGAGGGGTCAAGGATTGTTTTTTTGAGGAGAGAGGAGATGACGACAGATTTGAGGGATAGGGGGACAGTACCTGAAGGGAGAGAACCATTAACAATGTCAGCTAACTTGGGAGCCAGAAAAGGAAGTTGGGTGGTCAGCAGTTTGGTGGGAATTGGGTCGAGGGAGCAGGAAGTGGGTCTCATGGACAAGATGAGTGCGGAGAGATCATGAGGGAAGTTTGGAGAGAAACTGGAGAAAGATGTGAGTTCAGGGCTAGGGCAGGGGGGAACCTTAGAGGAAGTTTGGCCTGGTGGGCTAGGGGAAGGAAGGGAAGTGGCAGAGGTAGTAGATTGGATGGTAGCAATCTTAGAGACAAAGAAGTTCATGAGCTCCTCACATATGTTGTTGGAGGTGAGGGCGGTTGCAGTGGAGAATAGAAGCCAGGGTTTATCTTTGCATTCCAGAATGATTCTGGAATAGTGAGCAATTTTGGCAGACGAGAGCAGGGCCCGATAATGCTTTATGTGGTCTGGCGGTGAAAGCTTTAACCAATTGTCCGCCTTATCCGTTCAAGTCTGAATCCCTGGGATTTAAGGGAACGAAGATGAGGGCCATACCAGGGGTAATGGGCTGGGTGAGAGAGAGTAATGGTTTTAATAGGGACTAGGGCATCAAAGGTGGTGGTGAGAGTGAGGTTGAGCAGATCGGTAGCTGCAGAAATGTCATAATGAATGGAGGGCCAATGGCTGGACAGTTGGGATTTCATAAGTGCAGTTGTAAGAGAGTTGGGAGAGAATTTCTTCCAGGGGCGGACACAGAAGGAAGTAGAGTTGGGGGGTCGGTGGAAGGGGGATGTGGGTGGAGAGCGATGCGAGGAAGTGGTCAGAGATGGCCTTATCTGCGATTGACACGATGGGAGTAGCGAGGCCACGAGAGATGGCAAGGTCGAAGGGGTGGCTGTGAATATGGGTTGGGGAGTTTGCATGGAGGGAGAGATTAAGGTAATGAGAGATTAATAGAGCTCATTCTTTGTATCCATAACAGTAGCTTTTAGTAAACGTGATTATTTTGATCAGATGAAATTCTGAATATATATATAAATATATTTTACAGTCTTCCAGCTGAGTTTTATAACCAAAGTGACAGTGACAGTGCCGTATCTCAGCTACTGATCTCCTGAGTTCTGTTCCTGAGATTGAGAGTAACCAGGGCAGCAGAGTGAAGGTCACTGGAGAAGTGTCCAAAACATGCCTTTCTGAAAACTGCAATACCTTTAAAGAAAGGAAGCACCTTTTCACATTCTCAGGATGTCCTAACACACCTTACACCTTGAATATAGAAGATTAAGGGGTGATCTAATTGAGGTGTTTAAGATGATTAAAGGATTCGATAGAGTAGAGAGAGAGAAACTATTTTCTCTGGCAGGGGGAGTCCAGAACAAGGGGGCATAACCTTAAATTAGAGCCAGGCTGTTCAGGGATGATGTCAGGAAGCTCATCTTCACACAAAGGGTAGTGGAAATCTGGAACTCTCTCCCCTGCATAAAGCTGTTAAGGCTGGGAGTCAATTGAAAATTTCAAAACTGAGATTGATAGATTTTCGTTAGGCAAGGGTATTAAGGATTACAGAACCAAGGCGGGTAGATGGAGTTAAGATACAGATCAGCCATGATCTAATTGAATGGCGGAACAGGCTCGAGGGGCTGAATGGCCTCCTCCTGTTCCTATGCTCCTATGTTCCTGTGTACACTGATGACCCTTCATGTGCAGGCAAATGCAACAGCTAATTTGCACACAGCAAGATCCCACAGACAGAAAATGAGATGAATGATGGGGTAATCCCTTTTGTTTGACAGTGTTGGTTAAGGAAGGCAAGTTGGGCTCAGGAAATCATGAGAACTCATCACACTTCTTATAGTGTCATAGAATCATACAGCACAGAAGAAGGCCATTCGGCCCATCGTGCCTGTGCCGGCTCTTTGAAAGAGCTCTCCAATTAGTCCCACTCTCCCGCTCTTTCCCCATAGCCCTGCAAATTTTTCACCTTCAAGTATTTATCCATTTTCCTTTTGAAAGTTACTATTGAATCTGCTTCCACCGCCCTTTCAGGCAGTGCATTCCAGATCACAACAACTCGCTGCGTAAAAATGTTCTCCCCTTTGATTCCTTTGGCAATTATCTTAAATCTGTGTCCTTTGGGTATCGACCCTCCCTCCAGAGGAAACAGTTTCTCCTTATTTACTCGATCAAAACCCCTCATGATTTTGAACACCTCCATTAAATCTCCCACTTAAACTTTTCTGTTCTAAGGAGAACAACCCCAGCTTCTCTAGTCTCTCCATATAACTGGTGTCACGGGACGTCCTTTGACCACTGGGCACTACAACACGTGGAGCGCGATGGCCAGATGCCCAAAGCAAAGAGGCAGCCGCAATGTTGAGGCTTCGTTTGCCACGAGCTGGCAAGCTGTGGACGCTCAAACAGATCGCTCCGGCCGGCAGCGAGGTATGTGCATGGGGTGAGGGGGGGTCACGATCGTGGAGTGCGTGGGGGAGGGGGAGGGTAGTTCCCCAGGGGGAGGGGGCAGCAGCGGTCTGGATTATTTTTGTGGGACTCACCTGCTGCTCCGAGCCCCACAGATACAATGTTGACCCTATCTTGGCTAGGGCCGCCTGGTCTCCATCGCCCGCGGGGCTGTTCGGAGCCTGCACGCCACAGCTGCTCCCACCAGTCCCAACCTAGAAACCTCGGGATCCTAGAATCCCCATTCGCGCATTTTTAAAAAAATGTATTCATTCATGGGATGTGGGCATCACCAGCAAGGTCAGCATTTATTGCCCATCCCTAATTGCCCTTGAGCAGGTGGTGATGAGCTGCCTTCTTGAACCGCTGTTCTTTGTAGTGGTTTGGTACAACTGAGTGTCTTGCTGGGTCATTTCAGAAGGCAGTTAAGAGTCAACCACATTGCTGTGGGTCTGGAGTCACATATTGACCAGACCAGGTAAGGATGGCAGATTTCCTTCCCTGAAGGACATTAGTGAACCAGATGGGTTTTTACGACAATTCGGTAGTTTCCTAGTCACCATTACTGATTTCAGATTTATTTAATTATGCTACCGTTCCATTAAAAGGGGCCAAATGCCTATAATGGGCGAGCGCTTTGGACGCCCTTTCAAAATGGCGGCCACCGCATAGCCGGGTTTGACGGGGCAGTAAAGCTACCGACGAAACCACTTTGTGTCCGTTACTGCCTCAGTTAATGCCAGTCGCAATAAGTTAAAATTTCTGCGATCACCCCCCACCCCGGGCCCTCGGTTTAAATTGCCATCCAAAACGCAAGCTTGAAATGATGCAAAGAATAAATCATTTGAATAGGTCCTTACCTCCAGCCTACGCACTATGAAAAGATTATTTTTCAAGATGTTGGGGCAGTGTGGCTTCAAGTGCTTTTGGGTGACAATCTTTCAATCTGTCCTCCAGGGTTCTCCCTTACCTTGACCAGATACATTCTCGCACGTGTGCAATCTGAAAATCTCATCGAATTACATGATGCAGTTCTGATATTTTCATTTAGTTTTACATGTTTTTTTCCAAAAAGAATCACAGAAACTATTCATCTATGAAAAATTATAATTGATTTCTGTAATAGTTGAGTTTGGAATGGAGGTAAATAATCGAATAATCTTCACAATCTGGGCGAGATCGTTGTAAAATGACCTGCTGAAAGTGAACAAATGTGAAAGCAGCTTCTCTAAATTTTAATCAATGTATGCTTACCCTTTAAAGGTCTTCATTCACTTTTAATATTTGCCTACAGCACTCCTTTTTCTTTCTGTGAAGTTCATCCAAAACTCGGCTGCCTGTGTCCTAACTCGCACCAAGTCCCGTTCATCCATCACCCCTGCGCTCGCTGACCTACATTGGCTCCTGGTTAAGCAACGCCTCGATCTTAAAATTCTCATCCTTGTGTTCAAATCCCTCCATGGACCTCGCCCCTCCCTATCTCTATAACCTCCTCCAGCCCCACAACCCCCCACGATCTTTGCTCTCCTCCAATTCTGGCCTCCTGCGCATCCCCGATTTTAATCGCTCCACCATTGGTGGCCGTGCCTTCAGCTGCCTGGGCCCCAAGCTCTGGAATTCCCTCCCTAAACCTCTCTACTTCACTCTCTTCCTTTAAGATGCTCTTTAAAACCTAGCTGTTTAACCAAGCTTTTGGTCACCTGCCCTAATATCTCCTTATGTGGCTCAGTGTCAAACTTTGTTTGATAACGCTCCTGTGAAGTGCCTTGGGACGTTTTACTATGTTTCAGGCGCTGTGTAAAATACAAGTTGTTGCTGTTGTTCTGTTGCTGAATTGACTTTGCACTACTTGATCGATCCTAGACCAAAATGATGCCTGGCAAATGAATACACGACTCAGTGAGTTCTGCCTATCTTAAATCGTGAGTTTGCATTCAATCATAGATTACTGGTTGTATAAGTTAATTATCACTAGTGATTTCATTATAGAACCCCCGCCAAACTGTCAGAAATAAATACATTTTAAATGCATTTGAATGCTTCTTGAGGATTAAGGGAGCTCGATTCTATGAACCTTTTCTTTATAGAAACACACTGTAATATTGTTTAGTATATATCTGCTTCATCCAAATATTGCAAATGGTAGAGTAATAATATGAAATTGCACAAGAACATAAGAATTAGGAGCAGGAGTCGGCCATTCGGCCCCTCGAGCCTGCTCTGCCATTCAATAAGATCATGGCTGATCTTTTACCTCAACTCCACTTTCCTGCCTGATCTCCATATCCCTTGATTCCCCTAGAGTCCAAAAATCAGCTGCATTAAGAGCAACAATTATTTGTTAGTTGTTTGGAATGAAATAATAAGCCGGATTTAATCATTAAAGCCTGAATTTGCCTTTCTCAAATCCCACATAATATTAGGAATGAAATGCCACTGCGAGTCATTGTAAAATGTGAACAGAGCACAGATTTCATGCCTCTCACATGGTGCTGCAGCACTTCAGTTCCAACAGGTGAGAGATTCGGACTGCGTATGAATAAAACATCGATACGTGATTCAATAATCACTCTGAAATAGTAGTGTGCAAGAAAATCATTGCCCAATCACAAGAGAGTAAAAAGTTAAATCAAACATTCTGATTCTCGCCACCCTTCTCCCAAAAAAATCCAGGAACAGTCAAGAATGTACTTCATGTGTGACATTCCCCAAGGCTGTGAGGGAAAAGGAGCTTGGGGAATTACAAGCTCACGTGACGAGTTCCCTGAGATTGCTTCTTTTGCTGAAAGCAGTTGCAGCTTAAAAATAGAATATCAATAAGTTGCACTGCCTCACCTGAGACCCCGGCAATATCAACCAGCAATATCACCTGAGACCCCAGCAATATCAACCAGCAATATCACCTGAGACCCCGGCAATATCAACCAGCAATTTCACCTGAGACCCCGGCAATATTAACCAGCAATATCACCCGGAACCCCGGCAATATCAACCAGCAATATCACCCGGAACCCCGGCAATATCAACCAGCAATATCACCTGAGACCCCAGCAATATCAACCAGCAATATCACCTGAGACCCCGGCAATATCAACCAGCAATATCACCCGAGACCCCAGCAATATCAACCAGCACTATCACCTGAGACCCCAGCAATATCACATGAGACCCCGGCAATATCAACCAGCAATATCACCCGGAACCCCGGCAATATTAACCAGCAATATCACCTGAGACCATAGCAATATCAACCAGCAATATCACCTGAGACCCCGGCAATATCACCTGAGACCCCGGCAATGTCAACCAGCAATATCACCTGAGACCCCGGCAATATCAACCAGCAATATCACCTGAGACCCCGGCAATATCAACCAGCAATATCACCTGAGACCCCGGCAATATCAACCATCAATATCACCTGAGACCCCGGCAATATCAACCAGCAATATCACCTGAGAACCCGGCAATATCAACCAGCAATAACACCTGAGACCCCGGCAATATCAACCAGCAATATCACCTGAGAGCCCGGCAATATCAACCAGCAATAACACCTGAGACCCCGGCAATATCAACCAGCAATATCACCTGAGACCCCAGCAATATCACCTGAGACCACGGCAATATCAACCATAAATAAACTTAGTGACCGTTGCAGCAGCATCTTGGGAAGCATTGTTTTGTAGCAGAACGAAGGCTGATATTGGTTGTGTGGGACTCGTCCCTCCTCCCCTTCCCTCCTCCTCCCTCCGCCTCCCTCCTCCTCCTCCTCCCTCCTTCTCCCCTTCCCTCATCCCCTTCCCTCCTCCTCCCCTTCCCTCCTCCTCCCTCCCCTCTTCTTCCCTCCTCCTCCCCTTCCATCCTCCTCCCGCCTCCCTCCTCATCCCCTTCCCTCCTACTCCCTCCTCCCTCCTCCTCCCTCCTCCCTCCTCCTCCTCCCCTTCCCTCCTCCTCCCTCCTGCTCCCCTCCCCTCCTCCTCCCTCCTTCTCCCCTTCCCTCCTCCTCCCCTTCCCTCCTCCTCTCTCCTCCCTCCTCCTCCCTTCTCCTTCCCTTCCCTCCTTCTCCCTCCTCCCTCCTCCTCCCTCCTACTCCCCTTCCCTCCTCCTCCCCTTCCCTCCTTCTCCCTCCTCCTCCCCTTCCTCCTCCTCCCTCCTCCTCCCCTTCCCTCCTCCTCCCTCTCCTCCCTCCTCCTCCCCTTCCCTCCTCCTCTCTCCTCCCTCCTCCTCCCTTCTCCTTCCCTCCTTCTCCCTCCTCCCTCCTCCTCCCTCCTACTCCCCTTCCCTCCTCCTCCCCTTCCCTCCTTCTCCCTCCTCCCTCCTTCTCCCTCCTCCTCCCCTTCCCTCCTCCTCCCTCCTCCTCCCCTTCCCTCCTCCTCCCTCCTCCTCCTCCTCCTCCCCTTTCCTCCTCCTCTCTCCTCCCTCCTCCTCCCTTCTCCTTCCCTCCCTCCTTCTCCCTCCTCCCTCCTCCTCCCTCCTACTCCCCTTCCCTCCTCCTCCCCTTCCCTCCTTCTCCCTCCTCCCTCCTTCTCCCTCCTCCTCCCCTTCCCTCCTCCTCCCTCCTCCTCCCCTTCCCTCCTCCTCCCTCTCCTCCCTCCTCCTCCCCTTCCCTCCTCCTCTCTCCTCCCTCCTCCTCCCTTCTCCTTCCCTCCTCCTCCCTCCTCCCCTTCCCTCCTCCTCCCTCCTCCCCTTCCCTCCTCCTCCCTCCTCCTCCCTCCTCCTCCCCTTCCCTCCTCCCCCTTCTCCTCCCCTTCCCTCCTCCTCCCTCCTCTTCCCCTTCCCTCCTCCTCCCTCTCCTCCCTCCTCCTCCCCTTCCCTCCTCCTCTCTCTCCTCCCTCTTCCTCCCCTTCCCTCCTCCTCCCTCCTCCCCTTCCCTCCTCTTCCCTCCTCCCCTTCCCTCCTCTTCCCTCCTCCTCTTCCCTCCTCCTCCCTCCTCTTCCCTCCTCCCTCCTTCCTCCTCTCCTCCTCCCTCCTCCTCTTCCCGGTCCCCAGCCTCTTGTATGTATGACAAACTCTGCAGACATAACCTTATTGCTTGAAAGAGGGCTTGATTAGGGGAACAGGCAGAAACCATGATTGACAGAATCAGCAGGAGTCTGACACATACCACAAGAGGGCACTTGAAGTCCACATTAGGTGATAATTTCCTTTCTTTTAACTAAGCAGAAGGAAGTCGGTAGAACGAGTGGTGCAGACTAACTAGTCAAGAGCAGGGGGACTGTAATCTTGTTTTCCTTTTTGGAAGCAGACTGATTGCTTGCTTGCTATACGATAGGTAGCCAAGCAATCAAATTGCTCGAGATAAGAGCAAGAGCAAACTACTGTGGCCTGTCTCCCTGCTGCGAGCACCACATTCACTTTACGTTACGCTGTGTGCAGCCTTGTTCTAACTGGAAAGCAGAACTGTTTAAATTATACACCCGGCCATGTGCTGAATCTGCAGAATGCTGCAGCAGTCACAGTACCACTGTGGAGCTTGCCAATGCTCCGATAAATATGCTTCAGGATGTGCTGTGGTAAACAGAAAGATTACACTACGAGTTTCATTTGTACGATCGAGTTGTGCATCGATCATTGTGTGAGGTTTGAGCAGAATGAGTTACCCGAACAAACCTGGTACATAACGTACAAACCAGGGACCGACCTGCTGCTCCATCAAGCCTGCCCCACACCCATGATGGTCGGACAGGAGGACATGGGCAGAGCGTCAATGGTTAAACACTTGCTAAACACCCCCCCGCCCCTCTTCCGCCCACCAAACCCCAACGTCACCCCGCCACACCTCCTCTCCCGCTGCGCCCGCCTCCACCCGTCCCCCCTACCTTTTCAGGTCGGTGACCTTTCGTTTCAGGTCCGTTAACTCTGTTTCTCGCTTCACAGATGCTGCCTGACCAGCTGAGTATTTCCAGCGTTTTCTGTATTTATTTCAGATTTCCAGCACCCGCAGTATTTTGCTTTTGTATGAGGTCTAGCTAGGTCTAGTTTATCTGCAGTGTGCTTGTTACACAATTGATAGACCTTCAATTTACATGTGTCTAGTAGTTTGTGAGATCCCTTTCAATATTCATGCAGACCTCTGTTTGAAGTGTGTGCTCTATTTGGTTCCGAGTCCAGCTACATTTCACTATTACAGTGGCACAAACACTTCACTGTTCAGACTGCACCTCTTGAGCTTTCTTGGTATTTTATTTTCGATGTGGTGACTCATTGTAAATCCCTTACGCTCAGGCAAGAATTTGTTACAGCAAAACTGTTTTTCTAGCCTTTGGTATAGTGACTCACGCATAATGTCCAGATTTTATCAAATAAGAAGATTACAGGATCAGAATCACAAGGATGGTTAATTTAAACCTTCTCTGGGAGATTTCGAGTAGCTCTCTCCTCAGACACATTCTACAAAATTGGGCAACTGTTTCAGGTGTAAGACACAACAACAGAAAACGCTGGAAATACTCAGCAGGTCAGGCAGCATCGGTGGAGAGAGAGAAACAGAGGTAACGTTTCAGGTCAATGACCCTTCGGCAGAAACGTTAACTCTGTTTCTCTCTCCACAGAGGCTGCCTGAGCTGCTGAGTGTTTCCCGCGTTTTCTGTTGTTGTTTCAGATTTCCAGCGTCCGCAGTATTTTGCTATTGTGCCAGGTATAAGATATATTGGGCTAGAAATTCGGCTCCGAGCGCCTGGATTTTCGGTGCTATGGGCGCCGTTTTGTGTCCATAATGGCGTCCGTGCCGCTAATGCACAGTTCCAGTGCGGGCCCCGCCAGACGCCATCTTGGTAAAGGCCAAACAAGAGGCGTCCTTTACCCAAGTCTGAAGCAGTCCATTAACATATGCAAATAAGGGGCTTAAGGCCTGCTTCTGCTCTCCCTTGTAACTTTGGTTTGTGTCTGAGGCAGGCAGCGCCAGTGCTGATTGCTTCCGGGAAAATCAACGCTAAACAGCACGGAATTAAAAAAAGGTAAGTATTACCTTAATCACCGCCGCTCCTGGTCCAGAGATCTCCGACCTCACTCCTGACTCCGACCTCCAGGCCCCCCCAGATCTCCCCCCCTACCCCCAGCCCCAGCGGCGACCTCCTAGCACCACCCCCGCCCCCCCACCGACAGCACACCCGAACCCCCAACAATACTCCAGACCGCCACAATCTTCTTCCCCAACCCCCGACACCCCTCCGATCGCACTCCGAGGCCCAGCCGTTCCTTCTCCAGACCCCCCACGATTTTACCCAATCGCTGAGCTAGAAATTGGCACACAAATCTGTTCAGGCTCCGACTGCAGCGGCATCTACATGATAATGAGGTCCGCGGGCCCAAAATCCAGGACTCCTCGGAGCCCCCATTTGAGCGTGGGCAGTTAGCGCTCTGTGAGTAAAGGCGCCCAAAAATGGACACCACCAGATTTCTCAGCCATTGTAGTTTTTATTTATCATTTCCCGTGTTTTAGTTTGCACTCCTCCAATTCAAATCCCTCCATGGCCTCGCCCCTCCCTATCTCTGTAACCTCCTCCAGCCCTACAACCCTCTGAGATCTCTGCGCTCCTCCAATTCTGGCCTCTCACGCATACCCGATTTCCATCGCTCCACCATTGGCGGCCGTGCCTTCAGCTGCCTGGGCCCTAAGCTCTGGATTTCCCTCCCTAAACCTCTCCGGCTCTCTCTTCTCCTTTAAGACGCTCCTTTAAACCTACTTCTTTGACCAAGCTTTTGATCACCTCTCCCAATATCTCCTTATGTGGCTCAGTGTCAAATTTTTGTGTGATAACACTCTTGTGAAGTGCCTTGGGAAGCTTTACTATGTTTAAGATGCTACATACATACAAGTTGTTGCTGTTCTTGTTGGATGGGTTAAATGTGTATGTTCTAACTTATAATTTATATTGTAGCCATTCCAGTACAGCTACAACACTGGCATCTACCCGACAATGGGGTCACCATTGACCAGAAACTTAACTGGACCAGCCACATAAATACTGTGGCAACAAGAGCAGGTCAGAGGCTGGGTATTCTGCGGTGAGTGTCTCACCTCCTGACTCCCCAAAGCCTTTCCACCATCTACAAGGCACAAGTCAGGAGTTGATGGAATACTCTCCACTTGCCTGGATGAGTGCAGCTCCAACAACACTCAAGAACCTCAACACCATCCAGGACAAAGCAGCCCGCTTGATTGGCACCCCCATCCACCACCTTAAACATTCACTCCCTCCACCGTGGCTGCAGTGTGTACCATCTACAAGATGCACTGCAACAACTCACCAAGGCTTCTTCGACAGCACCT